>OZ030006.1:176699915-177047415 GCA_964023405.1 Apodemus agrarius | reverse complement strand
CAATAATATAGGCCGAGGGCCAATTGCTGGGCAGACAGTACAGATGGGACTTCTGGGTCCCAGGAGGAAAAGGCAGAGGCAAAGAAGGAGAGTTTTTTCTGCCATGCTTTGGAGGAAGAAGGACACAGCAATCCCATCACGTAAACCTGGGGAGAGCTAAGGCCCGCGGCCTCCGCTACGGGCGGGCAGGTGGCCAAGGACGTTTGGCAGGGCCTAGGTGGAACAAGCCACTAAGTTTAGGGTGAAGGAGAGACGGAGATAATGAATTGGTAAGGGCACGCTTTTCCAAGGCGGTAGATATCTGTACCCAACAACTGTGCCTAGTAGTAGGTAAGTTAAAAAGCAACAGGCTGCGTGCGCGTGTTTTTTATTGCGGTTTCGAGGGTCTCGGGTGGGAGCTGGTAGCACGACTCCTCCTGGAGCAAAGGCGGGTAGACGCCCCCCTGCCAGCGCCCATAGCAAAGGCAGGTAGAGGAGAAGCTTGGTTAGGGATGGTGTTCGAGGCTGATCCCAGGGCCAAGTCAGAGCAAAGTCAGGCGGAACAAAAGAGAAAAACAAGAGGGGTTAGTAGCACAGCTGAGGCCCCCGGCAAAGGGGGTAGAGACTTTTAAAACTACACACATTTCCCCCATAGCATAAGGTATAACAGCATGATGACACACACTCCCTCCCCTCCCCCAACCGTCAACCCCACTTGAAACCCTGGAGGCCACTGTCACAGGCACAAACCACAGAGAGAAAGTGCGAGATAGATTACGGGGCAGAAGCGGACTTGGGACTGAACCTCTGAAAGGGTGTCTTATTAAACTTAACGCTAATCTGACAGGAGACACCGCGTCAAGTGAGCCTTCTGGGGTTGGGCTGCTTTAATTTAGCTGTGCTCTGTGTTTTCCTTAGCTCTAGCCCCTCACAATGAATGGGAGGGGCTGACGCGAAACCATATCAAAAATGAAAGTAATGGGACATGGTGGCAGTTTAAGAAAACAGTTTCCAGTTTGTGCATCACTGCCGTGCCTCTTGGGCAACCGTGGTTGTTAAGAAAATAAAGTTCTACGATTATGAAATGACAAAGCCATGGATGGGCAGGCAATCTCATTCCTGATTTATCCCTAAACAGCAAGAAGCCTTGAGGAGGAAAAGCTGCAGAGGTTACTGGAGAGAGGGGAAAAGCTCTGAGGATTGGCGGGCCCTACTAGCTGGGTTAGCCTCAGCCCTCTCCCGGGTGGGAGCAAGGAGGACCGCCCCTCAGCGCAGCGCAGTGTGGGAACAGCCTCATGGTGAAGCATTCTGCGGTTCCTCTTCTCTGCCCTTTCTGAGTGTTCTTCTGCTGCTCAGTACCCCTGGTGGGCAGTTCCGACTTGTGTAGACAAGCAATGGGGAGAGGGCCAGGGATGACATCATAAAGTGCTGAGCCCAGAGTCAGTTCCGCAGACATGGCTGACGCTGTGACAGTCATCTCAGGCCAGGACCAGAGCCAGACCATACCTGCAGACAGCTCTGAGCTGCTCAGTTACGGAATAAATTCATTACATAATGATAGTTGATGAGGCTGGCGGGCAGAGGGCTGAGACGTTGGGGGTGGGGTGAGCTCCTGCGGGCCTCTGAGCCTCTCACCCACAGAGACCCGTCACCACCCCCACTCCCTCTTTCCTGTCTTCCTCTCTTCACTCTAAGAGGATGCAGCTCCATGTCTTTAAAGGAAAACAGTTTCTGTAAAACAAACAACAAGAGTTAAAACAAAAGGACTGGAAAATTGGGCTAAACTAAAATTAAGAACTATTCAAAGCCAACACCGCTACGAAAGAAAACAAAGGCTGGGGGCTCTGCTATGGAAAATAACAGCAAGATAATAAATTATAATTATAAATGCCTCACATAAAAAATATGTTAAGGGCTGTGAGCTGGCTTGGTGGGTCAAGGTTCCCGTCGCCAGGCCTGACAGCCTGGGTTTGAGGCCCAGACCCGCTCTATGGAGGGAGAGAGCTGACACCGCCAGCTGTCATCTGGCATCACGCACGGGAGCACGCGTACGCGCCTCTCCCTGGAGAAATAAACAAGATTTTAGATTTTAGATATTAGAAGTCTTACAAGTTAACAAAGGAAAAGACAGCTCAAAAGGAAGTGAGCAGGTGTCACACCTCACAGATCGGAGGCGCCGGCCGACCCAGTAAGAGGAAGACCCTAGTGGTAATGACCCAATTCATTCTGCTTTCAA
This sequence comes from Apodemus agrarius, assembly GCA_964023405.1. Lineage (NCBI taxonomy): Eukaryota > Metazoa > Chordata > Mammalia > Rodentia > Muridae > Apodemus > Apodemus agrarius. The sequence goes on along the minus strand of OZ030006.1, from coordinate 177,045,200 downwards.
GAGAGGTAGAACCCAACACACAAGGAACTGAGATGGCTCTGTGGGTGAGAGCCCTTACTGATCCGGGCAGCGTCCAGTTGCCTGGAAGCCTAGCTCCAGGAGACTTTTATTTCTGACCTCCCTGAAAAAAAAAAAAAAAGGTCCACTTATGCCTGGGCTGTGGAGCGTATAGGCATGAACGCACTACAGCTATTTTTTCCAGTAAGTGGTAATCTGTACTCCATTAGCAGACATGGGAAGCCTCACCTTCTGCTAAGCAGAGTAGGACAAAATCCAAACTTCACCCAACAGTAAATGCATAAAGATGCGGTGGTGCATTCTCCCGGTGTAGTTGGCCCTCCACATGGGTGAAGGGATTAATCCTGGATGGAAACATACTTGGTACATCTCTAAAGCAAACCAGAGAGGCTGGGGATATATATAGTTCAACACGAGAACACTTGCCTAGTCCTGACGGGTTAGGGTGTTAATTCTTTTCCCTGTTGCTCTGACAAAATGGCTGGCAGAAAGCAAGTTAAGGAGAGTGGGCTTATTGCAGCTCTCAGGATGAGGGAGGGGCACAGACCGTCAGGGTGGGGCCATCTCCTGTCTGTGTAGCACGCTGCTTGGCCACGCCTCAGCGGACCTTCAATGAAGCAGAGAAATGCTGGTGCTCAGATGCCTCTCTGCCTATCCCCTCCTCTCCCCTCCCCCCTCCTTTTTATTCAGTCCAAGACCCCAGCCCACCCACATTCAGGGCGGTTCTCCACTACCCACAATCCTCTCTGGATTCTATTCCACTGTTTCAAATCCAGTCACCCTGATCACGAAAGTTAGCCGTCACCTCTAACATGGAGAAAACAAAAGATGAAACACAAGATCTGGAGATGCAGCTCAGACTTGCCTGGTGTGTGATCCTGGGTTCAGTCTCTTGTTCCAGACAAGGGTTTGGGGTACACAGACTCCAATGGAAAGCTAACATTCTTAATCTCATAAGGCAGGTGCAAAGTAAACCTATACTCTTAGGCAGGTCTCAAATCCACTGGAGTCTATGGGATGAAATTTTAAAATGGCAGGTTTTGGTTTTTTTTTTTTTTTTCTAACCTGGCTAGCTCCCAAATCATTGAGACAGACACATTAAGTTTATTAGCAAACTTGAAGCACGTGACTGGGCAAGTTGGAAGCTCTTCCAACGCTCTAAGCTATCTACATCCCAGCCACAGGCCCTGTGCTACTCAAATTTTGAATTTCCCTGACTTGCTCTGCTCCATGCGTGTCCTCATGATGAACTCCCCTGGCGACCTTGTGGTGACTGTCGTCTTCCTCCACCTGCCTCGTGACCCTTCAGCTGGCTAACTCCTGCCTGGCTCTTCTCCTCTGGACCCCTGGCTGGGATCAGACCAGCCTTTCGGTCTCTCTGCCCAGTCATTGGCTGTTCAGCCTTTTATTAACCAATCAGATAGTTGGAAAGGATTCTTTGCACCACCTTGACACGGGAGATTCCTCAACATTCCTTAATATTCACGACAATGCGCTAACTGTAACTAGCAATCAGAATACACAGAGCCCACTAGGAAACCCCCAACGGGAGCCAACCAAAGCCGCAGTGCTGAGCGACTCGGGAGCACTTAGCCAGAATGTGAGAGCCAACCAAGTGAGGCTGCACACAAGTTAGGCCATCATCTGGGAGCTGGGGCGCGGCTGGAAAGGGTGCCAGGGGCCCTTGGGATCTGGCATTGGTCCTCAACTTAGACGTGATTACACACTTATGTCCCCAAGTTGTGTGTGTGTGTGTTGTGTACATTACTGCCTGTGTGTTATGTACTTTATTGTGTTTGTCATGCATCTTATTGTATGCACGTGTGTGCTGGGCACCTTATTGTGTGCAGTGTATTGCACTTCATAAAAGGGCCCAATTTTATTTTATTTACTTTTTCGGATTGCTGTGTGATCTCGCGGTATGTGTACATGTGTGCATGCACCATCTTTAATGTGTGTGGGCTGAGCACATGTGTGCATGGTGGATGGGGAAACGGAGCTTAACAAGGCTTTCTGGATTTCATATTACACACACACACACAGTCTATAGCTCACCTATTTAGCCAGCTTGTTCTAGGGCTCTTATCTCTATCTGTGCTGGGATTGCAGAGCGGCTGGCACACTAACCTGCTGTGTGTGTGTGTGTGTGTGTGTGTGTGTGTCCACGCGAGCGCACGAAGGGTCTGAATCCCAGCTCTCCCGCTTGTGAGACACAAGCTTTATTGCCTGAGCTATCTCCTTGGCCCCCTCTTTTGGATTTTGAAAGACAGGATGTCATGCAGCCCAGGCTGGTGCCAATTCACTATGTAATAGGTGCTGGCCTCGGACTCCCCGTCTCCTGGCTCTGTCTCCCGAGTGCTGGGATCCAGGCATGAACCAACGTGCTTGGCTTAGATTTTATTTTAAAGAGTCCAATTCCAATATCTCCATCATTTTATTATGAAACAGCTAAAAGCCATAAAGAGATTTCAGAACTATAATGTACTGAGTGTCCGTGTAGTTGCTACTACTGTGAATAGCAATAGAGGAATACCCCCAGAGGCCAGAGGCTGTTCTTTACAGTGACAATCCCGGAGAAGAACGCCCCGGTTGAAATATCATGCTCCAGGGGCAGGTGGCTACCCGCCAAAAAGCTCTGCACAAAGCAACCCGTCCTGTCTGGACCGGCTCTGCATCGAAAGTGGAACCAGATGACTTAGCTATTTCCTTTTTTAAAAAATTGACCAGCAGCGCTCACTGATAGGACGCTGCATCAAAATATGCAAAGATGAAGCCAGAAAACTCAAGGTACGATTGAAGCCCAATTGCTCCCTGTGAAGGAAGACTGTGAAGAGCAGCTAAACCCACACGCCTAGCTATAAAGGATTAAAGGGCCACACCTAGCTGGCGGTGCAGCTGACCCCTTTAAACAATTGCTGTTTCTTATTGGTGGCTCCTAAGACCTGATCAGTAGCAACATTGTATGTACTGGGTTTCAGAGATTGTTATATTTAAAGTCCTTTCTTTTGTGGCTCCGTGGAGAATCTTAAATTCCATGTGCCTTGCATCTAAATTGTGTTATCTACTATTATTTATAAACTAATAAAGTCACTCCTAATGCTGTTCTCTCTTCCATGGTTTAGTGGTGTGAATAGACACAGGCAGCTCTCTGGAAGACCTTTATGTGTTCCCCTGAGCTGACGTTTAGACTCCCAGCCTGAGAATGAACTGCAGTGCAACCTCCTGGACTCCTGACTGCATCGTTGCTTTTAAATGTCTTCAGGTTTGGGCTGGGTAGGGCGCATGGCCAGAGAGCCCTTGTCTGCATGCATGCCAACTCTGAGTTTGATCTTCAGAACAAAGAGAAATGAAAGTTTTCAGATTCTTTGTGTCTTTGCTACTTTTCTTTTGCTGTGATTAAACACCACGGCCAAGAAAGCTCAGAAACAAGCTTTTAATTTGGGGTTCTTGGTTCTAGAAGGTTAGAGCCCATGACCATCACAGCAAAAAGGGAGGTAGGCATAAACTACCTTCTTAACATTCTGTGTTGGTGTCCATGGGCATGCTCCGGGATGTGCAGGTACCTGTGTGTACATTGCACGCACACGGGCCAGGTGTCAACCTTGAATGCAGGCACTGGCTACATTGTTTCTTGAGACAGGGTTTCGCTGGCCCAGAATCAAGCTGACCAGGGAGCTTCGAGAATCCACTTGTCTCCGCCTCATCCTCACTGGGATTACAAGTACAAATCACCACATCTGACTTTCAGAAGGAGGGTTCTGGGGGGTTAAACATGGTGGATCTTTATGATTGCAAAGCAGACGTTTGATCTTCTGAGCAGCCTTCTCGCCCTGGCTTCTGTCATGATTATTGTTTTGTAATTAATATTACCCTTCAACAGCAGCCAACATGCCTTATTGATTTTCACATGTAAATAATATGTAGCACATAGCCAGTGCTCCATAAAACGTAACTCTTTTTTCTTCTCATTATTTTTCTAATTTTTATATACCATACAAGTCACAGTAGCTAACAAATAAAAAAAACTATTATCTGGGGAGAACAGGATTTGGCTGCTGTGGTCAATGTTGATTGGGTTCTGAACTTGACAGACTGTAGAATCACGTGGGGGTGGGTCTGGGGCATGCTGGTGGGGTTACCTTGCTTTTGATTTCTGGTGAGTGAAAAGGCTGGGCCCTTCCTTAGGCAGTGGGTCCTGGGCTGTACAAAGGCGAGTGAGTGATCTGAACACTGGCTTGTTTGCATTCAGTCCCTGGTCCCTGCTCCTTGACTGTGGTGGGTACAGTGTAACCCGAGAAGGAAACCTTGAACTCTGACCCAGATAAACCCCTCTCCTTTAGGTTGCCTCTGTTGACTTATTCCATCACGGCTGCTTCTAAGGGGAACACGGGGCCCTCCCATTTCAGACTTTCCTCTGTAGTCAGTGGGTGATGGCCGCCACTTCCTCTACAGCTGACGGGGCCAGGCTCTAGGCACAGTGTTGGCACGGGAGCCCCCAAAGCTGGCTCAAAGGAAAGAACCTCCCCCGTTGTCTTCTTTCACAGAAAATGCCTACAATTTCCTACAGATGTGATCAGCTTTTTTTCCTCAGCCTTCTAAACTAGCCCCTTTTATCATAAACGCTAATAAAAACAGCTTCCCTGTCACCTGACCTGAGGTTTTCAAAGTACTGCCCAAAGAATCTGGTTCAGTCGAAGGAACCTTCAGCTGTGGAGTCTGCAGTGGGGAGCTGACTCGGTCACATGGTCGGCTTACCAGGACAATGACAACAGGTTTCACTGGCCCCTCTGTGACTGTGATGCCTGTTCCCTCCTGAGCTAGCTGAAACCTTTTAGATTAGTAAGGAAAGGAGGAAATACATAACCAGGGCCCTCAGACAAGCTTTATGACAGTGCTCTGGTCTTAGGATGTGATGTAAGACATATTATGGGTCTGGAAATGTGGCTCCATCGCAGGACCAGTTAGCAGACTGCTTGTCTTCAGAGTAAGCCCTGGCTCGGTCCAGCACTGAATAAATTACGTATGGTGGTACCTGCAAACCCAGCAGTTTGAAGGCAGAGACAGGAGGATTACAATTTCAAGGCCATTCTTTACTTGATAGAAAGTTTAAGGCTAGCCTATACAACATAAGACCCTGTCTCAAAAAACAAAACAAAACAAAACAAAACAAAACAAAACAAACAAAACAACCAAACGAACAAAAATCCCCACATAGAATGAAAGACATGACAGCAAGATTTCCTTTGTTAAGAAAAACAATTTTCAGGCCGGGCGGTGGTGGCGCACGCCTGTAATCCCAGCACTTGGGTGGCAGAGGCAGGCGGATTTCTGAGTTCAAGGCCAGCCTGGTCTACAAAGTGAGTTCCAGGACAGCCAGGACTACACAGAGAAACCTGTCTCAGAAAACCAAAAAAAAAAAAAAAAAAAAAAAAAAAAAAAAAAAAGAAAAGAAAAAGAAAAAGAAAAAGAAAAACAATTTTCTTTTCTTATCATAAAATCAAATCTTAATATACTTGTGGCCTCAATAAAATCACCTCAGGGAAATTTATACATATAATATATAATATTATATATGTTATTATATATAATATTATATATACATATATGTGTATATATAGATTAATATGTACTATTAATATACATATATATTAGTCATCTATCAGACCATATTAAAAATAAAAGCCAAGAGCTGGCAAGATAGCTCAGTGGGTAAGGTGCTTGCTGCCAAATCTGACAACCTGAGTTGGATCCCCAGAGCCCTCAGGAAAGACAGCACCAATGCTCTGACTTCTGCATGCACGCAGGGGGACGTGAGGGTGATCTGGCCGCACATCTGTCACCCCACACGCACACAGGGGGACGTGAGGGCGATCTGGCCGCACATCTGTCACCCCACACGCACCCAGGGGGACGTGAGGGCGATCTGGCCGCACATCTGTCACCCCACACGCACACAGGGGCACGTGAGGGCGATCTGCCTGCACATCTGTCAACCCCAACGACCATTGCTCAGGGTAGATTGGGCTGATCTGACTGGCTAGGTGATGTTTCCTTCCTCCCTCACCACTCCAGAGGACAACATTCCCCGAATACAGGAGAACCAGTCTTCAGTCAAGGGTACTCAAGTAGCTCTGTTCCCCTGCTCGAGCCTCCAAACAAGCCCACATGTGCACAGGTGCACCAGGATGCCCGCACACATACTGCACAAGTTAAATACATGCTTGTAAGAGTATCAAAAATGTAGGTGAAACTGAAACATTGTGGCGAACTCTCTTCCTATCTTGGACATTTGTAGATGATCAAATTATAAGATTTAGGGTAGGTGTCTCTGAGGCCCAGCAGCTAGCATTAGAAAACTTCTATTAACACTTGGTTTATGGGGCAGGAAGACAAGCTACAGACACAGAGCCAGGACCACACCTCCATTATCTCTAACCTGTGCTCTTCTCTGCCTGCTGGCTCTGTCTTCAGTCTTAAAACAAGGAAACTGTGACCATCCCAAGTGCCAACTGCAGATGCGGCACAAGAAGATGCAGACGGTGGCACAACTGTCCTCTGTGTGTCACCAGGATGGCATTTCCCAAAGCCCCAAGGCAGACGTCCACCTTAGGAGAATTATGTTACAATGCTCTAAATCCGTCTGTGGCTGCACATCAGCATGGCTACTCAGAACACTGAGACCCAGAACTGTTGAGGTCAATACGTCTGGCAGCCCTAGCCCTGGGAAGGGAAACCCAGATAAAACTGGAGTTCTGGTAGGATGAAAGAACAAAGGAATTGGCTGTTGACTAGGCCAACAGCATGTCCATTTTTGTGAAGCAGAAATGGGAATTGTGGGAATTGTACAAAGAGCAGAAGTCCTAAGTTGCCCTGAGTTCTTCCCAGGTCTGTCAGCCACACCCAGGATGCTGGCACACGGAGGCTGAGGCGACAGTTGCTGCGAGTTTGAGGCCAGCCTTGGTATACTAGTTTGCATTCTAGTATTGAGATAAGATACCATGACCAAAAGCAACCTGGAAAGGAAAAGGTTCATTTGATGACATAGTTCATTCGTAGGCCACCATAAAGTGGGGAAGTCAGGGCAGGGACTCCAGGCAGGAACTGAAGTCGAGGCACAGAGAGCATGGCTTACTGCCTTGTTTTCTGACAAAGTCAGGCTCACCTGTCCAAGGGCAGCACCAAGCACAGTAAGCTGGGCCTTCCCACGTCAATCATTAATCAAGAGAACAACTCACGGTTGACCTGCAGGCCAGTTGGTTGGAGGCATTTGCTCAGCTGCCGGTCTCTCTCAACCCAGATGGGCCTAGCTTCCATCAAGTCAAAAAAAATCTAACCTTCACACTGAGCTACAAAAGTGAGTCGGAGTCCAAACGGGGCTACCCAGCAAGATCCTACCTCAGAAGACCAAGACGAATCAAACTAAAAAGATACTGCAGACAAAATGCAATGCATATCCTTGAACTGACAAAAAAAAGTTAATTTAATGAATGCATGGACAGTTAGTCTTTTATCATCTGATGTTAAGAATAGATCCTATGTTTCACATTTAATATCTAGAAAGGTGAGCCCCGGTTACCGTGGCTGTGTTTTTACCAATTCATTTGTATATACAGATCATGGTTCTCTCTCATAGGCTCCTCACCAGCCCCGAGCTTTGGGATTTGGAGGGGGCTGCTGGGAAACACGAGGCTTGCTTGGCCTCTGCTGCTTCGTCTCCCTACATGGTAAACACTTAGTGTTCCCAAGCCCATGACATCAGCGCCTGTTACACCTTTGCAAATAGTTCTCGCATTATCAAATAGGAGCAGAAAGAAATGAAAGGAGAAAAAAAAAAACAAAAAAACCAAGAACAGAACGCATTCACCTTCCTAGCAAACGAAACAAGACTTTCAAAGAATGACGTTTGCTTTTCAACTTAAAATGAAAACATTTTAACTGTCAAAGCCTTGGAGCGTGTCTTCATAACTAGGTCCTCTATGAAGGCTCTCGGTGTTCACTGTAGTATTTTGTAGACAATATTTTCTTGGATATTTTATACAGAGAAATATAAAATAAATTCATTCTCTATTGTCCATTTGTAATAACCTCTTGCTTATTTGGGGAAAATATTCCAAAGAAAATGCCCTAAGGGCTAGAAACAAAGGTCTTTGAAACCTCTCTCCTCTAGAAATGCATTCAAACAGAAAATTTTACTTATATGCAAATATCTTAAAGTTGTAGGACATCAAAGTGCAGGGAAAACATGCAAACCCACAGGAAATGTAATTCCTCACAGTGATTCAGTTCCATCCAAGCTGATAGAATAAATTCATTGAAAAAAAGACAAGGGAGGATGATTTGGTCACAACTGAAGACAGCAGCCTGGAGAAAGGAGAGAAAGTCCAGAAATGTCTCTGCCTCACATGAAATGAGAGCTCTTCCACCCAGAACTAAAGCTCATCACAGCCAGGCTTTCTAAGAGACTTTTATTCACCTGATATAATTGTCATCTCAGAGGCTTACTGCCTGTGTCTGGTCACCCAGGCCTAGTCCTGGAAGCTTCCAGCCTCCATACTATCTAGTCTAGGTCTAGAATGTTTCAGCCTCTGAGACTTAGAGCCGAATGAGCTCACCCTTCTAGTTCTGGCTGGCTGGTTCACCTCAGCTGTTCTGGCTCAAGCGCCTCTCCAAGCTGACTGGTTTGATCTGGCTTCCCTCAGCTTCTCACTGATTTGCTCTGTTTGGCCTCACAGTAACTCTGGCGATCTGTTCTAGTCTGCTGGCTTCTTCTCATTCTGTGGCTCATGCCGCCTCCACCCGTGTCTGGCTTGTTCTCTCTCTGCAACCTGTCTGCAACCTCTGTCTGTCTCAGGAAAACTCTCTCTCTCTCTCTCTCTCTCTCTCTCTCTCTCTCTCTCTCTCTCCCTCCCTCCCTCCCTCCCTCCCTCCCTCTCTCCCTCCCCCCCCCCTCTGCACTGGGCTCTCAAGTCTCCACTCCTTCCTGCCTCTTCTCATGAGAGTTGGGTGCATCTAATCTCTGACTCATTCTGTCAGATCCTTCTCTGATTCTTCACTTTGCCCCTCAGTTAGACATCACTTTCAAACATGGCTGCTTCGCTCTACCAACTAACTTCGCTTCCATTGTTTGGGATTAGAGGCTTGTACCACAGCACAGCTAGAAAGTTGTTTTTTGTTTTTTTTTTCAGTAAATAACACAATCTTGGCTTCACAGTGTGATCAGGTATCTGCCACAAGGCTGGCCACCTTCCTGTTTTCCCCACATTTTAGTCACCAGATGCCATGGGAACTGCCTGTGCTCCTCATGCCACCATGCTGCTCTCTGTCCCAACATTTGGTTCTCAGTCTATTCAAACTGGTTCTTTTTTTTTTTTTTTCAAACTGGTTTTTAAATGTTTATAGAAGCCGGGCGTGGTGGCGCACACCTTTAATCCCTGTACTCGGGAGGCAGAGGCAGGCAGATTTCTGAGTTCAAGGCCAGCCTGGTCTACAGAGTGAGTTCCAGGACAGCCAGGTCTACACAGAGAAACCCTGTCTCGAAAAACCAAAAAAAAAAAAAAAAAAAAGTTCATAGAAAGCAAACATAAATCCGTATCCTGGCATTTATCTGTATTGAATTACACTTAATTTATCATATCTATCTATCTATCTATCTATCTATCTATCATCTATCATCTATCTGTCTGTCTGTCTATCAGTGAAAGTTAACCAGTCTCCACGGTCAAGATGACAGGATTTAGAATCACCACGGAGACACAGCTCTGAATGGGTCTGGTGTTGCCTCTAAAGAAGCTGAACCGTAGAGCACCAGTGGTCAATGGTCAGTGCTGTCTGCTCCCTGGCTGCTGGCACAGTGTGACCTGCCATATCAGGCTACTACCACCAAGCTTCCTCCCGTGACCAACTCAACCCTGGAACTGTGAGCCATAGTAAGCCCTTCCTCCCTCCTTCCACCCCTCCCTCCCTCCCTCCCTCCCTCCCTCCCTCCCTCCCTCCCTCCCTCCCTTCCTTCCTTAATTTGTTTTTGTCCAGTGTTTTGTCATAGTGACAGGAGAAGTAACCAACCCACTTTCCCTTGTCTATCAAAGGAAAAGGAAAAGTAACAAAAGCACTTTCCCTTATGTATCAACGAAAACTATAGCCACAGTGAGTCTCTCCCCTGCCCCCACTCAGGACCAGTGTTCACGAGCTCCAGATCCCTGTTTGTGAGCCTATAGTTTTCTTTTAGGCAAAAGTTTACCTATGGGTGGAAAGACGGCTCCATGGATAATACATACTGCTCTTATGGAGGACACAAGTTAGGCTCCCATCCCCCATGTGGATGGCCTGTAACCCCAGCTTTGGGGTATCTGGCACTCTCCTCTGGATGCCTCACACACCTGCCCCCCATGTGCACACATCTATACACGGACACGTACTCGCATATTCACGAAGCATTACGCCGTTGTTTTGAGAATAGGCAAGCACACTGATCCTTTCCCCTCTATTGTAGAAAAGCATGCTTTGTATAAACACAGCAATTCGCTCACCCGTTCCCTGCAGACAGGCACTTGAGTTGTTTCCAGTGTGTGGCCATCGGTAATAAAGTTGTGAACGTCCCTGTGTATGTCTTCTTTGACGTACGACTTCATTTTTCTTGGGTAAATAGTGGAACTGCAAGGTCCTAACATAGGTGTATGTGCAAATCTCTTTATAAACACCCAGGTTGTTCTTAGAGTTTACATTTCTTGTGTGTGAGAGTTCTGGTGCCTCTGCATTTTGCAGACATTCTCATGTTAGCCTTTCTGAGGTGTATACAGTTCTATCTTGGTTTCATTTGAATTCTCCTAGGAGGGTAGTACTGTCGTGTGCCACGTGGGCACTGTGAGCGTGTTTCCTTCCTTTCAGGGTGTCTGTTCAAATCTTTATCTTTTTTATTATTCGTTATAGGAATTCATTACAATCCTGTTTCATAATCCTTTGTCAAAAACTGTAAGATTAAGTATTTTTTTTCCCATCCATCTTCGGTGTGCCTACTGGTTGTCTTTTGATAATTTTGTGAGATGTTAAATTTTGCAAAGTTTAAATTATACAAAGTTTCTTTCCCGGGTGTTGCTTTCCCCATTTAACTAAGGGAATCTTGCCTGTTCCCAAGTCACAAAGATACTCTGTTTTCCCCTGAAGGTTTGGCTTTTGCCCTAGTTTCCTGTCTGTTGTTGTGATAAAATACTCTGACCCGAAGTAATTTAGGGAAAGGAAGATTTTGTTTGACTTATACATCCAGATTACCGTCCATCTCTGAGGGGTTTCACATGGAAACTCAAGTTGGAACTTGAAGCAGAAGCCATAAAGGAATGCACCTGTTAGCTTGCTCATCTCCACTTACTCTCTCACGTAGCCTGGCCATCCTCCTAGGGAATGGTTCTGCCCACAGTGGACTCTTCTACATCAGTTGGCAATGGAGACATGCCTGGGCCATCTGACCTGGAAACCCTTAGGTGAGCCTCCTTTCCTAGGTAACCGTGTCATGATGACATCAAAGGTAACGAGGACAGGCTTTATCTTTAGAACTGTAATCCCACCTCACTTATTTCCTGGCTATTGTGTGAGGTAGAAAAGAGATTCGTTTTCTCTCATGTTGAGAGATGGTTCTTCCAAAGCTGTTTATTGGCAAGAGCTGCCTTTCCCATACGATTGCTTTAGTGCTTTGTGAGAACTTAAACCACCCCGTGGACAAGACAAATCTTGGCATTTATGCTGCCAGTATTTATTTATTTTTATAAATAAATAAATAAAAAGTAAAAAGTACAAGCACCAGAAATTCTGAATTCTAAATGTTTTGTTTTTTGCAAATTTGGGCTGTAAGTCATTTGTATTTCTTGTACTTATGGCCAGGTATTCATTTCTTTTTAAAAATTTACTGGATTATTATCTTAATGTTATTAATCAACACATGCATTTTGTGTCTGCATGAGGTTCTTGTTTGTTTGCTTGTTTGTTTTTAATCTCTGTGTGTGGTTTTTTTCAGGATTTTCTTGTAGGCTGAGGAGACAGCTCTATTGGCAAACTGCTTGCCATTCAAGCATAAGGACCTGAGTTCAATCCCCCATGGGGAAACAAAACTGTGTGGTTCAGATGAGAAAGAGCTCCCGTAGGCTCATGGACTTGAATACTTGGTCCCCAGTTGGTGGACTGTTTGGGAAGGACTAGGCAATGTGGCCTTGTTGGGGGAGGTGTGGCCTTGTTGGGGGAGGTGTGGCCTTATTGGAGGAGGTGTGGCCTTGTTGGGGGAGGTGTGGCCTTGTTGGAAGAGGTGTGGCCTTGTTGGGGGAGGTGTGGCCTTGTTGGGGGAGGTGTGTCACATGGTCAGTTTTGAAGTTTCAGAAGACCAGCAAGTGTCTCCAATGCCCAATGACGTACACTAAACTACCTTTAAATTTGCATTCATTAAATTTTTATTTCAGGTTTACTGAATACTAGAATATATATTTTAACTGGGGAACTTAGAAACCAACCCATATAGATCAATGAATCAAAGAACCACAGGTAGATAGGGCCTAAAGGATGGCTTAGCACTGTCAGAGCACCTGCTGTCCTTACAGAGAGCCTGGGTTCCATTCCCAGCATGCACTCCACTGCTTACAACCAACCACCTATGACTCCAGTTCCCGGGCATCTAATGCCATCTTCTGACCTCCATGGGCACTAGGCACATAGGTGATGCACATATGTACATGCAGACAAATATACACGTAACACTTAAAAATATAAAATAATAATAATCACAGATAATGCCAAATGATGCCGAGATAGAACTATGAGTAGAGGGCACTGGGGGACAGACTAGGAGTAGGGGGCAGTGGGGGACAGACTAGGAGTAGGGGGCAGTGGAGACAGACTAGGAGTGGGGGCAGTTGGGGACAGACTAGGAGTAGGGGGCACTGGGAGACAGACTAGGAGTAGGGGGCAGTGGGGGACAGACTAGGAGTAGGGGACACTGGGGAGCAAAGTATCATCATTTCTACTTAGGTAGTGTGACTGAGGAAGAGACAGAAAGGTTGAAAGAAAAGGTGAAAACAACATTCCTAAGAAAATGAGGGGACAGCATATTAAGCACCAAGGTCATAGGAAACACAAGACCCATGAGCTGACATCAAGCTCACAATATGGAAGGAACAGTTATTGAGCAATTAAGTATGTCTACCGAAGAGAGCATTTGGGAGGGCTTCTTCCAACCAACGCTTGACAAAATGAATAGTGCCATTCTGTCAGTGAAGCCGGGGGGGGGGAGTATTCTAGACAGAGGGGGCTATAGAAGGCAAAGAGAAGCAGGCAGCAGGGGGGTCAGACCCTGCAGAAGCAGGAGCCAGCATGCAGGTCTAGCAGAGACGGTGTTGCAATAAAAAGATGTTTGCTTGGGCCTTACTGCCACTGACAAGAGACTTATCCGAGTCCACAGATAGTGTGTGTGTGTGTGTGCGTGCGTGCGTGCTCTGTGTGGATGAAGCAGGCAGGAGGCCTGGACACCCTCAGGGAGGAGGTGTTGGAAATCAGTCTGTTGGTCAGTTGTGTGTGGGAACTGAGTAGGGGATGAGGAGGTGCATGATGATGGTACCTTCTACTGAGAGGGGGTGTGTATGTGGGCACTAAGAGCATGGGGGAGGGGAGGAGGGAGGAAGAGGGAGGGAGGAAGGCGGGAAATAGGAAGGAGAGAATAGGGAGGAAGGAAGGAAGAAGGAGGGAAGAGGGAGAAAAGGAGGGGGAGAGGGAGGAGGGAAGGAGGAGACTCTGAGACTCGCAGGTTTTAAAGGTTGATTCCCACACACTTGTTAAGTATGCAAGAAGGTAAGGAGGGCGACTGGAGGGGACTGTGGGGCGCAGAAGAAGGTCGGAAGTAGGTGCACGAGGAGTCAGTGTATGGCGACACCCAGAACCATGGAGCTGTAGGAGAGGGCAGAGGAACAGGAAGGACCTGGAAAGGAGGAACGTGTGTCCAGGAATCCTAGAAGATGGATCGAGTAAACAGCAGACGGGAGGCTGAGCTGTGGAGAGTCGAATGATGAGCCTACCTGGCGGCCTCAATCAAAGGTTGTTTTGACAGCACAGCCATCCGTAAGGACAAGATGAGGAGCAGCAGGGAGCACTGACAACCTCACAACGCTGTCCCTGTCTGTCTCCCAGCACTCCCTGCCTCCAACACCACCCTGCTTTTACATGAGTGCTGGGCATTGAACTTATGTCCACACGCTGTGCAGCAAGTACTTTACTGACTAGGTCATCTCAGCCCACTGTGTGGGGCCTTAATATAGGGGAAGGAACATACATGACCTTGGTACATTTCTGTGCAACCTACCATGAATCTTAAATTATCTCAAGAAGTAGGAAAATTATGAATATACAAGATCTATATCATGAGATTTGGGGGAAATTAAGTGTTTGCTTTTTTTTTTTTTTTTTACATGTGTGCATAAACTTCTTAGAGCATCACCTGGCATACACTAGGGACTATATCATGTTCCTGTCACTCAAAGGCAACCTCCATTATATCTGATTACTCTCGTATCCACTTACCCCCCCCCAGGACAACCATCTCCTATCTGTTTATTTAAACCCTTTTAGATTTATTTTTTATCGTATGTGTATGAGTGTTTGCCTGAGTGCATGTCTGTGTACCATGAACATGCCTAGAGACTTTGAGGACCAGGGAGGGCATCGGATCCCCTGGAGCTGGTGTTACAGGTGGCTGGGATCCACTCTGTTGGAGCTGGGAACTGAACCTGGGTCCTCTGCAAGAGCAACAGGTGCTCCTAACCGGTGAACAATCTCTCCAGCTCTATATTTAATAGGTAAGCATAGAGTGACTAGTTCAGACACCACTAAATCTATGGGCCCATATGCTGTCTGGCTATCATTTGGAATAGTGTCGGGCCCTCGTAATCTCTCTATATACACTCACGGGCCAGTCTCCCAATGCTGGTACCTTGTATCTTCACGGTGTGCTTATCAAACTCCGATTCCACCGATTTTTCCGCTAATGTTTCTCCTGCAGCCCACGATGCTTTCCAGGCCCATGTGACACCTAACCACCAACTTCTGGTCTCCTCCCTTCTCAAGTCCTTTTGTGACGTTTATCGCCGTGACGGTTATGAGGAGGATGGATCAGTTCTGGCTGATGTTTCCCCACCGTTTAACAGTGCATATTTGGAAAAGAATCCCACAGAGGTGAAGGACCATCACCGTTGTCGTCGTCATCGTCATTGTCGTTGTCGTCGTCCTGGTGCAGTGTCAGAGCGTAAACTACAGCAACGCGATCTTCGCTGCTCAGTCATGGTGTCTCCAGCCAGCTTTCTCCATTATAAATTTTTTTTTTCTTTCCACTTATTTTTCTTTACAGGTTGTGAAAGACACTCTCCACTTTGAGCCCATATTGAGAAGAAGCTAGCTCAAATTCTGATGCAGGAATACGTGTATATATGTAGCCATGTAATGTTCATGTATGTGCGCACTCATGTGCATAGATACACGCGCGTGCGCATGTGTGTGTGTGTGTGTGTGTGTGTGTGTGTGTGTGTGTGGCAGCGCCTCTTGTAGCCCAGTCTGCCTTTGAGCTTGCTGGGCAGCTGTGGGTGACCAGGAACATCCAGTGCTCTATCTCCACCTCCTGAGTGCTGGGTTACCACGCGTGCCAGCCGTTCAGCATGTGAAGTGCTGAAACTTGAACCGACAGCTTTGTGCCTGGCAATCAATCTTCCACCTGAGCCACATTCCCAGCTTGGGGAGAAAGCTGTATTTAGGACGTGTGGTTTGTTCTGAGCGTTCATATGTTGGGAGATGGTGTGGACCCTTGAGAGGTGGACCTATAGGAAGCGCTTGGGACCTGGGGACATGGCCATAGATAGGTCTGAGGTGTAGTTACCTCATCATTTCTGAGTTTTTTTTTTTTTTTCAAAGGACTGGCACAGATGACTGGGCTTTTTATCTGGTGAGGCCAGGCACGATGAGAGCCAAGCTGATGCTGGTACTGTGTGTTAGGTCCAAGGCGTCGCTAACATCAAAGTGGATGCTGGTCGCCATTCACTAAGTCCCTGGCATATTCCGGCCCCTCACCCTGCACTCCCCAGCCCGGGTGCTGGGGTGGAATTCGCTTCGCCCAGCCCCCACATAACTCAGACATTTTGGCTAAGCCACTCCCTTGGCTCCCTGCTCTCTTGGTCCCTGGCCTCTCTCTGGGTCTCCTAGCCTCTCGGCCTTTCCACTCTCCCCTCCCTCCTTCCTCCTCCCTCCTCCCTCCTCCCTCCTCCCTCCTTTCCTCTCATGGCCTGCTGGCTCAGCCTGCTGGTAAGGTCCAGCCTGGACTCTCCTAGACACCTCTACCTCGGATGCTTTCTCCTGTACCTGTAATAAACTTTCTCCATACCTGAGAAGTAGTCACGATTTCCCATTTATTTACTTAGTTTTCATTCACTGTCCCCTTCTCCAAAACTGTGAACCTGATCGTCTTTTCCTTACAGTGACCCAGCCTCAGGCATACAAAAATGGACAGCAGACCATACAGACTCCTACAAGAGGTCGTTCAAGTCCGGATAGAAAGAACCCCCAGGTCCTCTCTAGGTGCCATATGTGTCTGTCTGTATGCCGGCCATGCCCGCCACCCCAACCTCGCTCCCTTCCAACATCCATGAAGCGTGCATGTGGACCAATGCCCAGGGTTTGGTGATGGACACTGCTTTATCCATTTTCATGGTATGAGATATTTCTGAGCTAGACTTGGTGATATTTGCTGGCCAGTAAAACTCAAGGGTTTCCTGAGGTGATGGAGACCGTCATCCCTCGGAAACTTAGCACACCATGCCCCACACCAATCGGGTGGAAGGCGTCCGATGCCTTTCTGTTCTCGCTCATCCATCGTGGGCCGCAGGTTTCCTTCAGTAGTGAATGAGCTGCACTCTCCTGCGACACGTTCAGCCCTCTGTGCTAAAAGGAAGGGCTGAGCCCAGTTGTTCAATCTGTCAACGGTTTATCACATCCGCCACGAACGAATCTGCCTCCTCCTCCATCTTCCACTCTGAATGTGTTAAATGCTTATATATACCTGTGCACATGTTAATATGCATGTGTATGTGTTGCTTATACACACATGTAAGTGCATGTTATGTACAAACAACATTTAAATATATACCCATATGTTAGTGTGCATATTTTATCGTCCCTCTTAGAATATTACAGGTAGCTAGATAGGTAGAGAGTAGATGATTATTAGCATGATGGATGGATGGATGGATGGACAGACAGACAGATAGGATGATGCTTGGTAGATAGAAGATAGACAAATAGCCAATTCGGGTGTTCTGGTGAATGTCCTCAAATCTCAGCCCCTCTGGACTCTGTGTACCCATGTCTGTCTATGGCACCTGTGGTGATGTTTTAATGTCACTTCAATCAGCACCTGCATTGGTGACCTGAGCCATTGGCCACTTGCACAAATAGCAGATGAAAATGATACATAGCTCATAACTTTTAAACCTTTGCAAACAGACATAAGAGGATTTCTCCTTCATGGTGGATGCTGCCCTTGATGGAGAAAACAGCCGGATTTGGTGAAAGGACATGGGAGTTTGGGAAAGTGTGGCGGTGCCCGGCTGTGACAATCAGGTGCCTGATTTTGTAGGACGTTAGCATCTGCTCTCAGTTCTTCCCTCCTGGGAATAGCACTAAGAACTTCTTAAAATTGTTTTGAGCTCTGAGCAAGTGGTTCTGGTCAGGGGTTAGTGGGATGATCACATGGTGGTGGTACGAGTCTGACCAGCAGGTTTTTCCCTCCAGGCTTCTCGGTTGGAATTAAAATGGCGGGAATGATCCCTCAAAGGCACAGATCTCTCCTTTCTTCCTCTTACATCTGTTTGCAAAGTTTAAAAGTTATGAGCTGTGTATCATTCTCATCTGATATTTGTGCACGTGGCAAAGGGCTCAGATCAGCAATGCAGGTGCTCTATCTCCCCCGAGGCCAAGGTTTGGAAGTATACGGTTGACACTCGGAGACAGCACTGATGGTGTGTGACTACTGTCACTGGGTAGCAAAAAGTACTTTCTATCACTGTCTCTTCATTGCTTGCTAAAGAAGTAGCTGCCTGACATCTTGTAAAGATGCTCAAATAGTCCCATGAAGAAGCTCCTATGGGCAGTAACAAAGGCCATGTGCCTGCAGCTGGTGCCATGTGAGCTATCCACCTTAGAACCAGATCTTCCAACTCACACGAACCCTTTGGGTGTCCCCACACCCATGAGAGAACTGACCCATAACCAACTGGCTGACCATTTCCAGTCCAGATGGTTGTGAGCTGCTGTGTTGGTGCCTTGAACCAAATCCAGGTCCTCTGGAAGAGCAACAAGTGCTTTAACTGCAGATCCATTGCTATGGCTCCAGAGCTTCCCTTCTGAAGTCCAGTTACACCTCCATTCAGTGAGTCACCAAATGAGATCGGTCCACTAGTGTCAGTGGCCGGTCACTGATGACACTGGCTACTCCACTGATGCAGTGGACTGGTCACTGGTGCAATTGTCTGGTCCCTGGTCCTTGTGGCTGGTCGCTGGTACACATGGTTAACCTGCTGGTCCTGATGCCAGGCGGACAGATGGAGTCCACAGATCTGTGTTTTCACGGCCCAGCCTTAGCTCTGGTGTGACTCTGTCAGACCTGAGTTTTCATGGTCCAGCCTTAGCTCCAGTGTGACTCTGTATACCTTCTCTGTGTCTGATCTTCTCATCTACTAAATACGTACTTTAAACAAGTATAATACTTAAAATGTATAATTTAAACAAGTCATTGAATCTTGAATCCTCAAAGATCGGTTGCTGTAGTTTGAATACAAAATTACATCACCAGTTGTCTCATATATTGCTGGGGCTCTTCCCAGTCTGAGAAGGCTGTGGAGCTTTTAGAAGGTGAAGGGATGGTCACTGGGGCAGGCCTGAACTTTGTAACTGGTCACTCTTCCCATTCACACTCGACTTTCAGAGTATAGACCGGGCATAGACAGTGGCCTCCTGCCTCTGCCGCTGACTTCACTCGTGGAGTCTGCCGCCACGTCTCCCTCCCTGTGATAGACTATCCCTCCAGAAAGGGGAGGCACAGGAAACTCTTTCTGCCATACTTTGTTCTTGTTAGCGTGACATCAGTCAGAATTACCAACACACACAGTGAACAGCAAGAAACGTTTAGTCATGTCTGCGGTTTGATATCTATCAAGCTGGGTTTAACATGATGATTTCATTGTTGGAAAGAATCTGAGAAGAAAACCTTATCAATCAGATAAAATTAGTGTTTTCATATGCTCTTAAGAAAGAGAGAATACAGAGAAGCTTGGAGTGATTAATAATTATAAAAATGGTAATACCTCATATTTGAAAAGCCACGAGTGCTTTTTTAGAGAATTATAATTATAATCACAACTAAATTATATATAGATAATATGTGTGGAATGCCTATGAGGTAATGTCTCCTCCTTATCTTCTTCCTAATCCCTTGATTGTACAGCCAAAAGAAAGCTCAAAACATCAGATTTTACAACAAAATCAATGTCTGTAATAGAGATGGATATCCACTTGATGGATCACTTTTAAGTTTCTCTACCAGGAGGCTCTGTGTGCGGCCACAGTCAGCAGCGGGCTTATTTACGGGTGTGATGGACGTCTCAGTCAGTCATGAAGGATTAATGCACGACTGGACATGCTTAGCCTGTGACAGGAGTTACCATAGCCTTCATCCTGATATGTGGCCCGCTGCCTTTCTCGACACCCACACGTCAAGCCTACGGCAGAGCTTCCATCACTCAAAGCTGTTTAAGCGGAAGAAATGAAGAAAGCATATCGACAGAACAAGCGCTGGGAGCTGGGATTGGAGATTCTCTAATGGGAGTTTCAAACTTGTTGTCACACCGTGGAATCTTCCTCGAGCCAAAAAGTATACCTGTGCACACGGGAAGTCCAACCCAGAAGACCTGGGTTCTGGGTCAGTAGCTGGTTTTGTGGTTTTGATCCTGGTCCTGTTTCTGCCTTCCTACTTCCCTGTAGCATCCTGCGGTGGGAAACTTGGGGCGCAGTTCCTGTTCCCTTCCTACTATACGTTTTCTAAAGTCAGCAATCTTCCTTCGATGCATATACCAGACCGCTCTCCTAACAAAGTAGCTCTCCTTCGGAGGTGTTTACAGGTCAAGCTTTAGACTTTTCCATATATGGTAGGTTCGGCAGTGATGCGGACCACTAGTGTGATGACCATGACCATAAGCACAGTCAATATACCTTAACCCACAGTTGGTTTACCTTCAAAATTGAATAATAAAAGCTGCACAGTCTTTCAGGCTAAGTTTCTTTGGTTATGGCAGGTAGTTCGTGGCTCTCCCATGAAAGGCATCACAGTGGCTTGGTGAGACGCTCCCTAGAGGCCTGTTGCTAAGTCCTTGCTGTTGTTGAGACTTGCTAATTAGACAGGGAGTGAAGTCTCCCGGCCTGGGATGTGGTGCTTTCTTCTGTCTTGCAGAGTTTGCATAGGAAATCATCCTGGGAGGGTCAACCCTTCGTAAATGCAGAAGTGGAGGGAAGGAAGACAGGAAACAGAAGCCATGAGTAAGCAAAGCCGCAAGACAGAGAGAAAGTGAGCGGAGTCAGTGGTAGTAATTAGAAAATAAGCAGGTGGGAAAAAGCAGAGGCTAGAGCTGAGTCATGGGCGTGGCAAAGAGCCAAGGTCTCCTGTGACGTCACAGGAGGGGGCGGAGGCACGCAAGCTGGAAGTGTTCCTCAGAGCTCTCCAGAAGTCCAAGACAGGCTAGTGAGTTCTCTTTAGCCAGACAACCAGTCCTTCATCTTTTACCTACCTTTTCACATCATTCGCTTTTAAGCAAACCTGGAATAGATGACCGAGTGATCTTTCTTTAATTCTTTGCACCTTCAAAGGACCAAATTAACACAATATTAACAGAAGTCATCTGGGACAGCCGAGGTACTCCATGTGCTGTGTGTGTGGCCTTGGGGCCCTACAAACCAACCCAAAACCTTCAGAGTGATTATCAAATCCAAGGCCACATTTGTTTTGGAGTTTCAGTTAGGTGACTTCTTCTTTTTTTTTTTTTTTTTTTTTCTCGAGACAGGGTTTCTCAGTACAGTCCTGGCTGTCCTAGAACTCACTGTGTAGACCAGGCTGGCCTCAAACTCAGAAATCTGCCTGCCTCTGCCTCCCAAGTGCTGGGATTACAGGCGTGCGTCACCACCGCCCTGCTTTTTTTTTTTTTTTTTAGGTGACTTCTTTATCTAGCTTTAAAGTGCAGGGCAGGGGAGTGGAGGTGGGGGAATTCCTTTCTTTGCTTGCTTGTTTTTGCAAGGAAGTCTGCCTTTTTTTTTTTTTTTTTCTTTCTAGGTGAAGCCCCAAACTGCGTAAACTTAGGTATGGAACTAAGATGCCAGTTCTAACAAATTGGAGGATGGACAGATCTTTTGGGATATGGAGTTTCAGAATATATTTTAAATTATTTTTCCAATATTTTGGGCTGGGCAAAAAAAAGTGAACTGCTTTAATAATAGAAAATACTTAGGGTTCAAATGGTCTCAGGGAATGTCATATACTTATTTCTGGTTTATTTTGCCTAAGTCTGTATAAAGGCTCACTACTTGTTTGAACTCAGTTTCTGGTTAGTTCGTTGCTGGTTGTGTCTAGGGAAAGCTCCTGATCTGAGGGAGCTCTCCAATTCCAGTTAAAAACAAAGAGATAGCAATTTGAATTCTAATGAAGAAGAAACTATGTTCTTAATTTAGGTATACAAAGAACAGGGGTCAAAGTGATAAGATGAAAAGAAAAGAGGTGAGGAGGAAAGGGGGGGTAAAACGTGGGAGTAGAAAGACTGGAAAGGACTGCTTGCGGATTAAATGGCATATATTGTCAACAACCTGCATTTCTCGTGGTGAACGTCGGCTCCTCACCCCTGGCATCATCAAACTACACTTTGTCCCGACTGCTGTGAGACTCTCATCAAATTTTTTACAACAGAGTTGTCTCGCCTCTGTTGTGCTCTCTGAGGGTGGGGGTCTGTCTTATTCCTCGTTGTTGTCCCGATCAGACTGATACCTGACAAAGGTATTCCTGCCTGTGGTCAGCCCCAGAGAGCCTGTTGTCGCCTCCTTAACAGTCATCGTTGGGCCTGAAGACACAGGTTCTGGAAGCAGGCCCATAAGCAGGGCCATCTGCACCGACGGCATGAGGAGGCTGATTTGAAAACACCACAGGAATCCTTTGGCGTGGTTCTTGGTACACTGCTAAGATCCAAAAAAAATATTATCTTAAGAAATAATAGTGGGTAGTTCCCCATAATAATGACTAATTTTCAAAACTAGGAAGGTTCTTTGCAAATAAAAGTCAAAGAGATGTATGTAGTCTTTGGTTCTAGCAAAAAAGAAAAAGTGTATATGTCTGTGCTCATTTTTCAGCCCAGCCCGAAGCATCGCAGGAGACAGGGTCTCGAAAACCTTCTTTTACTCTGGCTTGGTGGCTGACTCTCCTCAGGTCAGTGAGTCAGTTGATCTTACTCATTTCTAGGTGAATTCAGCTGGCCAGGGAGCAAGCTTGCCGGAGAATATGAAACATTTGTTTCTAGTTCCTTCCAGCTTTCTAAGTGTGTCATTTTGAAATGGTTACAATTTCACGGTGACATAGTCAGTAATTCCTAGAATAAGAACTTTCCTTTTCTAATTGAGACACAACTCTTAAGTAATCTGGGTCCAGTAGGGGTGTGGCCACTGCCCAAGAGGCTAGGACAAATGACACAGAGGCTTTGAAGTCATAAATGACTGGCCTGTCCATCCAGGAATGACAAGCAGTCCTTAAAGAACCCAGTCACACTGCTGAGGCTGACATTTGTTGTGCAACAAGAATGAAGGTTTAAAAAAGTTACTCCGACAAACCCATAAAACAGCTCTGTAGAGCTCATCTAGAGGATAAGGACATGGAGAGCCATGCGGGCCAAGTCACATGCTCAGTGTCAAGGATGTTCAAAGATTACTGAACGGAGCATTTCTGTAGCTGTTTTCTCTGCAGTGTGTGGGAATTGAACCCAGGGGCTCATGCTTGAGAGTCAGGCAGTCTTCCACCGAGCTGCGTCCTTGAGCTGGTTTCTACAGCTTTCATGTAAGTCTAGACCTGAGCTAAAACAGAACGCTTGTTTAAAAAAATCAAATTAAATCAGAGACTGGGGAGAGACTCAGTGGGGAACCAGAGAGATGGCTCAGAGGGGAAGAGTGAGTCTCCAGCGCCCACATAACAAGACAGATATGGCTGCGTGTATCTGTGTATCCAGGACTTCGGGGCAGAGACAAGTGGATCCTGGAGTGTGCTGCCTGGCCAGCCTCACCAAAACCGGGATGTTCGGGTTCAGTGAGAGACCTCGTTTCAAAGCCATAGAGTAGACAGCAGCAGAGGAAGACGCCTGACTCTGTCCTCTGCATGTGTGCACGTGTGCGCACGGATGTGAACACCCTTACACTCGGGTACAGAAACCACACACACACAAGGAAGACTCGGGTACAGAGACCACACATACGCAAGGAAGACAAACTCACTTTGTCTCAGTCTCAGTGCAAAGTACCTGTGCTTCATGGCCTTAGTATTCTGAGGCTTGGAACCAGGAAGACTGGAACCGTTGTGTAAATGTGATCGTCTGATTTTCCAGTACAGTGTTGCCTGCTTGCTCTTTGTCAAGAGTGTGCACAATGGGTGTGTCGAATGGATGGCCAGAAGCCCCCCCTTTTATTCCTGGAGGTCTCTGGGAATACAATGGGTAGATATCATCCGCTAACTGATGATATCTAATAAATCGGTGTGGCCAAATACCTCACGAGAGGCAATTATAGGAGGAAAAGCTTCTTTGGGCTCACATCATGAGGGAACACAGTCCATCTCAGTGAAGGAGGCGTGGCGGTGGGAGGGAACACAGTCCATCTCAGTGAAGGAGGCGTGGCGGGAGGGTGGGGCTGCTTGCTCATGTGTGGGTGGATCAGAAAGCAGAGAGACCTGGTGCTCTGCTGACTTTGTTCCTGGTATTGTCTTAGCCTGGGGCTCTGCCCGTGGGACACTGCTGCCCACGTTCAGGCAAGTCTTCTCGGTTAACCCTCTCTGGAAACATCCATAGCCTCACAGACATCCCAATGGTCTTCCTCACGAACAGCCTGCGTGATTGTTTAAGCCAGTCAGGTTGATGGTCAAATGACATCCCCAGTGTCCAGCTATTGTCTGCACTCTAGTCTTCAATCAGCACGAGGCACAGAGGCATACAGTTCCAGACTAGGGCTGGGATGTCACATGACTGGAGAACAAGGTGAGGAGGGCTGGGAATGAGGCATCACAGCACCCACAAACTGGCCCTTTAACCTTCTCTGCATTTACTAGTTGTACTGGCAACATGTGCTACAAAAATCGCTCCTTCAAATGGATAAATATTTATTTGTAGAAGTCGATTGGGAAAATCCTTACTGCACTGCTAGATTCAAGGGGAGAGAGAACATTAATAGGGGGACTATGACAATTTAAAGGACAACCTGTGGGAGCCCAGACCATGGTGGGAAGACCCTCAGTTGCCGGGCACTTCGCTTAACCAAAGTGTAAACCAAAGCCAGGCTCCTAGGTGGCCAAGGGCTAAGACGGTGCTACCCTTCCTCTCGGGGCTCCGCTCCAGCAGAGACGGGGGCGGCTCTACTCCCGGGCACACCTTGAGCTAAGAGGATCTGCTCCAAGTGGGTGCTCGGTGAGCAGCCATCACTCGACAGAGCAAGCCAAGTGTTCTTTAAGAATTTTATCTCTAATCACTCTAGGAATAAAAAAAAAATGAAAAAAGAAAAGACTTGTTCACTCTCCATTCCCTTTGCTCTTTATTTCTATTTTTAGAAGCCACACACGGTTTGTCTTAAACGTAAAAAGAAATTAAATTTAGGCATAAGCAGTTTTTCTGCCTTAGTGTGTATGCATCTGCGTCTGTGTGCATGCATGTATGCGCATGTGTAACTGTGTGTGCCTGTGTGTGAGTATAAGTTTGTATATCTATGTGTGTGTATGTATCTCTGTGTGTGTCTCTCAGTGTGTATATATATGTATATATGTATATCTATCTGTGTGTG
The DNA here is from genome assembly GCA_964023405.1 of Apodemus agrarius. Classification (NCBI taxonomy): domain Eukaryota; kingdom Metazoa; phylum Chordata; class Mammalia; order Rodentia; family Muridae; genus Apodemus; species Apodemus agrarius. The sequence continues at coordinate 177,020,054 of OZ030006.1, read as the reverse complement.
TGTGTGTGTGTGTGTGTGTGTGCAAGCTCATGACTATGCCGTATGTACACATGTAAAAGCCAGAGCAGTTTTTGAGATGTCTTCCTCTATCCTGCCCTGTCTCGCTGTTCTGAGACAGGGTACCTCCCGCTGAACTGGAAGCTTACTGTTTTTGAGTTAGGCTATTTGTGCAGAGAGCCCTGCCTCTGCTGCCCCAGGACAAGTGAGGTCACGCCCGTCTTTGTACGTGGGTGCTGGGTGTTTGAACACGGGTCCTGTTTGCACGGCAGACACTCTCAGCCACTGAGTCATCTCCCCGGCACCAGGAGTTTTTCATTTCATACAGTTTATCATCTGTAGTTCAAGGCACAGCCTTTGAAACATTTCCTCTGTACATACACAAATATTTATCTCTTACAAAAATAGGATCATAGAATTTGGAAATCTACTTTTACTTAACAATTCACTGGAAAAAGTCATATCTTCATACCACAATCCTAAGTAGCTGTATAACAGTTGTAAATATTGATACTATGTCATATACTAGGAAGCTCTGGAGTCTGTTTTGTGCTGTAACATATAGTGCTAAATCTGTGTCTTATTAGAAAACAGCAAAGCTATACTGAAGACTTGGGTTTTTGAACATATAATTTTAAATTATTTTTTTGAGAATTTCAAACGTGCATAAAATGTATTTGGATCATACCAACCTCCCCCTCCCCCATTCTTTCCTCCAACTCCATCAGGATCCACCTCCCACCCTCTCCCCGCAAACTTCATGCTTTAACTCACTGAGTCCAACTTGTGCTACCAAATACACATGGCGTGGACTGTCCACTGGTGCAGGATTGGTGTACCGGAGGCCATGCCATTAACAAAACCTGATCTTCCTCTAGAGCAGTCACTCACTGTCAATGTTCTCAGGTAGGCATGTGGGGGCGGGCCACAAGCCCCTCCCCCACGCAAGCTGGGACTTGAGGGCCCTAAGCCCCTCCCCCATGCACACTGGAATGTTGACTAGCTTCATCCCTACAGCTACTGTGAGTTCATGGACTTGGTGATCCAGCCATGCCCAGAAGACACTGTCTTACTGAGCCCTCCCGACTAACAATCTTTCTGCGCTCTCTCAGGAGACAGTTCTCTGAGCCTTAGTGTGGTGTGAGATGCGCGGCTCACTGTGCCTGTGCCTGACCTTCCACAGACACACAATCTCCGCCCTTGGACTATCTACATAAAGAAGCCTCTTTGAGGGCTTCAAAGCTGCCTCCATCTACAGGGAGAGAGATGCATGTTTAGAAGGCAGTTCGATTCTACATCCATTTAGCAAAACATCAGTGGCAGGTTGATTCCTGAGGCCTGTGAGGGGCTCAGCGGTGGGTTCTTGGACAGGTCTGCAGCCCTATGTGTGTCTTTGTGGGGAAAATGAGCTGGGCCCGCATACCCGTAGGATGGCAGGCACCCGTGCACCTGCGGAGGGAGGCTGCCCGGCTGGAGGGGAGGTCCTTGCCCAGAACCTGGGGGCCCTTGCTGTGTATCTGTACAGGAAGCCTGGCCAGCCGGGAAGTCCCGGATCCTTTCTGGCGGCTGGAGACGCTGAGGCCTGATACATTGCTCCTACAGTGTGAGTTTAGAGAAGAAGAGGCAACCCGTGGTTTTAAAGCTTTATTATAGGAATATAGGAAAAGGGAAAGAGGTAGAGAAGTAAAGAGAGAAAGAATAGAGGGGAGAGAGCTGGTCATGACCACGTGGAAAAAAGAGAGGAAAAGAATGGGGAGAGGGGGGGAACAGGAAGACAAGAGGGGGGGCAAGAAAGAGGGGCAAGAGAGAAAGCAAGAGAGCGAGGAGGGGCCAAGAAGCCCCTCTTATAGTGGGCGGGGTTACCTGGCTGTTGCCAGGTAATTGTGGGGCGGGGAAAACCTGGCAGTAGCCAAGTGACCGTAGGGGTGGAGTCCAGCCAGAACACTAGGGGCATGGCCCTGCGTGCCTCATGGCAAGGAGTTGAGGAGTCGGGAGTATGGAGCTGGTGTGAGGAACCTAAGTGTCTGGGAGCGTGGCTCACGGTTCTGTCCCTTGTAGAATATTCTACTGGGTCTCTGGAGTAAGCCTCACTCAACCAGGCCACAGACTGCCTTTCATGGTTCCACATGTCTTCTTGTGAAATGGGTCTAAAATCAAACCTGGAAGTCCAACACGTGTGCCACTATTACCCCCGTAAGCATTTCTTGGTAAACCAGATGTTCATATCTGGGTAAGGGTGTTGATGATTTGCCTCCCTCGGCAGCCTGTGTAGCACTTTCAGGTCAGAAAGTTTGAACTGACTACTGGCACTGGCAATTCTCAGCCTACGAGCTCAACCCGTTCACCAGGGCTGCTGCGTTGGATGTGGCGGCTCACGTCCAGACGCAGCGCTCGGAAGGATAAAGCAGAAGTGTTGGCTCAGGTTGAGGCCAGCTTGGGCCACAGAGTGAGACCCTACTCCAAAACAAAGGCCCTGAGAGCTGAGTGCCATCCCTTGCCTGTGTCATGACCAGAGGCCCTACTTCAGCGCCCTCCCTCCCTCCGCCTGCGGTTGTTTGTTGTCACTAGGCTTTCCGAGTTTTAGGGATACCTCCTTATCCATTTTCATCTCCACCCCGGCCAGCCCTTCCTTCACCTTCTCCGCTACCCAGAAGATGTAGTTCTGACAGATTCCCATCACTTCAGGAATGTATCTCTCTATTTGACCCACCCACTTACTGTCAGCACACTGGCTTTCCGGCCGGCGTCCGTGGGCTCACACACTTAGCTGTTGAAAGAAGGCTTTCATGTCCCTCTTAGATGACTGACTAGGCCTGTGGAAATCTCCGTCTCTGCTCAGCCAACATCCTGAGCGCATCCTAGACATGTTCTTTCCGTGCTTAGCAGACCCCGCCACAGGCCTTCTGTTCCCCATTCCCGACTCGCTGTCGGAGTCCTTTCATGCCCCACATTACCCTTGAATGGGTCTACAGCAATGGCTTTCTGACTTAAGGCATATGACACTATCTGTTATTTGCTGCTATAACAGAATGTTGTTGGTGGATAAACTTATAAAAAAAGGGGCTCATTGAGCTCACAGACTGGAGATTGAGCTAGAACAATTGGCTTTATCTGTCTGGCCTCTGATGAGGATCCCTCTAGCTATGTGTAGAAGGGGCGTCATGTCTGTGGGGTGACCCTGATTATAACACACATGTATTTTTGTGAAAGAACTCACCCTCAGAGACAAGAGGAATATCTTCATCTCCTGATTGTCTTGTGCTAGCTACATCTCTCTTTAAATGTTCAGTACGTCAATCTCACCATACTAGGGGCTCAGCTTCCAGCCTATAGACCCTTGGGAGGCCCTCTATAGCCAAACAGACATCTCCACTAAACATAGATAAACGCTTATCTAATGCTACAGCCATGTACTGACCACCGGGCACTAAACAAGGCTGGACTATGTGTCAGGGAATAAATATATAGGGCGGAGAGACGTCCTTCCATGGGAAACATATGGCCAAGCAAGTCAGAAAAGCAACAGCGTGCAGTCACCTAGCTGGTAAGCTTTGTGAGGGCTGGAATTGTATTTTAATTGTTTTATTTTTTTTTTGAAATTGTATTGCTCCTGAAATTTTATAGGAGTCTATTAGCCTTTATAGACTGATATACACAGTAGGTATTCTGTTGATATTTGTTGAATGAATAAATGAATCAATGGATAATGAATGAAATATGACTTTGAGGCTGGAAATGTAGCTTGCTTGGTAGCGGGCTTGTGCAGTACCCTGGAGGTGCCAGGCTCACCCCACATTCTGCGTCATCTGAATGTATAACACCTCTAACCTCATCACTTGATGAAGTAGGAAAACCAGAAGTTCAAGGAAAGTCTTGGCTACATAGTACATTCTAGGCTATCCTGGGCTACATAAACCCTGTTCTCAAAGCAACCTTAAAACAAGGCTATGTGGTGTTAAGTCCTCCCGTGGTGTTAGATGAAGTTGGAGCAGGGCAGTCTTAAGGTGATTTACAAAGGCTGAGGACAAAGGTTTGGTCTTTTTTTGGTCTATCCCAGGCTATAATGATGCTGGAAGAGCAGAGAAACCAAGTTTCTACCTCCCAGTAATACCAATCCACCCAGGAGACTAATAGTGTCCAAAGGAGTTGGCTGTGGGTGTGTATCTGTGACTTTTGCATCTCTTTAGGACTGATCTTTCACATGACCATTTCCATATTAGGATCTATTGTTGAATTCCAGATATAAATTATCATAAATAATAATTTAAATATCTGATATTTAAAAAACCTACTGGTGTGGATATTGTCCATTTGGGGCGACGGTTATAGTGAGATGGCCAGGAAGATGCGGAAACTTAACAGCACAGAATCGTGGGAACTCCAAACCTACACTCTCTTGTACAAGGCATCTAATTTCTGAAACTGTTCACACTCGAAGGGAAGTTTCCCTAGCAGTAACAAATAGGAAATGAGCGGTCATCAAAGCTCTCGAATCTTCCCACGCTGACTACATGAGGGAAGAGCCGCCTGGGCCATCAGCCCTGCTGTCTCCCTTATACCTTGTAAAGTAACTGGCATTGCAATGTGAAGCTCTGCTTGAGTGCCACAAAGGGACAATTCTTTAGGAGAGAAAATCATCTCCCAAAATCCAAGTGGGCTGTGCTGTTTAACAGGGTGCTATGGGTCCTTATTCCCAAGTAAACACAGAAGAGAGTTGTTTTAGGATAATTCGCTGTGCCGGGGATGGCTCTGACTTTAAGCAAGCTGGTGGCTCCCAGGGGTCCCTACAGGAGCAAGGTCCAGACAGTGTGTGAGACTGAGATTCTTGAATTGTCTCTGACTGCTAAGAGTGTTAGTGGATGCTCACAGTGACAGGGTTGAATCCGCAAATGATAGGTGAGCATTGGTAGTTAAACACAGAAATGCCATTTAAGCCATTAAGACTATTTACATTTTCATGGTGGAAAATGCTAAAGTTTGGGGTAAAGATGTTTGTCTTTGTTAATGGTCCAGAAGCTTTGCAACAGAGACTTGCTTAGCACAGGGAGGCAAAGTGATGGCTCAGGGGTTAAGTGCACTAGCTGCCCTAATACAGGACCCAAGTTCAGTTTCCAGTACCCATGTCAGGCAGCTCACAACCATCTTTAACTCCAGCTCCAGGAGATATGCTGCTATCTTCTGGATATCAAGGATACCTGCATGCATGTGAACACACACACACACACACACACACACATACATACATACATACACACACACACACACACACAGACATACCCATAATTTAATTTTTAAAACATATTCCTAAAAAACTGGTGACTTCAATGAAGAAACAATTCACTTTGAAGAGAATTTATATCTCCAGTAAAGAGGTAAAATATTCATATCTTTAATTTTCAAATGCTTCAAATTTAAGTGTGGGGCTAGTGTTGTTTTATCCAGCCATAAACATTTTCTTTAGTGTATGAATAGTGTGTGAAGAGGGTGTGCATAGTGTGTGAAGAGGGTGTGCATAGTGTGTGAAGAGGGTGTGAATTGTGTGTGAACAGGGTGAGAATAGTGTGTGAACAGGGTGTGAACAGGCTATGAATAGTGTAAACAGGTTGTGAATTGTGTGTGAGCAAGGTATGAACAGGGTGTGAACAGGGTGTGAAGAGAGTATGAATGTGGTGCGAATAGTGTGTGAACAGGCTATGAATAGTGTGAACAGGGTGTGAACAGTTTATGAACAGGGTGTGAAGCATTCATCTCATTCTTTTAGTTCAAGCAGCCTTGACTATAATGGAAACCAATCAAACTAAATATCTGATAAAATAAGTGTTCTCTCTCTCTCTCTCTCTCTCTCTCTCTCTCTCTCTTTTCGCACATTGAGGTAATCAGGAATGAAAGGCTATGATACCATTTCTTTCAGGGCAAAGTCATTCCTATATGATAAGTGATTTGAAAGTAGAATAAGATTTTTACCTAAGTGTTCTGTGCTTTCATGAGCTTATCTTCGTGGTGTTTGTTCAGGAGAGTCATTCCTGAAGGAGCTATGCTCATGTTGACCTATGTTAGGCAAAGTTTACCTCTGGATAATTTGTGTTAGAGAAAGAAATCTTACCAAACAGACCCTTGAAAGCTTGCTGAGAGAGGCAGAGGAAGAGCTTCGCTAAACTTTCAGAAAGCAACATTGTATTTAGGACAATAAGAGCAAAAGTGTTTCAGGTCTATAAGTAGAGGACCTTTGCCAGACGTACAAACAAGAGGCTCCTAGGTGGACAGGTCAAGTGCACCGGCTAGACTTTAACGTGGGAACTGCAGGGGAGGAGCTTTGCGCATGGCATGGGCGGAGCTGAGAAGCTGGGGTGGAGGGCTGCTGCGTCACCGGGATCGCAGCAAACCAGAAGCAGGAGCATCTGGTGCCATGTCCTCGAGGAGGCAGACAAGGCGGCTCCCTAAGCAGGTGGCTGGAGGCTGAGTGTGGCCGGTCTGAGCCCCATGCTGTCCCAGAGAACATGGCTTTGTTCACTTGGGGAGCCCTTCCTTCTTCCCCTGCCTCCCGGCAGAGCTCGTTGATGTATTTCTCTTTACTGGGGGAGTGGCCTGGGTGTGCCTCTTTTTTTTTTTCACTCTAGAAAGTCCCTTCCAAACATAAAGGACACACAAAAAAAGGTAATGTCATTAGCAATAGGATTCTTTTCTTGCAGGTGGTCTCAGCACCAGATGCAGGAACAAGCTGAGAACAATGGATTCTGTCTCAGAGAATCAGACACACATTTATCAGACATCTGGACTTTCACGTGAGAGGGTGCCTCACTGGAAGTGAGGGAAGAAAGGGCTGCCCCAAACAGTCTCTGAGACTAGGACTTGGAAGCTGTTTTGAGGTATAACGTTTCCCTGTTTCAAAAGCCATATTGAAAATGCCAGAGAACACTGTGACATAAGTTGTCCAAGGGTTGTGACAACTTGCCCCACAGACCTAAGAAATAGGTAGGACACTCAGGTCCATACTCTTCCTGACAAGTTACAATCACCTGAAACCAGCCTTTGGGTATGACATTTCCAAAGAGGTTTAACTGGTGACCCACCTTGGATGAGGAAGGAGCCATTTAAGTAGGAGACCCTCAACTGAACAAAACAAAAACAGTAAAATAGACGGCAGCATCCTCTCTCTGCAATGTTGGTGCCATGTGGCCCGCAGCCCCAGACTTCTGCAGCCAGGCCCGCCCGCCCTCCCTCCCCACCGTGGCGGACTGTACTGCCTTAGAACCGTGAGCCAAAACAAGTCCTCCCTGAGTTGAATTTGTCAGGTCTTTGTCACGGCAGAGAGAGCAGTAAAGACTTCTCCTTCCTTGTTAAGAGCCGCTTTACTAGTGCTGAAAGGGTCAGGGAAGAGTTAGGTTTGGAAATGGGAGCTGCAGGCAGTGTGGGGACCTGGGCGTGGGACGGCAACACTCACGAGCTGAGACCTGAGGAGACCAAGGCCAGCCCCAACTCTGTGATGCTTTATCCTCAAGCAAGGCACCTGCGAGGTCCGAGGATCAAAGGAGATTAGACTGGAAAAGCAGATCTAGTCTGGAAGGTTTTGATGCAGACATCTGTGCTGGAGGCATTTAAAAATTCTAAACAACGAGGGAACACTGGAGAATCCGAACATAGTGTGAGCTGGGAGGAAACAAAATTAGTTTAGAAGAGCCAGCTAGGAAGCCGGTGGGAAAGCCTGCGTGATGGGCAGTGAGTGTGACTACCAATATTAGCTGCCCACCCATGCTTTCAGTATCACTGCTGGGAATTGGTGTTGGTGCCCTACGCGGCGTCTTTTCATCATGTGTTTATTTACTGAAGCTCTCGGAGGAGAGTTAGTACCACGGCAACGCCACGCATCCTTTACAGCCCTGAGATGGGACCCAAGAGTCACCGACTTTAACAGGTCATCCGCGGCACCGAAGGAAAAGTGAAAACCTCTCCACACATTGCCTGCTGCTGTGCGTGCAGGTGCTGCTGAGTGCAGACAGCTCTCCGATTCTTAACAAGAAATCCATTTTCCCCCAGAAGCTTTGAGATTTCTTAGAGCACAACGCCAAACCAAACCAAATCAAACCACCAAAAGCTATCTACTTTTGGGGCGTTGAATTTTCTGTGTTCATGTCTTGAGGTATCACACAGGGTCATTTTGGAATTTATAACTCACACGTCACCATCAGCCATGCGTACTGTCATGGCCCCTGTCCAGCAATCTGAAACCAGCCAGTGTATAGCAAATGACTTTTCAGTGTTTCACTCTAGAAAGACCTGAAAACCATGGCCCAACAGTTTATTGGGAACGGGACCAACGCCTTCATTGTATTTATTTTATAGAAAAGGAATCAGACAATTTTCAGTCTCCTCTGAAATGTTAAGAGACCATCATGTTCATAAATACACTCCCTCTTAAGGATGAACAACTCCCATTCAAGAGCGCTGTGATATGCAAGCCAGGCACAGAGGCATTGTGCTAGTCACAGCCTCGACCGTGAATTAGAAATGCCAAGGCCAAGTCAAATATGGAGTCCTTTAACATTAGTAATAAGTGAGTTATGAAAACCCTTCCACCTGGGCCGAGAGGTAGCTTGGTGGTTAAGAGCACTGACTGCTCTTGCAGGGGTTTGGCGTGCTGTCACTATCCAACATGCTCGGTGTTCAGTGTATGCAAGGGACACTTGGCACATACTCCCCCAGTACTCACACTCATATGCACATACATACCCCAGTACTCACACTCATGTGCACATACCCCAGCACTCACACTCATGCGCACATACCCCAGCACACACTCATGCGCACATACCCCAGCACTCACACTCATGTGCACATACCCCAGCACTCACACTCATGTGCACATACCCCTATCACTCACACTCATGTGCACATACCCCTAGCACTCACACTCATGTGCACATACCCCTAGCATTCACACTCATGTGCATATACCCAGTACTCACACTCATGTGCACATACATACCCCAGCATTCACACTCATGTGCACATACCCCAGCACTCACACTCATGTGCACATACCCCAGCACTCACACTCACGCGCACATACCCCAGCACTCACACTCATGTGCACATACCCCAGCACTCACACTCATGTGCACATACCCCTATCACTCACACTCATGCACACATACCCCTAGCACTCACACTCATGTGCACATACCCTAGCACTCACACTCATGTGCACATACCCCAGCACTCACACTCATGTGCACATACCCTAGCACTCACACTCATGTGCACATACCCCAGCACTCATACTCATGCACACATACCCCAGCACTCACACTCATGTGCACATACCCCAGCACTCACACTCATGTGCACATACCCCTAGCACTCACACTCATGCGCACATACCCCAGCACTCACACTCATGTGCACATACCCCTAGCATTCACACTCATGTGCACATACCCCAGCACTCACACTCATGTGCACATACCCTAGCACTCACACTCATGTGCACATACCCCAGCACTCACACTCATGCGCACATACCCCTAGCATTCACACTCATGTGCATATACCCAGTACTCACACTCATGTGCACATACATACCCCAGCATTCACACTCATGTGCACATACCCTAGCACTCACACTCATGTGCACATACCCCAGCACTCACACTCATGCGCACATACCCCAGCACTCACACTCATGTGCACATACCCTAGCACTCACACTCATGTGCACATACCCCAGCACTCACACTCATGTGCACATACCCCTAGCACTCACACTCATGTGCACATACCCCAGCACTCACACTCATGTGCACATACCCTAGCACTCACACTCGTGTGCACATACCCCAGCACTCACACTCATGCACACATACCCCTAGCACTCACACTCATGTGCACATACCCCAGCACTCACACTCATGTGCACATACCCCAGCACTCACACTCATGTGCACATACCCCAGCACTCACACTCATGTGCACATACCCCAGCACTCACACTCATGTGCACATACCCCAGCACTCACACTCATGTGCACATACCCCAGCACTCACACTCATGTGCACATACCCCAGCACTCACACTCATGTGCACATACATACCCCAGCACTCACACTCATGCGCACATACCCCAGCACTCACACTCATGTGCACATACCCCTAGCACTCACACTCATGCGCACATACCCCAGCACTCACACTCATGTGCACATACCCCTATCACTCACACTCATGCACACATACCCCTATCACTCACACTCATGCGCACATACCCCAGCACTCACACTCATGTGCACATACCCCAGCATTCACACTCATGTGCACATACCCAGCACATGACACAAACTCTTAACTTTTCTTTTTCATTTTAGTCTCTATATCTTAGATTTTCCTGACTTCAAACACTTTCAAAACTAGAGATGATACTCTTGGGCCTTGTATAAGCACTTACACAGCAAATTTTCATTTAGAAAATTATATTGGTGCTGAGGATATAGCCCGGTTGGTAGAATGCTCAGGCTACTTGAGAGGGGAACGTAAAATTAGATTGGTTATTGAAAGTTTGCTAATTTTGTTTGCTTTGCTAAAAAATTACTTAAGACTAACAGCTTTTCTATATCCTAACAGAGAGAGAAAAAATATTCAGAAGAGGTTCAGGGGCACTTAATCACCCCGCATGAACGCATTTTCCCATTAGCAGGGACAGTCAAATGGAGAATTTTGTCCTTCATTGTTAATGGAACAGTTTATTTCAGGATGACGTTCTGGAAACACACATTCTCTATCTAGTTAAGAACGCGTTCTTGGTTGACCACATTCTTACTCATTCTGACATACGTCAAAGTGTATTTTTGGACTTCTCAACATTTTTCCATGTACATTTGAATTGTAGGGTTATTATGGCTACTGTCTTCATTATTCTTTCTTCATGTTCTTAAAACCTTTCCTTCCCCAATGATTCCTCCTTCCATCCTTCCTTTCTTCCACCCTCCCTCCCTCCCTCCCTCTCTTCTTTCCTTCACTCTTTCTTCCCATCTCCCTTTCAAACCTTCCCTTTGCATTTTTGTTTGTTGAATTCCATTCAACATTTTTGTGACTGTTGTGTGCTCTAGTGATGGAAAATCCACACTGAATAAAATAGACTAAACTCGACTAAAAAAATAGAATTAAAAAATCCCAGATTAATTTCTAGTTCAAATAAGACAGTCTGTAGATAAATAAAAGGAAACGCGGTGGGCGGCAGCTGTGACAGGTTCTTTTGAAAAAGAAATGTGCACAGGGGTGGGGAATTGGGAGGGGGGAGATGGAGTTCTGGGGTGGAGAGTGTGGGGAGTGTGTGGGGGGAGACCAAGTTCTGGGGGTTAAAATAAAAACAATAACAAAATCAGTTAAGGTAGTTAGGGATGAGCTTGAGGAGAAAGCAGCACTTTAGCAAAGAGCTAAAGATGACGGAAGAGGAGGAGGCAGCTTTTTTTAAGAGAGGCCCCTCCAGGCAGCAAACACGGCTGTGTAAAGCACCTGTGGTCCATCCGCAGGAGCCCAGTCTGGCCACCAGAATTCACATAGGGGAGAGTGGACACACAGCTGGAAAGGCAGGGCCCCTGGTTCACCATTCCTAGGGCTTGGCCTTTGAATGAGAAGTCTTGAGACCACCTTAAACGCCAGTGGATGGGATATAACTCAAGTCTGAGAGGGCACAGGGACACCTCTGCAGAGCCAGATGTGTGTGGGCTTAGCCGAGGCTTGGGGTCACATTAAGTCTGGAGAGTTTCATAGTTTTAGTGCTTCTGAAAACGCAAAGGAAAGGTTTGAAAAGGAGATGGGAAGAAAGAGTAAAGGAAAGAAGAGAGGGAGGAAGGAAGGAAGGAAGGATGGAGGGAAGGAAGAAAGGAAGGAGGGAAGGAAGAAAGGAAGGAGGGAAGGAAGGAAGGATGGAGGGGAGGGAGGAAGGAAGGAGGGGAGGATGAAAGGGAGGAATCATTGGGGAAGGAAAGGTTTTAAGAACATAAAGAAAGTTAAGAATAATGAAGACAGTAGCCATAATAACCCTAGCACACACTGTGGCCCACCCTGGTCCTGGTAAACTCAAAAGCCGCCTGCAGCCCACTGAGCCTCTCACAGTCATAATGCATCTTGCTTTAGTGTGGCGCCTCCTTCAAGCCAGGGATGACCCACTGCTAGTGGTTCTTAGCCCGTGGGTCACAATCCCTTTGGGGGTTGCATGTCAGATATCCTGCATATCAAATATTTACATATGATTCATAACAGTAGGAAAATTACAGTTATGAAGTAGTAACAAACTAATTGTATGGCTGGGGGCGGGGGTCACCACAACACGAGGAACTATAGCATTTGTTGCAGCATTAGGAAGGTTGAGAACCACTGCCTAACACCCGGTTTGTCAGCTGTAACTAGCCTCAAAGTGCACAGCAACTTCACTTGTTTTTGTTTTTGTTTTTGTTTGGTTTTTCGAGACAGGGTTTCTCTATGTAGTCCTGGCTGTCCTGGAACTCACTCTGTAGACCAGGCTGGCCCCAAACTCAGAAATCCGCCTGCCTCTGCCTCCCAAGTGCTGGGATTACAGGCATGTGCCACCACGCCTGGCTAATACTTGTAAAATACTCCAAGATCCTCAGTATTCCAAGATTAATCCAAAGACAAAGGCGTTCGGTGACAGGACGTAAGCGTGTCATTTGCACGTCCTTTCCTTTGTGCTTTGCCTCAGTTGTATATTCCTGATCACCATTCTCAGTAGATGCTATATAATGAGGGTCCGGCCCTTTTGAAGTTCAGGAAAGGTCACTATTGCATGGCTCTCGTACTAGTAAACAGGCTAGTACAGCTGTCTTTTGCACATCCGGTTTCCAAGTGTGGCCCTCTAGGTGCTCTAGAAATTCTAGGACCTTTGCAAGAGGTTGGCCAAGTCAAGTCTATAGAGGCCTCATGAGGATTTGGACGTATTAGTCTCTTGTTCCATTTTCATGTTTCTTATGAACATATAATAGGTGTTCCAGATGCTATGGTGATATCTAAACAGGATATTTGGGCAGATATGGGGTGCCTAGGTTCTTCTACTAAGTAAGACTTCATAGTGATTTGCAAGCAAGTTAAAACAATGCCATTCTTGAGAAGACCTACGTAGATGATTCATGAAAGAGGACAGAATAGCCTCCAGGCACATGGGAAACAGAATCAGTACAGGAACAGAGCTCAAAACCACAAGGTACCTGCTCACACTGTCTGAGAGGCAAAGAATGACAAATCCTGTCGCGTGTGAGGAGCAACGGGACTGCTGGCCATGGTAGGCAGGGAGTTCAGTGAGAGCTGCCGTTAGAGAAAAGACGATTATGGAAGTGCTCTGACTATTACAAATAGAACCACCGTAGGATCCAGCAGGCCCACTGTTGAGTGTGCTGTCCTAGGAAATGAAATCTGCACCTCAAAGAGATAACTGCTGTTTCGTGTTTCTTTCCAGTGCCATGGGGGGGGGGGAGTAGATCAAATATCAAGAGTCCAACGAAGTGTGCCCCAGTGGGCGGACAGGCAAAGGAAATGTGGCGTGTGCACAGGATATGCTAGGTGGTTGTAAATCGAAGTGAAGTCTGCACATTCATGATGCTGTCTGTGGTCGAACCTGAAAATATTACATTAAGTGAGCTTAGCCAGGCACAGAAAGACAAACGCCCTCCTCTTAGTTAAGGTTTTACTGCTGTGAACAGACACCATGACCAAGGCAAGTCTTATAAAGGACAACATTTAATTGCAGCTGCCTTACAGGTTCAGAAGTTCAGTCCATCATCACCAAGGCGGGAACAAGGCAGGCATCAAGGCAGGCCTGGTGCAGGAGGAGCTGAGAGTTCTACATCTTCATCCAAAGACAGCTAGTGGAAGGCTGGCTTCCAGGCAGCTAGGGTGAGGGTATTAAAGCCACACCCACAGTGACACACCCCCTCCAACAAGGCCACACCTTCTAGTAGTGCCACTCCCTGGGCCAAGCCTATACGAACCATCACAGCCCTAGAACCTAAAGTGTGTCTTCTGAGACGATGATGTCATAAAACGAGAGTAGAATGGTGGCTGGTGAGCACCTGAAGTTGAAGGTGTGGGGACATGCTGGCCGGGGGGCCTGTAAGAACAGTTCCAGGGAATGATGTTTTCCAATGTCCACAATAAGCAAATGTGTAGACAGAAAGAAAAGAGATGAATGTCTGAGATTGGAGGTACAAAGCCAGGGAGACAGGGAGAAATTGAGGTGAGCTCGTGGCTAGAGAGGGTTTTTTTGTTTTGTTTTGTTTTGTTTTGTTTTGTTTTGTTTTGTTTTTTGAGAGTATGAAATGTCCAAAATACAACCGTGGTGATGGCTAAACAACCTTGTGAACGTACTGGAAAGCGGTGGCTTTTCACTTTACGTAGATGAATATGTTGCAATTCTCAATAAAGCTATTTTAAAAGGAGGGCTGGCAAGCCTTGACTAGTAAAGGTCCTTGCTGCCAAATCTGATGATTTAAGTTCAATTCCTGGATCCCATCCGGTGGGAGAAGAGAAGTAATTTCATATATATACATATGTATGTATATGTACATTTTAAAAAAGATTTATTCATTTATTTTATGTATATGAGTACATTGTTGCTCTTTTCAGACACACCAGAAGAGGCATCATCAGTTCCCATTACAGACAATTGTGAGCCACCATGTGGTTGCTGGGAATTGAACTCAGGACCTCTGGAAGGGCAGTCAGTGCTCTTAACGGCTGAGCCATCTCTCCAGCCTGAGAAATAATTTTTGAAGATTGTCCTCTGACCTCCACACCTCTGCATGCACACACAAACACACAGACCTCCACACCTATATACACACCAACACACATTCAAGATAAACATAAAGCCATCGAAAGCTAGCAGTACTTTTCATTATTTTTAAATGTAGTTATCTTGTAACGATTCATGTATGGTAACACAACAATTTAAGTATGTAAAAAGATGCAGAAATCAAAAGGCCTGCAGTCCATCTCTTCCCAAGGGAAGCTCCAAGGAAGGAGAGGTTTCGTCTGGCTTGTTGTCAGTACGTCCTGGGCACCCCGGCGTGCCTGGCACATATGAACAGTTCACAGTGCCAAGTTCACGGAACAAATGCCACTCAGACTACACTAGCTGTGACTCGCACAAACAAGCTATTGGGCTTTAAAGCTGAGATTAGCTTAAGCTAGGAGTTTTCTTATGCTACTCCTTTTTTAGGCTAGCACCTGAAGCAACGGCTTTCTTTGGACAGGATTATTTTACAAAAGCATTAGAATTACTTATGGAAAGAATTCAGAATAAAGGGAAATTGTTATTTGTCTCCAGTCAAACCTCCCCACATTAACAGACCCCAGACGGAAGAAACCATCTGGCAATCACAGTCATCTTCCAGAAAGTCTAGAAGAATTTAAGAAAGAAGAGGTTCTCTTGATTCAGCTGAGGATGCAAGGATCCTAAATGAGTTCATGATGCTGGACTCCAACTGGTAAACTGAGGCACAGAAATAAAGTTCCACAGGACAGTGAGATGACTCAGTTACTAAAAATGCTTGCCACTAAGCCTGATGACACTGAGTTCAATCCCAGGGTCCTCATCAAGAACTGAGTCCCAGAAGTTGCCCTCTGACCTCCACACATACGCCATGATGTGAGCAAACTCACAGTAAATGAGTGAATGTTTATGAACAAGAAGACAGCCCTGCAGTCAAGGGTAGAGCCATATGCAGCCACTGCATTTTGAGGGCTGTGCCAGTGTGTCACTTTGTGTCCCTACACAGGCCTAGGTATAGCTTACTGCATATACCTAGGCTCAATGGCACATGCAAAACATCCTGTGTACACAGGACTGTATTTGGATATTCAGTACCACGAATGGGACAGAAACTCCTCATCCCTTGCCTGGTAACCACAGGTAGGGAAAAGACACAGAAAGCAGAAAACCAAGCTTCCAGTAGGTAGATTCAGTCAGTGTATCCTTGGGGAAGCCAGAAGGAAACAACTTTTTAAACACTTGTGATTTCTAATGTACGCAAAGACAATTTGGATGCTGAAAGATACATTGTTGCGTTGAGCAGACACCACAATGACCTTGGCAAGCCCTCTAAGAAGGTTTTATTCCTGCTGTTTACCTTGTGGCACTTCCAAGCCTCTTTTCATTAGTTAGAAAATATTTTATTAATTTCTGTAAGCCCTCCCACATAGGTAAGCCTTACCTAGTTAACACAGTGCATGACCCCTGTACAAATGAAAGAATATTAAGTCTGTTTCTAGACGGATTCGCCTGTCAATTTCCACATGGCACCTCAACATGGCAAACAACAGTAGTGTGTTCTGCAGCAGCAGCAGCAGCAGCAGCAGCAACAACAACAACAATAGCAACAACAGCTTTCTAGGTTCTGCAGCTACTGGAACGAAGCTGTGGAGACATCCAGAATGTTCCATTTAAAAAAGAAAAGAAAAGGAAAGAAAAGGAAAGGAAAAAGGAAAAAGGAAAAAGGAAAAAGGAAAAAGGAAAAAGGAAAAAGGAAAAAGGAAAAAGGAAAAAGGAAAAAGGAAAGGAAATCCCTGAAAACAACACAATTCTGTCACTTATCTTTTTAAATTAGCTTCTCACTCATTACCTGAAAAGAAAACACTCTGAGCCACCTCAGTCCAAACAGTCCTGAATAATCCCAGCCACTGCTACATGTCACCAAGCAGGTACACGATTCACACATCTTGCCCCAGCTACCGTTATACATTACCAACCAGGTACCAGATCGTCGCGCTTTTATGAAAGGGCTTATGTGTGCTGGTTTCTCTCCGGCCCTTGAGGATTCAGTGGTCTGATTCGAGAAGTCTACATTTCACAGAAGGAAGCCAGCAAGCAAGCAGGTGACTGGAGGCATTTCAGATGTGAAACCCTTGAATCAAAAGGACGAAGCAAGGCATGGCGTTAACAGTTTAGTTGTAGGGCCTGCGTTAGGAACAGGATGGGCGGGGCGGACTCAGACAGGGTGTTGGGGTCACTCAGTAAAGTGGTGGCAGCAAGCTGAGCCTCGATGGAGGGAAATGAGCTCTCTGGCAGGAGCACCCCCCACCCCACCTCCTGGAGAAAACAACAAACCTGTCATTTGCAAAGAGCACTGACAGATGTGTTCTGGCTCTAGCATCTAAGGAGTGGGTGTGCCTCGTGCGCTCTGGGAAGGGGAGGGGGCTGGTAGCACTGGAGCCTAGAGAGGCCTACGGTTATGCACAATGTGGTCAGAAGCTGGCAAAAAAACCAAGTCGTTGAATGGCTCGGAATTGGGGTTTCCTTTCCAGTCCCTTGAGAAGTCATTGGAGAGCCTGCTCTGGACATGTGACCCATGTGGCGCTTGTAGGAATCAGTCCAGTTTCTCTTAGTGGAATGGGGTGTGTAGCTGCAGCCAGAAGCAAGGAGACTGTGAACAACTGGCTGTCTCTCTAGGGACGGGTGACCATGGGGTGAACTCCAGGGGCAGACATGAAGAAGGGGAGAGATGGGTGGGGACCAGGCTCTCTACAGGTGTGGGAGGCTTGCCCATTAAAGGTGTTTTATAAAGGCAGCCTCAAGGCATGGCCTCACTCACACACGCAGCTTTGAGGCTTCCATGGATTTGTTTGAGCTCACAGGGTAAGTCAATGAAGCCAGGTCACCATTCGCGCCGCCAGCTGGTAGGCTGTTACTGTCCTCAGAATGCTTTACCTCGAGACTTTTTCCCTTTCCATCTTTCTGCTTGTAGTTGCCCTCCTAATCTCCCCCCAATGCTGCTTTCATCGTGTTTACCTTGCTGATAAGCACCTATGTGTATTCATGGAGCTATTGAGCAACGGGAGTGAGCTATTCTGGCTTGGTGGGTGTGGCTCACACGCCTGAGATACAGCCTTTACTTCCTCTAGGATTTTATGAGAACTGACCTGGGCAGATGCTATTAAAACACATGAAATGATGGAATGAGAAATCAGGTAGATGGTAGAGTTAACAGAACCCATGAAGAAGGTAGGGCTTGAATGAAAGAGAATCTTAGCAGTGAGGCTGAGGGAGCTCTGTGAAGAAAAAAAAAACACATGCTATGCTTGAGAGAGGAGAGAGAGAGAGAGAGAGAGAGAGAGAGAGAGAGAGAATGAGAATAAATGAGAAAGTCATTTTAAGAGAGAACACTTGCTTTGAGTGTCTGGGAAACAAAGTCACAAGATGCCCTCACAGTTGGGAACCAAGGCTTTGGACTTCATTTTGCTGGACGTAAGATGTTATTAAAGATTTGCAAGCAAGACTAAGACTTAGGGAAGGCTTAGCCGACACTAGTAATTATTTCATTCTATAATATTTTTAGGCATTATTATCTTTTGTTATTACGAACTTGGCATGTAACTCCTTGCATTAAAAGCTACATATCCTATGTGTGTGCAGCCTCTGTGGAGAAGGTACACAGTAATGTCTGATGGTGGTGGTGGTGGTGGTGGTGGTGGTGGTGGTGGTGATGATGATGATGATTGGTATGCATAAGGAAGACTGATATAATAATAACCAGTGGTCTGGATGGAAAAGAATAAATCTAAGAGTCAAAATGTTAGCAAGGAAAATGTTCCAGAAATGTGTAAGGAAGAATGTGGACGAGGCAGACAAGATAAGATAGGGCCTGGGGAGATGGCCCAGTGGATGAGCATATACTGCTTTTGTAAAGGAGCCAATTTTGGGTCTCAGCACTGTGCTGGATGACTCGCAACTGTCTATAATTCCAGCTCCAGGAGAGCTGTGCTCTTCTGGCCTCCATGGATACAGCACTCGTGTGTGTGTGTGTGTGTGTGTGTGTGTGTGTGTTGTGTGTGTGTGTGTGTGTGTGTGTGTGTGCTAAATACTTTGCCAATATAATTAAAGGAGCTTTGAATGGGAAAATGCATTAAAAGTTTAAGTTTTCAGGCCGGGCGTGGTGGCGCATGCCTGTAATCCCAGCACTCGGGAGGCAGAGGCAGGTGGATTTCTGAGTTCGAGGCCAGCCTGGTCTACAGAGTGAGTTCCAGGACAGCCAGGACTACACAGAGAAACCCTGTCTCGAAAAACCAAAAAAAGAAAAAAAAGAAAAAAAAAGTTTAAGTTTTCATGTCTAATGTTTTAGGGAGCCTTGATGTCAGTCGGGTAAGATAGAAGAAATCAGTGAGAGAACTGGGTCAGGAGAGTACGGTGAATTTGGTTCTGGATGATATACTGATTGCTTTTCTCATCAGACACACTTGAGGGGGGAAGGTTATCTCGGATCCTGTTTTAGGGGGACACAATGCATCATGGAGGGAAGACACGGGTAACTGGGGCTCTGTCCATGGTGTCCGAAGCCTGTGATATAGTCTGTTACATCTTGGCAGACCAGGAAACCTAGAGCAGAAACTAAGGCCTCAGGACAGGTGTCTCAGGGACACACTAGGAAGACCTCACCTACTGAGGGTTTCACAAGCTCCCCAAACAGTTCTGCCAGCCAGGGACCAAGTGTTCAAACCCAGGAGCCTGTGAGGGACATTTTACACTGTGCTTTAGCACACAAGACTTAGCCTTAATGGCAGGATATTCATTTAGAGATGCCCTAGGGGACCAGCTCAAGGGGAACAAAGTGGCTCTGTGGAGACAGGGCTGAGAGTCTGCTATAATTCCCCACTTCAGCCAACACACAGAGAGCTAACTGCTCTGCAGGAACCCAGAGCTCAGTAGATAGGGCCCGGATGATTGTGTAGCCCCGTGAGAAAAACAGAGAAGCCAAAAAAATTCAGTCTCACAAAATTGCATGTAGAAGAGACAACGTGCTGACCAAGTGAACTAGACAGGCCCCGCTTACCTGTGTACACTTCCTACCCAGGGCAAAGCAGGTTATCCCAGAGAAAGCAACATAGATGGGTCCAGGGGTTTAACTTTCCTGACATGCGTCATGTTGCTGTGGCCACAAGTGTCAGGACTCAGGATTGGAGCACAAAGGAAGGTTAGTAGTCTTTTAGCTAGATATAAAGATGGCCAGAAAAAACAGCCCCACAGAGTCTCTTCTTATTGTTCAGTGAGTGACAGACACAGTACAGGCAGATCCTTTTCGATTGTTTTGAATGTGTCATAGAGTGGACACCAGACCCTAGTTGGCAACAGAAGAGACCATGTGAAGAAGCCCACACAGGAGAGTCCATGAATAGAATTACCAGACTTCAGGGAATAGATAGGTGCCTCCTAAGGAAGGATGATGAGGCTTCAGACCCCACCACTGAACCACAAAAGCAGTTGTTCTTGGACTGAACTGTCATTTTCTGGTTGAAGAGATTTTAAAAAAGATTTATTTATTATTATATGTAAGTACATTGTGGCTGTCTTCAGACACACCAGAAGAGGGTGTCAGATCTCATTACGGATGGTTGTGAACCACCATGTGGTTGCTGGGATTTGAACTCAGGACCTTCAGAAGAGCAGTCAGTGCTCTTAACCACTGAGCCATTTAAAACTATCAGCTAGGTTCCTTTTTTTTTTTTTTTTTTTTTGAGACAGGGTTTCTCTGTGTAGCTCCTGCTGTCCTGGAACTCACTCTGTAGACCAGGCTAGCCTTGAACTCAGAAATCTGCCTGCCTCTGCCTCCCAAGTGCTGGGATTAAAGGCGTGTGCCACCACCGCGTGGCAGCTAAGTTCCTCTTAATGCCAGTGACTGAGTGGACGATTGTAAGAGTAAGGCAAGCCTGGATTGCTACACAGATCCTATATCAAAGCAGTCGTTTCCTCAGATGTCCTTATTTAGAATAAATTCCTAACATTTGTGGTGTAGTGTCCTAACATTTCACACCTCCCAAGGTCTCAAGAAACTTGTGATACTCCTGTCTTGTTTTTTGTGGCTTTTTGTTTGTTTCTGTTTTTTTTTTTGGGGGGGGGGCTGTTCTATCTGAAGAAGAGGATGCTCCACAGAGAAAGGGATGAGTTGATCCTCAGAAGACAGATCAAAGGGCTGTGTGCTTGTGCCTGTGTGACTGCCTTTCCGGAAGAGTCGAACAATAGTGGGCAGAAACCGCCTTAGGCCAGCAGCAAGCCCTGGGCACCGCTTCCGTGTGCTATTCCTTCCTGCTTTCCTATTGCGACCCCAGTGCCTGCCTGTGTCCACTTCTCAGGAAGACTGTGGAGCCAGGCAGACAGGTAGACTCTAGTACAGCTACTAGGCTTGAGGAAAAGCCTCCCCAGAAGACAGATGTAGAAAGAACAGCTGCCAAGAGCTGAGAGTCAAGGCGCTAACTGCCATTTAACAAATCTCTTGATTTGTTAAAAGATTTCTGATCTAGCTCATACCAACTGTATGGAATACCTGGTCAAGGGGAGGAGCTAGGAATTTAAATTATGTAAGCATGGCAGACGATTCTGGAGTCACAGAAAATGCAACCCCCACCCCCACCTCCCGCCTTGGACCCTGCAGTGTTAAGAAATTTCCTGGGGGTGGGGGGTGGGGGGTGGCTGTTCCTGAGAGGGACCTGGATGGTGGCAAGGCCTGGCACAGCTTATGTAAGAATTGCTGTGGGAATGAGAGGAGGAGACATCCTCTTTGAGGTGAAGCTGGGAAGCAGGGGTTCATAGGACCAACAGAAGGGACTGTCCTACTTAGCTTTGTCAATTTGGAACAGCCTAGAGTTGTCTGAGAGGCAAGCCTACACTGAGGGATTACCCACATCAGACTGGAAGTGTCTATGGTTGGGGGAGGTAGGAATTTCCTTGACTATTAATTGGGGAAGGAGGGCCCAGCCTTCCTCAGGCAGCACCATTCCTAAGCAGGTGGTCCTTGGCTCTGCCTAGCTGAATACCAGCCTGGGAGTGAGCCCGCAAGCAATGTTCCTCCATGGCTTCCACTTCAAGTTCCTGCCTGTGGTCCAGCTCTGACATCCCTCAATGGCCGTCTGGGACCTGGAAGTATGAGCCAAATGAACCCCTCTCCTCCTAAGTTGGTTTTGGTCAGAGGGTTTTCTCGAAGTCACAGGAAGAAACTAGAACAGTAACTCATTTTAGGAACCACGAGCCAAGATGGTAACTGAGACCCTGTGGATGGATTAGATTTCTGCTGCTGACAGAATTTTTATAATCAGCATGGAAGTACTCCACAGAGCACTGCAGTCTCTATGGTCAGCAGGGCACCAATTGCAGAGGACACTGTACTAGCAGCTGAGAGAGAGAGAGAGAGAGAGAGAGAGAGAGAGAGAGAGAGAAAGGGATGGGTGGGGGGAGGGGGAGAGAGAGAGCCTTTCGTGGACTTAGAGCAGCACAGAATAATCTGTGATTTGGTACAGAACAACGTTCAAATAAGCACAAATTAATTTAATCAATTCAGAGAGCTCATAATGCGGCAGATAGCTTTCTAGTCCCCCTCGCAAGAGGTTCGTCAGAAGGTGACCTTGGTGAGTGTAAAAGCCAGTTACATAAGATGATAAAGGCAGACACAGATGGGTTTAAAGAACTCTAAGTAAGGATTTAGTCTCAGGGTTCATAAAGAGGGTGCCTGATTGTTCCTTCAGCGTTTCATGTCTTTCCTGAATGTTTTACTTGTAAGAGAGGACTGTCACAGGCACTAGAACTTTAGCAGTCAACACAGCAAGCCGGAATCCTCACTCTCACAGAGTTTATTCTTTGTTGGGGAAAATATAAGAGTTAAGAAAATCAAGGGAGCCTGGCATAGTGCCTTTCTTCCCAGCAGTCAGGAGGCAGAAGGAGGAGGCGCTCTGTGAGTCTGAGGCCAGCTTGGTCTTACATAGAGACCCTCTCAAAACAAACAAAAACCAAAGAAAATTAAAATGAAATACTAAGACATTAAATGGCAGTGAGTGTCCCGCAGAAAACTATGAGTAGTGTTCAGGGACTGAGGGGAGACTGTAGCACCAAAGCCGCTCTTTAAGGAAGCTCTCCTTTAAGAAAGGATACATTTAAACAAGGCTTAAAGCCGATGCTATAGGAGGTCTGGGCATTGGTAGTTAGGAGACAGTTTTTGAGAACAGTCTCAGAGGAAGGAGCCAACCTCCCCATTCTCGAGCAGCCAGGAGTCAAGGTGGAAAACGAAGGTGGAATTTGAGAAAGGGCAGAAGGTAGGGTAGCAAGTAGCCAAAGGCAGCACAGAATTTTAGACTTTTGCTTTTATGTTACTTGGAATGTGAGCCTCGGGGAGCTCAAGGCTGACTGAGCTACTGAGTTAGGATCCTTCCTTCAGCTTAACACCATGAATGTGGACAGCATTTCTTCCTTTCCGTAAATGTCTTCCTTCATCTGTAAATAGTCGAGATGGTTTTAACTCGCGGGGGCGTTGTGATAATTAACTACGCTATGTGCAAAACATTTAGCAGCTCCTTGACACCGAGTAGGCACGTTCTTTCTTTCCCCGTCTTCCTCCGGTTTCCTGGGCCTCCCACCTGGTGCTGGGAGGGAGAGGTAAGGGTGTGAGAAGAGTGACATCACTTCAGAGAGCGAGTGTAACAGTTTCATGGGTGGCTGACGATGTGGCCGAGGACAGACGGCGGTGGGTGGGTGGGCAGTCTTTTGGGCGGGGGCCCGGGCTCTCCAGGCTTTAATTGATGGAATTTTCTAGAAGGGGTATCAGTGCAGTCTATAGGAATGCACGTTTATTTGCCTCCCCGTTTAACTGTGCGGTGGTAACTGATGAATGAACATCTTCTACCTGGTGTCCTGCGAGGTCTCGGATCTGTCCGGTGGAGCAAGGGCACTTCCTACAAACCAGCTCCCCTTGTGGTATCCGGGCAGAAGGCCAGCCCCCCAGCCCGGTCTACACAGAGAGACCCTGTCCCCAAACAAACAGAGGAGATCCTGGTCGGGAGGCTGCAAGCTCCGGACCGTCCGGTAAAGGGACCGCGAGGGCAGCGGCGGGGATCCGCCCCCGGCGGCGCCGTGCGCGCCCGCCCTGAGCAGCAGCCGGGCGTGCGGCCGCGTGCGAGCGGAGGGGCGGGGCGATCGGAAGCGCGAGCCCCGGGTCGGGGGTCCGCGTGGGCCGACGCCCTCTCGGCACCGCCCTCGCGCGCCCCCGCCCAGGCCCGTCCTGGCCGCCTCTTCCCGCCCTCGCTCTCTTCTGCTCCCAGCGCTCCGGCCGCTCCCTCCCGCGCGCGCCGCCGAGGCAGCGCGGAGCACCGAGCGCATCGATCGGCTTGCTCTGTGCCCGCCTGCCGGGCCCATCGTGCACTCCGGGCTCGATTCGGCAGGCGGCGGCCGCGGCGGCTGAGGCGGCTGAGGCGGTAGCGCTGTGGCGGCGGCTGAGACGGCAGGGGAAGGCGGCGAAGGCGGCGGCGGCGGCGGCGGCGGCTCGGCCCGGAGTCCCGCTCCCGCGCCATTTCGGACTCGGAGCGAGCGCGGCGCGGGCCTGAAGGCGGCGGCGGGAGCCTGAGGCGCGGCGGCTCCGCGGCGCGGAGAGAGGTAGGGCGCGGGCGGCGCTCCTGGGCCGCTGCCCGGTGCGGAGCTCGGCGCGGCCGGGCGGGGCCGCGGCGCTGAATGAAGCCGGCTCGGGGCGGCGGGCGGCGGGCGCCGAGGTCGGACGGCCGCTGTTTCCCGGACGGGGCAGCTTTCCTTCCTCCTCCCGGCCGCGGCCGGCCCTCCGCGCTCGCCCGGCCTCGGCTGCACCCGGCATCCGCGCCCGGCTCAACTTGTCGGGAGCGCGGGCTGTGCGGGGACGCCGCTTCCCCTGGCCGGGCTGCGGGTCCCCGGGGAGGTCGCGGCGGGAGGTGCTCGGACGCGGTGGCCGGAGGGCGTCGAGGTTCTCGGGGCGGGGGGGGGGGGAGGGCGTCCGCCGCGGAGTTCGCGACCGCTCCCCTCCCCCACGCCCGTAAGGGCTGTGACATTGCCGCGGCCACAAAGGAGGAGGTGGAGGTAGGGATGGTGCTGGCAGAACAGGTGGCCCACGCCCTGCGCGGAAAGCCCGCGAGCGACCCGCACGGAAGCAGAAAAGTTAATGCGGCAAGTCTGAGTGGCTTTGTGTCGTGCAAACACAGGGGAGACGAACGGCGAGAGCCGAGGCAGGGGGCTCGCCCCGAGTGGAGCGCGCTGGCAGCTAGACTCACAGCGTCAAGTTTGAATCGCCTGCCGTCCTCTCTCTGCGCTCAGTCCTGCGGTTGTCCCTTGCCCCTCCAGACTCCAGAGTTCATTGTAGCATTCCGGCAGACCGCTGAGATCCTCCCTGGCCGGTGTAGCAGCATCCCAAGTCCTGAGCCAGTCTTGTTAGAGCTTGGTTGTCATCAAAGCAAGGACTTAAAAGCAGAGCGGCATCTGAGAAGAAATGTTGAGAAAGTCTGCTCATAATAATCACTTCGGAATTGCCACCAAATAACCGTGTCACTGTTCGACCATGGGACAGAGTGCTGACCCCTCATGTGATAGACAGTAGACATCAGATATGCTAGGTATCCATATATTTAATTTGAAACTAGCCGTTCACAGGCATCCTTGGTTTTGAGATAGTAATTTAATTTTACACTTTCGTTGGAATCGAGCCCCTTTACTACCTTTTGTAACTGGGTGAGTGGGGGGGGGCACCCTTTCAGGCTTAAGGTTTTTCTTGAGTAAGACTTCTTTTTTTCTAGTGGACTTCAATACTACTAGGTTCTTAAAACCTGACTCAAGAATTTTTATTTTCAGCAAAAGCTACTGTGTAAATGATTCAAAGTCTGTCCACAGTATACCCTAAATTAGCCAACATTTTAGTTTGTAAGACCCCTTTACACCTATAAACAAATTATTGAGGGTCTCAAAAATCCCTTGGGGGGGGCATGCCCTCATTTACTAGATTAGAAGTAACAATTTTTTTCAGTCTATTTAGAACTAGAAATAAAGTGCCTGTTGGTAACATGAATGCATTTTTAATGAAAAAAAATAAACTTTTCTAGAACAAAGAATTAGAGTGGCTTTGTTTTATACATTAGCAGTCTGTTTTATTGTGCTTCGTAGGAGATAACTGTATTCTTTCATATCTACATCTCATATCTGCATCTGCATTCTCTTTATTGTGATTACAGGGCCTAGAGAACCAACTGTCCTCCTAATAGTAAGAAGGCTAAAAAGCAATTGCTATGAAAATCGTTCTAACCAAATCTTGATCCCTACCACACACAGTTTTAGGGACCCCAAATTGCTCTTGTGAGCTAGCAGCACTGCTTGCAGGAGGGAGGGGCAAAGGGCACATTTTCATGGGACTCCTCGCATGTCCCATTTGCGGTGGTCTGCATTGGTTACAAACCTCGAAGGCAGACAGGGAAGTTAGGTTAGGGATGGCTCACAGGATGGCCCCAGACCAGCAGCTAGAAAGGCTAGGCGGGCAAAGCAGGGCAGGAGTTGGATGGAAGTCTGATAACAATGGTTTTCTGACCTTGTGGTACTGTTACCGAGGGCTTCAGGCACGTGGTGAGAAAGACAGTGTGTTGGAAAAATAAACTGCATTTTCCCCTCTTGGTGCCTGTGTGAACAATTCTTGGTCATCAGTAAGTAGATTGTATTTTGTGTTTGTTTACATTGTATATACTTACATTGACCTGGAACCTCTTATTCTAAGTGACTTTAGTGCCTTTTTTTGTATCCATGTCTCTTTTTTTGTGATAATGTTACACAAGGGAAAGGAGATAAAGTGAATATATTAATTGTATTTAAAAATGTGTGGAATAGCAGGCTAGAAAATAACAGTGTTCTCTTTGGGGCTGTTAACTGTATAAATTGCCAGCACTTTGTGCACCTGTTGGGAGTACAGTGTATTTATAAGCAAGGCAAAAGTCACGGGGGTTACTGAGAAACTCTTTATATCCTTCACATTTTTTTTCTTGCCAAAAATAGTTTTTAATTTTTAAATTTCATTCAGTTTTGTTTTCTTTGTACAGAGGTACTGTTTTTAGTGCTCAAAGGATTATTTGTTAAAATTGATCTGATCCTATACCAAAGAGTTGATTCCATTCCCCACAGATAGTTTACAGATTAAAATGTCATCAAATATTATCTTTATTTTCTTCATTGCCTAAGTGTTTCTTTCCCCACAACAATTCAGTTTTGACACCAGCTTCCTATTGTTGCCTATCACTGCAGAACTGCTCTGATGACTTTAAAACAGTTTTCTACAATTGTTGACTCCAACAAAGATGTTTTTAGGCTACCTAATTTCTAGTGTTTAATATCTAGTCAACAAAGAATACTACAAGGGTAGGTCTTGGAATAGCTGTCAACAAGCTCATGTGGGTGTGTCCACAGGGGATAGAGTACTGTGCAGGATACTTGTGCTGAGGGAAGTCATGATACATTCCTTTGAGAGCCATTAGCTGCTACAAAACAGTAATCTGGCTGTTTAGATCAAGCAAGCTAAATGATAGAAGATGAAAGTCCTGGTTTCCATGTATTTTTATGAAGTGTTGATGAGGGAAGTTGTGACACACAGGTTACTGTGTACATCTCCAGTCACTGAATTCAGAATACCTTAGATTTTTACATACAAAGGTGAGTGCTAAAATATTGATAAAGGTTTTGATAATCTTGTATGAGACATGTTCTAATTTAGTTATATTTTATTATTTTTATTATAAGGCCTGCTGAAAATGACTGAGTATAAACTTGTGGTAGTTGGAGCTGGTGGCGTAGGCAAGAGTGCCTTGACAATACAGCTAATTCAGAATCACTTTGTGGATGAATACGATCCTACGATAGAGGTAAACGTTGCTTTATATTCTACATACAATTTGTAAAGGATGACGGTCATCTGTTGTTTGAAAAAGATATGTACCATTTTTATATTTATTAGAAAATGATATTGAAAGTTATTTCAGCTATATATTGATGTCCTTTAGTTCCAAGGCTTTAAACTGAGTGTTAGGAAACTATAGTGCAAGGCGCTCCACTTCCCTTGCGAGCCCGTTGCAGAGAGTAGGTCCAAGGTGCCAGCTGTGCTTCCTGTCTGCGGGTTTTTTTTGTTTTTTTGTTTTTTTTGGTTTTTTGAGACGGGTTTCTCTGTGTAGTCTTGGCTGTCCTGGAACTCACTCTGTAGACCAGGCTGGCCTCAAACTCAGAAATCCACCTGCCTCTACCTCCCAAGTGCTGGAATTATAGGCGTGTGCCACCACTCCTGCCTTTCCTATCTGCATTTTGATAAATATATTTCATGATTTTGTGAGAGTTAAGAATATAGCTTTGCATTTGATCTGTTCCTGGAAAGTTTGTTGTTGTTTTATGGGTTTGTTGTTATTGTGTTGTTGCTTGGTGTTTTTTAGACAGGGTCTTACTTTGTAGTCCTGACTGCCCTAGAACTCATACGTAGACTAGACTAGCTCTGAATTCACAGATCCTTCTACCTACCTCTGCTGCCCAAATGCTGAGATTAAAGATGTGCACCACCATGTACAGTGAAAGTTGTTCTTTTGAAAACATTTTATTGTTATGGGTTTCTTGGAATGTTGATATGATGAGAAAATTTGATTATACTAGAAAAATAGAATCACTAGATGGTTGAGTTTTGTTTTTTTTTAAACAAGAATTTTTTTTAAGACTTATTTATGTATGTGAGTACATTGTCACTCTCAGACACACCAGAAGGGAGCATCAGATCCCATTAAGATGGTTGTGAGCCACCATGTGATAGCTGGGAATTGAACTTAGGACCTCTGGGGCAGTCAGTGCTCTTAACCACTGAGCCATATCTCCAGCCCCGATGGTTGAAATTTTTAAGCTTAATATAGTTGGATGAGTAAGATCTTCAGGATTATTTTCAGACATTTTTCATTTCACAGAATCTTAACCAATTAAAGGCCAGCTGCTAAGTAATAGAATTAATTCCTGGAAGAGACCTTGAAAGAGATCTTGAAAGGTACTATATCCTATTGCTATCAATAGGTTCAAGATTTCCAGACCAAAGAAGAGTTTATTTAACCTCCAAGACTAGCAGGAAGGGCTATTCTTCAACTGTGCTTGTTAACTCATTTTTCAGAAGGTAATTGTTCACATATTTATGTGTAGTGTAAATATATTAAGTCTAATGTCAGTGAAGTGTGAAATAAATGTTACTTTGCCTTGGAAATAGCCTTGTTGTTAGATTATTTCTTAGGCATCTTTACTTCAGTGTGATGCTGTCCCAATCTTTAGCTTTTTTTTCTTTGTTCTTACGTACCATTTTCAGTTCTTAGGTTTTAATGCTTCCCAAGGTGGGTCTTCAGGTAGCTGAGAGCTAGCGTGCAGCCCTGACCATCCAGCTTCCCCCACCTCCCACTTGGGTGACAGGGCTGCATCACAGGCTCCTATGCCTCCATGCTCATTCCAGGCTGCTAGGAAGTCGGACCCAAGCCCTCTGGCTTGCTACGCAATCCTCACCAAGCTACATCCTTTCTTCATGTGCCAATTTAAAAAGAAAAAAAAAAAAAGATTCTGAAGAATTTTGTAGTGCTTCAGAATCCATAGCTATGAAAACTCAAGTAGGTCACTGTGCTCTGGTATGGGTCTCTGTTGTGTCGTGAAGAAATAGTGTGCTGTGATGGGTTTTGAGGGCAATGGGAGCTTGGGACGATGATTATATAACTTAGAATATTGAAGGTTGATTTAATAATTGTTAGGAAGTGTCAAATTTTAGTAGTAATATACCACCCTTAAAAAAGATGGTACTTAAATATAAAAATGACTTTTATTTGATTTCCAAATTTAAAAAGTTAGTCAATGAAGTAGAGCTCCTGAGTACTAGTCTTCATATATTTATTTTTGACAGGTCAGTTCAGTGCTATAATGTAGTTCTGCTTTTTTTCTTCAAGAAAGATCAAAAAGTTCACCTATTTTGACTGTATTCTAAATGAAAGATTACTTGACATGTTCTACCATTTAAATCACATGTAAAAGGAAGTTTTAATAGAATACATGTGAAATGTGAAAGTTTTCCTGGGATTTGGAAGATGCTTTCAGCAGAAGTAACCTCCATTTTCCTTGAAAATCTGAGGGGTTCTGTTGTGCTTTCTCCTGGTAGGTCAGAAAGCATCCTGAATGTATACAGCATGACATCAGAACTAAATGTAGGGGCACAGTAAATAGAGCTTAGGAAGCCTTTAGTTCACATTCGCTAAAATGTAATACACATTTAACAGTTCATTGTGTGTGAAGAAGGTAGAAAAAGTTTGTAAATTTAAATTTCTAACCCTGATTATGATTTCTGCCGTGCCAGAAGACTTGACTCTGGGGAGCACTGATAACCTGTGAACTTTGACCCTGACATTCCTCCAGGTAGTTTAGAAGCTGGAGAAAAGTCTATACCTTATCTCACAATCTATGGTGAGTCTGAGGAAACTGACATGGTCCTTTCTTGGTGT
The DNA here is from genome assembly GCA_964023405.1 of Apodemus agrarius. NCBI lineage: Eukaryota > Metazoa > Chordata > Mammalia > Rodentia > Muridae > Apodemus > Apodemus agrarius. Next base: position 176,989,756 of record OZ030006.1, on the reverse strand, counting down.
GGTTTACCTATAAGAAGGGCAAAAGAGTGAAAGAGATTTCATTGACTAAAAATGCCAACTTCTGACAAGTACAAGTTTCAATTGATGAATAATGTCAGAGAAAATGAGAGCATGGAAGCTGGCTCTGGGGCAGATGCTATTCGGTACTGGGAGCAGAAGGGTTTCCAGTCTAAGGCCTGCCTGGGTTACAGAGCAGGTGCAAGGACAGCCTGCACAACTTAGCAGACCCTCTCTTAAAGTGAGAAATAAAGGTGGGGCTATGGACACAGCCCATTGCTGAAGTGCTTGTACTTTGGAACTCCATTAGTTTCTTTACATTACAAAAATGGTAGGAAGCTTTTTAAAAATGTTAGTGATAATACCATGACTTTTTTTTTTTTTTTTTTTTTTTTTTTTTTTTTTAGTGATTTCAGATTTGTAAAATATTATCCTAGGAGGTGAAAGAGAGCAGGCATTTTTATCTATAAACTTGTGAGGTGTTCTATGTTCTAATTTGCTTAAAGATATTTAGCTAGTTAGAGACTGAATTTAAACTTTGTGAGTCAAGTGATATTTCCACTATGGTAAGTGAAAAAGTAGGCTGTCTTTCAAACTAGGAAAATATTTAGTAATCTTCTAGTCTGTGCATCAGTATATATACTGTAACTTGAATTTATGATTGCTTGATGGCAAATACATAATAGAAAACTACCATAGAACATGTTAATATTGGAGATGGTATATATGTGAATCACCTTGACTTCTGTTCTGAAATTTTTTATCTTTTAGGAAGTACACTAGTTTTTCAATCAACTTGTTAGTGGGACATGGTTATTACAATTTCATATGAAGTCGTCACACAACTCAACTAGAAAAAGCAAAGAAAGAGCTAGCCCAGAATACCAGCAGTTCTGAGTTAAAAAGCCTTTTGTGCTACATACGGTTTTAACCATTGCTCAGATTATCGAATTTATGTCCTAGTGATAACTTTTATTTTGATTGTCAAGTATGACATATATTTGTTATGTTACTGTGCATTATGTTACCTTACTCTTAAGTTGTATTAAAACTTTTTGACTTGAAAAGTTTTATTTTAAAAGCAGTTTTGTTTGAAAACTTTCCTCTAAAGCTGTGGCCAGCTCTGCTCCCCTTTTTGAGCGCCCTCTACTGGTAACTTACCTGCTTGTGTAATAAATAACAATGAAAACTCAAGGTTGATTTTTGTATTTTTTAACCCTTAGATGCAACCTGTGATTTTATCAGTTTATAAATCTACCAACTTTCCTTGGAAGTCTTAATATGTAATTAATATGTAAGAGGAAGAAGGCCGTGTAGCAGAGCACAGGATGCTTCCTTTGTGAACACTGGTTGGTGATGGATGGAGCTTGTTGGATGAAGGGACTAAAGCTGCAGTACAGCCTGAATTTGCTTGTTTGTGCTTGATATGTGCTTTTTAGTATCCTTATTTTCAAAATTCTGATAATATTTGAGTTTATTCGGATTTTTGAACTAATGGTAGTTTTGTTTCTTAAGGAGTAGTGCATATTTTATTTTCTCTAATGTAAAGTGTTAGTTGTTGTAGTTCCAAGAACTTAGAATTTGGAAAATAAGTTTTTGTTTTCTTTATTCCTACTTTAAAAGAATTTTATGATCTTATATTTTATTATGAGAACAAGGTCTTTAATATTCCTGTTCACCAATCAAAATAGAAATCTTGAACTGTCAGTTTTAGGTTGTTTTTCCTGGGCCTTGTCCAGACTTGTTGTGTTTTGATATGGTAACTAGAACTGCAAAGACCATTCTAAGTACAGATGTCTAGTGACTGTATAAGGACAAGGTGTGCTTCTGGGCAGTCACTAAAAGCCAGTGTTTGTTGTGGTCACTGGTAGAACACTTGGTGTACTATATAAAAGAATTATAATGGATTTGTATAACACTTTTCATTTTATGAAAGGATTTTTGTTGTTTTTAATCCTCACCTGAATATTTGTCCTGTGTATGATTATATCTTTTTTTTCACTGAAGCACAATGACTTGGGACAGGTGGGAGAGGAAGTGTTGACAAGCCCATACCACAAGGAAGGGAGATTCTACAGCTGTCAATAGCTGAAGACTCCAGGCTTGTCTCTTGCTTAGATTTCTGTTCTGAGTCCCGAGACCTGCATGACAGGATGGCTTTAGGTTGGGAATTAAAATTACACTCATCTTCTCTACACTTCATCTCTGTTTGTCTTTAAAACATTGAGCTGAAGATCACATAGAACAAAATAACATTTTAAAGTACACAGCCACTGATGGCTAGTTCTTTCTTAGGGTTACAACCATCATTGCTATCTGGTTCCAGGATATTTTCGTCACACCAGAAAGGAGCCACACACACATTAGTGGTCACTGCCTAGACCCTTCTCCTTCCAGCCCCAACAGCCACTAACTACTGTCTGCTTGCATGTGCATAGTCTTAATATGTCATTTAAGGGAACCATGTATCATCCTGTGTAGCTTTTGTGTTTGATATTTATTTATTTATTTATTTATTTAGTCTCCTGATAGGGTTTCTCTTTGTAGCTCTGACTGTCTTGGAACTTGCTTTGTAGACCAGCTGGCCTCAAATTCTGCCTTTCAAGTGCTGGAATTAAAGGTGTGCGCCACTTCTGCTTGGCCTTGTGTCCGATTTTTATTTCTAGGGTTTGTCCTTGTTACAATATTAGCACTTCATTCCTTTTTATGGGAAGGTAATGCTCTCTTGTAGACATTCCATATTCTGTTCATCCATTCAGCAGTTAATGACATTTGGGTTCTTCTTTGGGACTCTTTTGAATGATAGTTTTGTTGTCCATTTTATGTTCAGATTTTTTGTGCGACTATTCTCTTTTAGTTCCTTTGAGATTGGCCAGATTTAACTTTTTAGGACCAGCCAAGTCACTGTTCATAGCAGCTGTACCTTTTCTACATTCCTGCTATCTGCCTGTGAGGGCAGCTGTGCCAGTTAGACCAGCCAAGTGTGCTCCATCCCTATCCCTACTGCTTTTGCCACCTTAGTCACATTCTCTTGTCTCTTATAAGGGCTTCCTTATTCCCTCAGTTCCTCCTTCTCTCCCTTCTGATTTTGACAGTTACTGAAGTCAGCAGTGCACTAGATACTCCCACACTGAGAACTTCATATGGAGAATTAGTTAATTAGGTATGAGAAGACTAAAAAGACAACACTGAAAGTAATACAATATAACTTCAAGCTGTGGCTACCACCCCTGATAGTCAGGGATTACAGCAATGATTTGGGGGATATTAGAATTAAAAATTCAAACTCTTCACCTGCAACTATTGTTGGTACCTCTGAGTATGTATGCTGAACTGAAGCAGTATCTGGAAAGGCAAAAAAAAAAAAAAAAAAAAAAGTTCTCCCTTTCCAAAATTTGTTACAATGCTTGTAGTTAGTTGGAGAGTCTCTGTGTCCCTTCCTACCTACAAATGTTTCCGAGGTGACTGGACAGTATGAAGTGCAGTTCCTCGAGTGCAGTGGTTAAGACTCTGGGAAGCTGACTTTTGCTTGATTGTTACTTTCTGCTATTTACCATTATCTTCACTAAGCTAAGAGGAACCAAACTCTTTGAATCTACAATACTCAGTGTGGTGTCTCGTGCTTTATGTTTTCTCTGTATCTGTCTTGGGTGACCTCCTCTCCCCTGTCGCATAGGCAAAGCTGATCTCTTGTATGGTACCATTCCTCTTTGTTCTGCTTAGTGTTAACATTTATTTCTATTTACTTACATACATTTCTTTTGAGCTGGTTGTGGTGGTACACACCTATAGTTCTATCGCTTGGAGGACTGAGGCAGGAGGATTTTGAATTTGAGAGCAGTCTGGGCTACATAGTGATTCTGTGACTCAGAAGAACAAACTCACCAGGCAGGCACGGTGGTGCGTGCCTATAACCCCAGCCCTTGGAAGTGGAGGCAGCCCGTCTCTCTGAGTTCTCCACAGCCTGTTATACATGGCAACTTCCAGGACTACCTGTTTTAGGGAAAAATAAAAGTCATAAAGAAGAAAAAGAAAGATAAAACAATTTTTTGGTATCTTTTTGAAATTATATAGAGATTGAATACACGAAATGTTTGGAACCAAACATTTTTCAAATTTCAGTTCCTAGGATTTTGGAATGTTTGTGCAAATTTTACTGGTTGAACATTCCTAGTCCAAAAATTTGTACTTGAGAGCATTTCTGTTTTAGATTAAGGAGCTGTAATACCTAGCACAAAATGGAACCTTTAGGATCACAATAACTATTCCTGGAGTATGTAGCATAGTAGGTAGGAATGGATATATGAATCTATTTATGTACTTCACATTCTCCCCTTTGCAGTTGATTGGAGTTTTGTTTTTGTTTTTGTTTTTGTATTAAAGTGTCATGTACCCTAAGCTGGCCTTAAACTAGACTCTGACCTCAAATTCCTGATCCTCATGCCTCAGCCTCCCAAGAGAGTTCTGAGATTATAGACACGTGTCACCCAAGCCCCAGCCTTGGCTCTTCAATTGTGTTCTGTTCTGTTATTAGTCATATCTAGCCGCTGTGCATATTTCTAGCTATCTTTGAGAACTGGGTGTACTATCTTTGTAAATGGTGGTATGGAACACATCATTCTTTAATGGATTTAAATCTTTAGAAAGGTAATAATATAAAGTGCTAGACCATTAACAGAGAAAGTAAATTTCATAATTTTTCCCCATGTGTTACTAAACAGTAAAAAGTACTTGTAATACATGTTAAGAAAACAACAAACCACTGCAGAAATGAATCCCCAAATAATGCATGAGCTGATATTTCAGCACCCCAATTCATAAAGAAAGACAAAGGCACAGGCTGAAGGGGATGAGATGAGACAGCACCTGTAATATGCTTACCACACTGTTCGGCATATAAGTAAGGCTCGGTGCACGTTGGCGGCTCAAGTGCACCAGTGCCTGCCTGATACAGTGCCATGGGCTAAGTGTCCGGGGCAGTGTCTTCCTGCTCTAGGGGTGGCTGGTAGGGAGGGTTGCCTGCATTTATAGCATGTTTGAGAATAGACAAATGGTGTAACATTGTGAGTTATTATTGAATACCTATGTACATTTTTGTAAGACCTTTTAAGATACCTCATTAGTGTATAACTTGTCATTTTTAACTAAACTGTTACTTCCTTAAAATCATCATAAATGGCATTGTGTCAAAGGCTATGAACATTTTTATTACTTTAAATAAATACAGAATTGCTTTCTGGAAGGAATGTGCCTCATTTTATCACCAGAAATGATTTCATTACACCTGCAGTGCCTTCTTGCTAGCAGAGTACATTTTATTTAGAAGTTTTACACTACTTCACAGATGGAAAAAAATGTCACTTTTGCTGAGAATAATCCCCCTACATGGAATAACTTTTATTTATTTGCTCTTATATTGTGTTCACTGAGTTTAAGGGACATTTTGTCATAATTTCCTGAGGACAGTAGTAAATTACTACCTGGTGTGCCTTCTTCAAAGGCGGGAAATAACACTCAATTTAAAATGTGAACTACTGGTGCTTTTCTTCCATCACTAACTAGCTTTATAGTCATCTATTTTTAAATTGGTTGAACTTTGATAATATGTACTTTGATAATATGATTATTTTTAATAAAGGAATAAATTTGTTTTCAGAATACTTTAAATTTGTGAAGTTATTTTACTGGCTTACCTACAGGGATTGGCAGATTTTTCTATAAGAGCTACATGAGTCTTTGTCACACCATCTTTGGGGTCTCAGAGTTGCTAGCTTCAGAATCATTCAGTGTGTAAAAGCTGGTTCTTGAGGTGTACAAAGCAGTGGGCAAGTAGGCCTGTGGGGAAGTGTGTTAAGCTTTTTGTTAAAACCTCTTGGGGTTTTAGATACTACATTGATATAGAGTTTTGATTTTCCCTACTTTTTGTTAATAACATGAATTGGAACAAAATATTTAGTGTACATATACCATCTCTTCAGCTCTAAATACCACTTTTTGTTCTGCTTGCTTTTTGCTTTCTTTAAAGACCTGTGGCTTCTTTACAGATGACACTTTGTTATTTAGGACTTTTGACCCTTTTCTTTTATGTAGCACAGGGACTATGTGCTTCTGAGAGTATTGGCTTTAATTAGATAACTTCACAGTGAATTTTTAACATAATCTCATTGTTTGCAATTAGCAGCATAGTTTATAAGTAGGTTGGGGGTTACACTTTATGACAACTGTGTGTAGCTCAGAATTCTGCTATCAGTATGCATCAGGAAGGGAGCAGAGTGAGACAGCTTTCCCAGTGTATTGGTCTTTGAATGAGATGTTCATTACAGAACCATCTTATAAAATACCTGCAGAGACAGCTGGTATTTTATGTGTGTACTGTCAAATGGGGCCTGCAAGTTTTCTAAGTTATTGGTACAGGGCCACACCCATACTGCTGATACTTAGGAAGTAGAAGAGACCAAAGTGTGGGGCTGTAATTATAGCTCAGTGGTAGACCATACGATGCTTAGTGGATGTGAGGCTCTGGGTTTAATCCTCAGCATCAAGAAAACCAGAAAGTAAGAGCAAAAGCTAAACAAAAAGATATATTTAGCATCAGTGTAAAAGAGAGACAAACAAAAGCTGAATCTCTAGAAATTACCTCTATCAAGGGCATGAACCCTTAAGGCTGGTGAGGTAGCTCAGCAGGTAAAGGCACTAGCCATCAAGCCTGATGATCTAAGCTTATTATTTATAAATTAGTTGATCTGACATCCAAGATATCATGAATAAGAGTTGTGAGAGCTATTTTTGTAGTATTCATTTTAATACATGTTAAATCTAATCTATATAGTTACAAGTTTTAATCTTCACATACTGTGGTGTGTGTGTGTGTGTGTGTGTGTGTGTGTGTGTGTGTAAATCAAAGTGCCACTGGCTTTGTTTGGTTTGGTTTGGGTTTTGTTTGGTTAGTTATGAGCCTAACCTTTAATGGCTGAGCCATCTCACCTGGCTGTTTTTAAATGTGTAGTTTAGCGGCATTATTGTATTCAGTGTTGTGTGACCATTAGCATTGTTTGCATTTAGAAATTTTTTGCTCTGTACCTATTAAACAACAGTTCTAATTGTCTTTTCCTTAGTCCCTAGGGAAACTTCTGTTGTTTTGTCTCTCTGAGATTTTCTATTCTGGGTGTTTATTATACATGAAATAATAAAACGTTTGGTATCTGATTTATGTTATTAGCATATGTATTTAAGATTCATCTATGTTGTAGCATGTTTCAGAATATTATCCTTCCTTATCACTGAACCATAGTCTATTGATTTATGTAGTTACATTGATAATTCATTTATGATTCAGTAGGCACTTAGGTTGTTTCTGTTTTGGCTACAGTATCTGCTTCTCTCTCTCTCTCTCTCTCTCTCTCTCTCTCTCTCTCTCTGTGTGTGTGTGTGTGTGTGTGTGTGTGTGTGTGTGTAGAAACTGAATTGCTGGACCTTATAGTAATCCTTCATTAACTTTAAAAGCCAAACTCTTTCTCCCGTGGTGCCTGTACCAGTTAGCACATTTAGTATTCCTAGTAAGCACTGCCCGGCAATTAGTTTTTCCACATCCCTTATAATACTCAAATATGCTCTTTTCCCTCCCCTCCCCTCTTTTCTTCTCTTTTCTTCTTTTTTCTTTTTTGTTTCTTTGGCCAGGAGTGAATTAAGACAAGCTCTCACTATGTAGACCATGCTGGCCTTGAACCCACAGAGATTTGTCCACCTGTGCCTCCCAAGGTGCTGCCTACAACCATCCTAATGGGTGCTAAATGGTGTCTAATGGTTTTCATTTGCAGTTCCCTTAATGATTTCTTCAAGTGGTCAACACTTGCCTATTTGGAGAATATCTGAAGTGCCTTGCCTATTTTGAAAGGGGTCTTCTATTGCTGAGTTGTTTATATACACCTTTTAAAAGATGCACTGTAATAATCCAGACTGTATTTCTCCCTTCTCAGGATTCCTACAGGAAACAAGTAGTAATTGATGGAGAAACCTGTCTCTTGGATATTCTCGACACAGCAGGTCAAGAGGAGTACAGTGCTATGAGGGACCAGTACATGAGAACTGGGGAGGGCTTTCTTTGTGTATTTGCCATAAATAATACTAAATCATTTGAAGATATTCACCATTATAGGTGGGTTTAAAGTTGAATATGAAAGTTGGCATGTGAAGTAATGATAGCTTACATTTATTGATTCTTTACCAATAGTTATGACTGCATGATCTATTTAAATTTGAAAACATTTGTGTCAAGTATGCAGAATTCCTGTTTTGCAAATGCATCTCTTAGGATTACAGCTGTTGCATAACTTGTCCATGTTTGTACAGATAGTAGGGGTGCTGACTGAGACCAGGCCTGTCTGACACCAGGGCCTTTGGACTCTTACCTACCCTGCACTAGAAAAGGAAGGTTTTTTACTTTGTTAGATACATAGAAGTATCAACCAGAAACAGAAACATGGTTTTGAGATGGTGTCATTCGAATGGTCTTAAAAATAATCATATTTTATTACAGAATTTCATTGGTTGGATAAGCAGTGGCCTTAAGTGGGGTCTCTCTCTTTTATTTAAATATGTTTAGATGGTTGTAAGGGTTTGAAGAATTAGAACAATTACTGACTTATTTTAAGAGTCTGAGAAATGTACATAAGATTACTTAAGCATTACATGAAGTGTATTTTACATTCTTGGTGGTTTACAGTATTCATTGCACTGTTTATTAAGCAAGTATCCCTCTTTCTAGCTGTACCTCACAACTGTTATTAGCCTAGTTAAGTGTATCATCTTCATTAAGAGTAATACATTGGTTTAGGGTGAAGTGATTGGGGGAGTACTTTTCGGTAGAGCTATTCAGGTGAACTTTGCTGATAGAAGACCTGGGAATATGAACCTTCCAATCAGTATCTTGGATAGTCACAGAAATTGGAAAGGAATACAGTTTTCCTCCAATTTTAGAATTTATTTACACATTACATTGACAACAAAACATAAAAAGGAGTTTGAACAGAATACACTTGTATTCTCTTTAGTGTTGCTCTTTTTAAGAAAAAAAATCAGTCTTCAGGGCTGGAGAAATGGCTCAATAATTATTGACTGTGTTGGTTTTCCGAAAAACCAGGTGAGTTTCCATGTTAGGCATCTCCTCACCACATGTCACTATATCTCCAGGGAATTCAATACTTTTGGCCTCCACTGGCACCTGAATTCACATGCATATACCTGTACACAGACACACATACATGTAGTTAAACATTAAAACTGAAATTGGTCTTTATACAGAGACCCCTTTACCCATAATTTTGTTGTCTGACGTTTCACTCATGCTCACCTTGCCTAAGTTTTGAATAGTTTTAATTACATATTGTTATAATTTTTGTTTTATTCTCTTACTATATTGTTAATTGTCAGTAAACTCTATTATTGACATGTACTATAGGAGAAAATAGTATATGAAAAGTTTTGTACTATCCCCAGTTTCAAGCACTCATGCAAAGATTCTCAGAATATTTACCCATAGATGGTAGGGAAGAGTCCTCTGAAATGTCAGAGTTTTGTTGATGCTGTTAATATCATATTTTGGTAAAAACCAATACATTTTTTTCTTGAGATAGGGTTTTGCTATGTAGCTTTGGCTTGCCTGGAACTCACTATGCAGACTCGACTGGCCTGGAATTCACAGAGGTCCTCCTGCCTCTGTCTCCCTAATGTTGAGATTGAAGGCATGAGTCACTATATCTGTTGGATGAAAATATTTTCAATTGTATACATACACATTTACCTATGTGTATCATGTTTCTAAGATAATTTTAAATGTTTTGGTTTGAAACTTTAGTATATTTCTTGCTTTATATATGCGAACGGATATGTAAGATTTTTGTCTTGGAAAATAAGAGAAGTGAAGAAAATTTGGTAAGGTAGAAACTAGGATTCATATGAAGAAACCATTCAATAAAGCTTTGTAAGATGAAGTTGAGGGCAAACTTTGAAATAGTTTTGTGTTACTTATGCTTCTGCTTCAATCTGTTTCTTCCCCAGAGAACAAATTAAAAGAGTAAAGGACTCTGAAGATGTACCTATGGTCCTGGTAGGGAATAAGTGTGATTTGCCTTCTAGAACAGTAGACACGAAACAGGCTCAGGAGTTAGCAAGGAGTTACGGGATTCCATTCATTGAGACCTCAGCAAAGACAAGACAGGTGAGTACAACTGGCTAGACGTGAGTCTTGGCTCTGCTCAGCGCTCCAAATGGTGTTCATCGCTCGTCTTCACTTCCTGCTGGTGTCATAGGGTCCACATGCTACCATAACGCTCGTTACCTGTTAATCATTTAATGTGATTCTCCAATATTCCTATTATCCTAACATACAAAATAAAATAATATTTGGCAAATGTCGTCTCTTCAGTGGACAGTACTTCTTATCCAGAGACCATGATATTACTTGGATATGCGCTATCTGTGGGGGTGGGGGTGGGGGTTGAAGTGGTCTCTCTGTACCCCAGCCTGGGGTTGAACTCTGAATCTCTTAAGTCTGTCTTGCAGGCGCTGGACTGACAGGTAGACTCTACTATGCCTGCTATTTTGATTTCTTTTCATATTGAAATTGTTCCTTCCGCCTAGAGTACATTTTACAATTAGGATTCAAGAAATGTGGGAAAATTTTCTCACTGAAATAATAAAGACAAAGAACAATGAAATAAAATTTGAGTTTTTTATTTTAGAAGCAGTTTTAAGGATTTGTTTCTAGATTAAATTTTGTTGTATTTGAAGAATTATATTTTGGCAGAAAGTTTTTGTGGATGTATTCTTTAGGGAGAATGTTGTGATTAAAATAAGGGAATATTTAGAAAGTAACTAGACATCCTTAAGAAGTGAGTTTCTGTAGTTAGACTGTGGTGTGGGTGTCTCCTATGTGCAGTGTGTTCACAGTTGACTTAGACCTCATCCAGACTTGAAGTGCATCGTGTGGCTTCATGGCAGAGGAGAGCTTTTATTCAAGGCCATGCCACACCCAAAGGCAAGAAGAGGTTGTTTCTGTGTTCTATTTCCAGGTCTTCTTGATTTCCTTTAGAAGCAGCCCAGAAAATATAGTACCTGTAACTTTCCCCTAAGATTTTTTATGAAATAATTCAGTGTAAGGAATTTTATTGAAAACATGCTATGTAGATTTTACCATTAACACTTTACTTCTTTCATTGTTTAAACTTGTAAAGGTACCTTTCACACTAGTGAACATCATGGTTGACATTTCACGGAGAAAAGGAGACTGGGTTGTAAACACAGAAGAGCCTCTCATACTTGAATATGCATACAAATCAAGTGACCTTATTAAAATCAAAATCCAGACTTGAATCCAGTGGGTTTGTGTTGAAGGCCATGATTGCACATTCCTTTGAACAGTTGGGTAGTGCTGGTTGGGAGCTGGGCCACATTTGAGTAGAGGCCTAGAACACAGTGAAAGGAGTCTCTTGGTTATCATCTCTGGGGTGCTGTCCACTCCTCGTTGATAACAGCCTTAAATAGCTGCATTTAATTCATTATTTGTGTTTGACATTAATGCTTTGGTGTGCTATGGTTCATTATTGATTAGAACACTACCTTTCTTTTTAAAATAGCTTTCTAGCTTTAATAATGTTTTGTGACACACACACCCTACCTACACTTTTAAAAATTGTTTTGCTTTCTTCATTTGTGTTTAGTTTTTGGTGTCTTGACAGTGACAGGCCAGGCAAATCTCAAACCTACTATGTGGTAGAGGTTGACCTCGAACTCTTGCCTCTACCTCCCATGTGCTGAGATTACAGGCATATGTCACCATGCCCAGTTCACTTGGTCAGATTAAAGGCATATGGTATAGAAATAGATGAGTTTAAATTTGATTTTTAGATAATGTGAGTCATCTAGCATGTATAGAGGTGAGATACACAGAAACGTCCTAGACAGTGTGTAGCCCTCTTGTATTCATTCACATCTATGGATTTCTCTTATATAACGATGTGCTGCCTAACTGTGACTTACATGCTCACTTTTCACGGGACTTGTTTTATTTAGAAATTAATTTTCTTTGAAAAATTATTAATGGTTCTTAAAAATAATTTAATGTTTATAAAGTTTTAGAAGATTCTAAAGAGCTACTCCAAATAATTTTGCTAACTTAAAATATCTAAAGTACATTTTAATAAATTTTACCTCTCCAATTTTTGTGAAGATTTGAAGCTCCTTTTGAGGGGAATATTTAGTTACTGTCTTTTATTTGCTTATTATTTTAGCTATGTATACCTGTCCTTTTATCAGGAACCTATTTTCTGCTTGAAATTTTGTTGTTTTTCATGAGCTTAACAAAAGCACCAAAAGACTTCTATTTATGGTAACAGGAACTGAGCATTTACTCAGAAGTTCTCAGAGATACAAGTCAGGGCATGGCAAGTGTTTTCTATAGAGGCCCAGACAGCAATGTGGTATTTTACTTATTATTTTCCCTAAGAAGCCTTAAAATTAAAACTCCTTGTTAGCTAATACCAGAACAATCGACCCTGCTTGTACTTGGCCTGTAGGGTGTAGTGTGCCAGTCTCAACCTCCCTAGTTGGCAACTGATGAGACTAGTAGATACACAAGACCTTCAGCCTAAAACTCACAGGCTGATTTTACCATTTTAAAGCAAAATTTGTATACTTAATGAAAGAAGTTATATTTGCTGCCCAGACTATTCTGCAACTCATGTGCTCAAGTGATCCACCTGCCTCTCATTCCCAGTTCTTGGGACTACGGATGTGTGGCACTGCCAAGCTGGTTTTTTGTCTTTTAGTCCTCTCAGTCTATTACTAGTTCCTTACTATGAAAGGATAAAGGAGATACATTTTTGCTGGTTTCCTAGTATGTGACCTGGGTATTCCTAGTATATATAGAATGCTAGTTCACGTTTATCAAGACACTTAGTAATCAACAGATTTTTCTGGTTCCTTTGGACAGCACAGTAGGAAAGCCTGTTGCAACTGAAACACAGACACCTTGGGAAAGGCTGTGAGTTTGCCAGGCTGCTAAAACCAAAAGTCAGCGTGAGCTTGTGTCAGGTGATGACAAGCAGGGTTTTCAGAAGGGCTGGTCCAACCTTTTTACATTTGCTGTTCTCAATTTGAACAGTGTAGAAAGTTTTCAAACTTAAAAATCACCCAAAACTAATTAATTTTTCGTTTGTAGTTAATTTCTAGAGATATGAAATTAGTTGATAGAAGGTATTTCTGAAAGAAAGCTTATCATAAAGCTATTTAAGAAAGCAAAACAATTTTTAAAACCTTAAGTGCCATGAAATGAGAATTTTGAACTTTATGAGTTAGAAGTGGACAGTTACTGAACAGTGGCTGTGTTGTACTTCAGTAGCTCTTGCGATGGGTTATAGTTTGACAGAGTTTCTTGGGAAAAATCAGGAACACGAGGTTTGTTTCTCCATCCCCCTCAGCAAGCTGGCGTTCTTGCATCTGTGTCGAGTCAGAGTTGATGGTACATGTGTATCTCATCCCCTTGATGGATTTCTGCAAGTTTTACAGATTCAACAGGAATAAACTACTTAATAAATTATAGTCTTACTGAGAACAGATAGAGAATATTATTTGTTAACAGGTTATTATTTGTTACAGGGGGGCTCTAATTTCCATAGTCTCAGTCTGCTTTGAGTTGAAAACATTGTCAGATCTCTTTGTTTAAAAAGGAATTACATACTTAAACTTGTATATTTTTTGTTATAGGTAGATATTTTCATTTGCCCTTAGATTCTACTAAGTGTCTTTTGAAAGTGTTCAAATGTGGTGGTATGTCATATCCTCAAAGATAGATCACTATGTCCTTAGGGGTTAAGTCATAATTACCTTATCTTTAAAAATTAATTCAAAGTTTGTGATAATAAACCAATATTCCATATTATAATGATATAGTTTATGTGATATTTAAAAGTAAGAGCCGGTGGCAGGGCAAGGATAAATAACAATGTTCTCAAGTTCTCTTGATATCAGTGTAACTTTCAAGTTTATTTTCAAGGAATAACTTAAGTATGCAACATGTGGGTAAATAACTTTAAAAATCAATTTAAACTTCATATTTATAAAGCTAAGAAAGAGAAAGTTTTTCAATAGCAAATATTTCTTGGTTTTAATTTTCTTGGCTACTGAGATCCTAATGCTAAATGCCTGGTGGTGGGTGGTGTCTCTTTAATTATTGGCTTCCAAGTCTCTCTGCATTGCTAGAAACAACAATCATACAGTCTTGAGCTGGTGCTGGGGATGCTTTCACTGAAGCAGCAGACATCAAACTGATTAAGAGATGTGATCCAATCAAACTCGCTTCTGATAACTTAGAGGACAGAGACCCTCTTTCCTCCCTTAATAGCATATTGACCTTTACAGTGACACTGACCTTTTTTTCAAAAAGGGTTATTTACATTCTTTAATATTTTAAGAAAATATGAGCTTTGCCTGGTTTGCCTCTTTCTATAAAGAAATGTGTAAATACTTGGATAAGTTTTTTCATTGGCTTTCAAATTAAAAAAGAATAATTATTTATGAAATATAAATTGACCAGTTATACTTTACATTTTAAATACTTTGCAAGTCATTTGTCTTAGCTAATGTATTTTATATAATATGAACAGTTGTGATAGAAGGGTGAATGAATAAGTAAAGCTTTTTTTGTCTTGAGAATGAATGATAAAACTACTAAGAACCAGTAGAGTCAGATACAAGTAGGGGTTTTGTTTAAAATGCTAACATTTAATGATTTTTAAAAGGTGAAATTTTTTTTCTTTCTTGCTAAGATGTATATAAATTGACTTCATTAAAAGAACATTATGTTGGGGTGCTGGAGAGGTGGCTCAGGGTTGAGTGTCAGTTGCCCTTGCAGAGGACCTGGCTCTGGTTCCTACCTCCTACTTGGGTAGCTGGCACCGACCAGTTACTCTAGCTGCAGCTCATCTGCTGCCTTCTTCTGGCCTCCAAAGGCACCTGTACACACGCGTGTGCGTGCGAGCGCATGCACACTACTTTTTTGAAGAAGATTTTTTTTCTGGGGCTATAATAGTTTTTATTAGAAAATAATTAAAAATTATGAAAAATAATTTTAATAAATAATAAAAATACTTAAAAGTTTTTTTCAGTGGATGGCACACAGTATTTGCTAGAAATATATTCTTTAATATGGAATAATATTATTTAAATGCCTCCTTTGCTGAAACTAAATTTTATGAATTTTAAAGGCAAATTACTGAATTTCACTGATTCAGCTCTTAATATACTCTAGAGATTTGTAAAATGTAATATGCCCTAAATAGCTGCGCTATTTTTTTCTTAACTGCTGAAGCCTGCAAATGACTTACACATGCAAAAGTTAAGCCCTAGTTGTTGGCTTATTGCCCTTAATGGTGAGTGCCTGGTTCTGTCTGCCTGATTTCAAGTTTTTAGTATATTAGCTTTGTAGGTGCTAGGTGCATTTTATCATTTTTGGTTCAGTGGAAACATTGATTTTACTAATTGTAGAAAATAAAAAATAAACCAGTCACCTACATAAGCAATTCACTATTAAAATGAAATAAGTTTTAAATAGGAAATCTGGCATATTTTACTTCGTAAGTATTGTTTTAGAAGCATGGACATCAGGATTATATCTGAAGTTCAACTTGTACTACATATATGTGAAGTTTCTGGATATTGCTCTTAGATGAGAACTTTGTTGAATTTTTCTTAAGAAATTGGTGTTACCATTATAAGTACTTTACACTTTTTAGGTTGTTGGCTAATTTTTTCTTTTGAGAAAGTTGAGCACCTTTTTCTTTATAAAGGCTATTTATGATTCTAAACCAGAACATCCCATTAGAGGGGCTGGAGAGGTGGCTCAACAGTTAGGAGCACTGTTCCTGCAGAAGATCTGGGTTCCCAGGACCCATATGGTGGCTCACAACTATTGTTAACTCCAGTTGTGATTCATTATGACCTTTGAAGTTTCCAAGTATGCACAAGGTGCACAGACATACATGCAGGCAAACTACTTATGCATGTGTGCACGCATGGATCTAGAAATTGACTAAAAACTAATTGAAGATGAAACTGGGGGTCCTATAGGAGTATCTGGACTCACCATGGTTAGGATATGGATTTTTGGGTTTGGTTTTAACAAGGCCTCATGTTCCTAGTTTGCCTTTCACTCTGCTTCCCCACTGGGTAAAAGGTGGGCATCAGTGCATATGGCAATCACAAGTCTTCCCTTTATCCAAGGAAAGTCTGAGCTTTTCCTGACTGCAGTTCATCAAACTTAAATTATTGTATCAAGAAACATACACATAGAATTAGGTTTTTCATTTAAACTCTTAATTCCAAAAATAAATAAATAAATAAATAAACAAACAAACAAACACATTTGAGAACAAACCAGGTTCTAGCTCATGTTTTAACATTGCATCTTCAATTTTAATTCTATCTGATGTCTGCTTTTAAAAAAAAAAATCTCAACTGTAAAGCTCGTAATTCAAAGGTCTTACACGTGGCTATCCCAGCAAATTACTCTTCCAAATGAAACAGACTTTAAAGAAGTTGTGTTTTACAATGCAGAGAGTGGAGGATGCTTTTTATACATTGGTGAGAGAGATCCGACAGTACAGATTGAAAAAAATCAGCAAAGAAGAAAAGACTCCTGGCTGTGTGAAAATTAAAAAATGCGTTATAATGTAATCTGGTAAGTTCAGCATATTCATTTGGGGTCAAAGCAGATGTCTTTCAAAGGTCACAAAGCGGTCAGAACCACTTAGACATGGTATTCTGCTTTGAGGTGTTAAAAGATAAGAAACTTGTCATTTGTTTCTGTAACAAGTACATTTATTTTAAATGTGAGTATTATAATTGACCTTTTTGGTGGCTACAGTAGACTAATCTGTATTTTTATAAGCTTTATTGACTTCATTAGTTTTAAGTAAGCTAAACATTTGAAACTGATAATTTTTAAGGGAAATCAGATTTAAGTTTTAAGAGAACCAGCAGTTTTTAAGTAAAATATATATAATAATAATATGGCCCAGAGGTAGGAGCGGCCTAATAAGGCATGCTGCTGTACCCATTTAGAAGCCCCTGTACATTGCTCTTCTATGGCTTTGTCTCATCATTACGTCATCACTGATCTCTCCTGTGCTGTTGACTTGGAGCTGATGCCATTCACTGTACAGGCTGCTTCAGAGGAACGCCAGTCTCTTACTTGTAAATCTAGTCACTGATTTACATGGTGAACATTTTAGTGTGGTCCTTCCACCCTCCCTTTTCCCTAGCCTTTTGAAACAATATCCTCTTACCCAGTTTGTCTACACACACACTATTTCTGCCTTCCCTTTAGTCTTGCTTCATGTTTGGATCACCAGTATTCCTATCCCTAGTTTGATTAATCAGCTAATGTGATTCCCTTGTCTATAAGACTTTCTGCACACATTAAAATGGCCATTGTGGCTTTGTGTATTTCCAACATACTGTTTTTAACTACATGGCTTCCTTTGTTGCACTGAAATAGCTTCTGTGTCATTCCCTCATTAGACAATAGAATCCTAAAGAGCTGGACCTTACTTATGTTTTATCTTTGTGTGCCCATTGCATGTTGAGATTCTAGCATATAGGTACTTCCTAGTAAAGATTGAGTGGACTCTGACTTTCCTGCCTAAATTAGCCCAGATTATATTTTGTCTAACCTAGCAAATTCTTCACTCAGTGAGGTGATAAAACCTCATGTTGAAGTTTGTGCCTTTGCTGGAGGCTGTTGTAATACATGTGTTAAGGACATGAAGCAATCCAGTGTTTAAGAGATGCAGAAGCAGTAGGCAATACTTGCAGGGATTCTGATGAGATTACGAACTTTAAAACTTTTATGATTGGGCAAAACCGTACTTTAGTTTTAGAAACTGTGGTACAATTTAACATTAAAATGCAATTTGAAAAGTTAAACTTTGAAATAATGGTCGTGACCCGATTAAAATGGTAATTTTAACCCAATTCCCCTTTCTACAGCCTCAGTCTCAGATGACTTTAAAATAGGACAATATTTGGAGAATGTACAATACTCTACATTGTATTCAAGCAAACATTGAAACACTCTGCTCTGGAGGTCTAAATTACGCAGTTTGCAGCAGTGACTGCTGTAACTGTTAATAGTGGATCCTATGAATTGAATCACTAATTTTACTGCACATAGCACTTTCTGCATAAAGAAAAGGGTATTTTATATTTAAAATTATAGTGAGATAAATATTTAAAGTTTGTATTTGATAGTGATAAATATATACAAATTAGTTTTTCATCCTTCCAGGAAAGGGATAAGTCTAAACAGAATAATTAGCAGAATATGGGATGCTACTTTATAAGAATCAGTTCCCATCAGTTTCCAGGAGAACAAGGAGTCCACTGCCCTTTGTATATTAGCTATGACATTTCTCTAACATCAAAGTCATCTAATTAGAATTAACGTAGCTGGAGACTCACACACTGTCAGAACTTGACAAGAGGGTAAATACTATAAAATTCTGTCTTCCTTGTTTCCTAAATGGCTGTGTATTATTCCATCTTAAAAACTGTCTTACAGCTATCTTTCTCAGGGTTTTTATTTTTCTGCATCATTGTTTTTAGTATCATTGGTATTTTTCTTCATTGTAAAAATAGCTGGAGAGCCAAAGAGATGGCTGTCAAGACTGAGGACCTGAGTTTGATCCTTCAGAGCCACATGGTGGGAGGAGAGAACCCAGTTGTCTTCTGATCTTCATACATGTGCCATGGCATGAACACAAACAGAAAGATAAATGGATGTAATTTTTTAAAAAGATGATGAAATAGAGTAGATACCATAATGTGTGAGCCAAGAGTTCATGATGGATAAGGGAGTTAGGGAAGACTCCATTTCGGGGGAGCATCTGGGAGATAGTTCTCATTAGTGAATATGCTAATAAGATTATGCATGCATGCTGCACAAACATGAACAATGAGTTCAGATCCCTACAACTCAGGTAAATAGCCAGCCAGAAAATATCTGTAAACCCGTGCTGGGGCACGGGCCAGAGATAACTGGTGGAGTATGCAGGTTACCAGCCCAGCTCCGATTTCACTGAGACACTCTGCCTCATAGGAGGAAGGTGGGGAATGAGGGAACAAGACTCCCAGTGTCCTGCTCTGGCCTCCATGTAGATGTTCAGGTCTCCCACCACACAACCACACCCTTATATGCATACGCACATGTAGACAAAAGATACTGTCCTGTTTCAAGTGTCTGTGTCCCTAAGTTGTACAGTGCTGTTGAATTATAGGTACTTTTATTATGTCATTGGAAGAGTTTCTCACTGTGTGTTAAGGATATCATAGAAGGAAATGTCTGTCTTCTGTATCTATCTGAGTGGACCTCACAATCTAAGCCTTTACTGTATTGCTTGTGTTGTATCAGTAACTGATTTCAGGAGGTGAAAAGCACCAATGAGTGCAGATTGGGGTCTGGGGCAATATGTATTTATTCACTCATATTCAAATAGATGATACTGGCAATACCCAGTATCTGTTTATCAAATGTGAGCAAGCTTCATTGCCGCTGTACATTTTTAACAGTACCAGGTCATGCTTTCCTGAATTAGAGATCTTTTGTCAAAATGAGTTAACTGTAAACACTTGAAAGAAGGAGTAACTTGGAAGAAAGTGTATAAATAATTATTTTGAAACTACAAAATATCTTAGTAATATGATAAAAATCTTGCAGCTTAAGATATTCAGTTATTTTGAAGATAATGTGTTTACATAGGGTGCTTAAATACATACCATGTTACTGGTACAGTTCATAATACTGAAACAGGTAATTACAAGAGTGAAGACCCAGTGTACCATTTCTTTTAAAGTGGCTTAGATCTGTTGGGTGCTTGTTCTCCAGACTCCCTCGAGTGTCTAGGTTTGGAAGCATTAGTAGGTTAAGATCTCTCTCAGTATTTCCTACTAGGATTAATGGATAAAATAAAGCCTGGCCACTTTTCCTTCAGTTTCACTGTGTCTCCAGTATGAACTGATGACTGAAGGTCTGAAGTTGGCTCTTGAAGCTCTCTACTCCTAGAACGCACTCTTCACTCCAGGGATTAGGAGGTTGGGAATTACTCTGACTGAATCAGTTTTAGTCACAACCCATTTAGGTATTTTGCTTTAATGACACATGGATGTAGGCTTTAATGGCTAATATGGAATGTTCTTTGAAGACACTCGGGTATTTATATGACAAATTTTGAATAGCTAAACAGTACAGCGGTAATAAGAATTTTGGTGGGTAGTCAAATACACCACCAGTCAGACGATTTCGTTCGTCATCAGAGGTCAGGGGCATCACAGTTTTTAAGGCACCAGTATCAGTCAGGCAGTGGTGGCATGCGCCTTTAATTCCAGCACTTGGAAGGCAGAGGCAGGTGGATTTCTGAGTTTAAGGCCAGCCTAGTCTACAGAGTTCCAGGACAGCCAGGGCTACACAGAGAAACCCTGTCTCGAAAAACCAAAAACCAAACCAAACCAAAACAAAACAAAAACAAAAAACAAAAAAGGCACCAGTATCTACAGATAATGTAGCATACTTTCTAAAGTCCAGAAACTTGGGGAACAATTAGGTTGTATATATACGAAGGTACATCTACCATACATGGAGGCAGGCATGGGGAGTTGAGTGACTAAGTTTGATAGTAGAGAAAAATTAGTAGAAATCAAGTCCTTTTGGGAAAAAAAAAGTCACTTGTTAAATGTATATCTTGTGCATCACTTATTATATTGCCTGTTGTGAAAGTCAGAGTTTCTATTTAATATGTCAGCATACCACAGCTGGGAAATGGCTCAGTGGTTAAGAGCACCCCGCACCCAGCTAACAGTTGTCAGTAACTCCTGTCCCTGGGGATCTAATGTCTTGTTCTGGCCTCTACGGGCACTATACTTACCTGGTGCAGACATACATTCAGGTGAAACACTCAGACCATAAAATAAAGTTATTATAAATGTCAGGTATTTTGCTTTGAAAGAGAGTAACTTGAAAGTATACAAGTAATTATTATTTTGAAATCACTAAATATCTGAATTACTAAATGTCAGGTATTTTATTAGGTATTTTAATACCTAAATTTAAATAATACATTTAATAATTTAAAATTTTTAAAATGTCAAAATATCCATGAAGGCCTAGCAGTGGTGGTGCAACGCCTTTAATCCCAGCACTTGGGAGGCAGAGGCAGGCAGATTTCTGAGTTTGAGGCCAGCCTGGTCTACGGAGTGAGTTCCAAGACAACCAGGGCTACCCAGAGAAACTCTGTCTCAGAAAACCAAAAAAAAAAAAAAAAAGAAAGAAAGAAAGAAAAAAAGAAAAAGAAAAAAAAAGAAGAAAAGAAAAGAAAAAAAATCCATGAAGAGATAATATCCTAAGAAACCCTTAGGCTCATTCAGTTGCCAGAATATCAGCATATAACAGAAATACTCTGAGTACTCAAGCTTCCATTGGCAATGAAAGCCTGTCATCTGAACATAGCCAGCCATCGTGTATTAACAGGTTTTTATATGTACTGTTTTTTATATATTTCAGGGTGTTGATGATGCCTTCTATACATTAGTCCGAGAAATTCGAAAACATAAAGAAAAGATGAGCAAAGACGGGAAGAAGAAGAAGAAGAAGTCGAGGACACGGTGTACAGTCATGTGAATAGTTTGTACTCTTTCTTAAGGCACACTCAAGTACAAGTGTGATTTTTGTACATTACACTAAATTATTAGCATTTGTTTTAGCATTATCTAATCTTTTTTTTTTCTGTTCGTGCAAACTGTCAGCTTTTATCTTAAATGCTTATTTTGAAAGGACAGTGGAAACCTTCTTTTCTCCAAGTGCCAGTATTCCCTGGGTTTTGGACTTAAACTAGAAATGCCTGTGGAAGAGACTGAAGACCTGAGACTCTGTCTTGGGGTTTTGGTGCATGCCGTTGATTCCTTTCTAGTTCTCTTACCAACTGTGAACATTGGTGTGAACCAGAATAATGAAGCTTTGAACCACCCTGCTCTGTGTTCCATCTGGTCATCAAACACATTCCTCAGTAATCCAGCTTCACCTGAGACCTTGTGCTTGGCTCTCCCGAGACTGAGGGACCAGAGATGATGGGCTTCCTTCCCTCTGATGCACTTCCAGCGTGTCCTAGCGTGTATCATCCTTCATGCATGTGGTCAGACTGTTCACAAAGGCTTTCTCTAGCTTTCCACTGCTAGTAATCTTGCTCACTCCCCCAAATAGTATATTTTTTCTAGAAAAGGGGAAAAACGGGAAAAAAAAAAGGCAATGGAAAATGTTGAAATCCATTCAATTTCCATGTTAGCTAAATTACTGTAAGATTCCTATAATAGCTTTTCCTGGTAAGGCAGACCCAGTATGAAATAGTAATAACCATTTGGGCTATATTTACATGCTACTAAATTTTTGTAATAATTCAAACAACTTTAGCATATATAAAATGTTCTCATAAGAATTAAGTACAATTCCCCTTTGTCAGATTGTTCTTATCCTAACTTTCAAGTCTTTTTTGAATTTATGTTGTTGAGAGTAGTTTTAATGGTTGTGAAGTTGAAGATGATTTGAGACAGTTATAGCTTAGCAGATGTTGAGGAGACCAGAGTTGCAGGGTTGGGCATTACATGAACCTGTGATGAACGCTGCTGGGTTTTGTAATATTGCTGCATTCAATGTTGGCCATGCATTGTTTGGACAATATGGGGGATAAGGAAAGTTTGATGGCTTAATACAATGCATTCTCACCATGTAACCGTCCTACTGACAAATCAAGAAATTTCTTTTGTTTATAATAATAATAAAAAACAATTTAAAATAAATTTCAATGTTTGCTTCAAGGTTGAGGTTTTGGGGTAGGAGGCTACAACGAGAGTAAATCTTTAAAACAATGAAGTAAGAAAGTTTGAAAATATGGGTTTGACTAGTCTCTCAACTCTAGCTGAACAAACATTTCCTAAGTACTTCCCAAATCTGATAGGTATTTAAAATTATCTACCTAATGCTTTAAGAATAGACAACAGGAGAAACAGTCTCTTCAGTGCGCTTAAATCATCCCTTCACATAATTTGAAATGAGATGGAAATATTACTGGACTCTGAGAACTGGATATCTATCTTTTAGAAGTCTGATTTTAAGCAAATCTGTTGAATCATCTCAAAGATGCTAACTTAACCAGCCATGTTAACATGTTGACATACCTGATTGTCGAGCTTAGCACAATCTGTAACTGTTTTACATGGATTAACATCTTCACTGTCAGTCTTGGGCAAATTGTGCAAGAGGTAAAATCTGTATTTCAGTATCCATTCTTCAATTTCAGGACTCCCTTCCAACATTATGCTGGCTTTCAGCCTATCTACACATGCCCATGATTTAGTGTAGTTTTAATAATTTCCCCCACTTCAAACTGTTTCCCCTATGGACAACTTGATGAACATTGCCCACTAAGGTAGGTACATCAAAGCTGCCCTATGGCTTTCTTCTCCAGGACTTAAAATAACAGACACCACAGTGGGATGTGAACTCATAGCTGGTTTTCAGGGCCACTACAGCAATCCAGTCTCAATCCTTTGGACTTCATTCCTGCTGCCCAGTCCACTGGTGCCTCAGAAGGAATTTTCAGATTTAGTTTGGACAGAACACAGTCCAGTGGAAGGTGAGCTTAATCTTCATCTCGCCGTCCTGGTAAGTGATAGATTTTATTGTTTTAATGAATACAGTCTAGCAGTGAAAAACACTTCAAAGTTTTGATCTCTTTTTTTAAAAAGCTCTCTTTATAAAAATTTTATTTATTCAGTGCTTGTCATATTCTGGGCATTACACTAGGCATTAGGGTTGTGGTGTCCTCAAGAAGGCACACAATCCTTGGCCAGTAGTATGAAGCATGACCTGTAATAGTGCTAAGTAAGGCATATGGCATATGACTTAGACATAATGAAATACATGATTTTAGTTTTGCAGAGAGGGGTTTGGGTTCCTACATTTTCCTCCCTCAGTTTAGCAAGAACTGTTTGCTGTGAGTCCAATGCAACGTTAAAATCAAACTACTTTATATAATTATTTCATTTTTCTAAAGGAACAGAAATTGCCTAATCTACTTCTTTGAAATGTTCTAAACTGTATATATTCATAGAACATTTTTTGGGTGGATTTTAAGTCTTAAATGTAGTTAGTAATACCTCTCCTTTCTACATAGAGGAGCAGGCGTAAGTAAGAGCTAAGTGTATAATCAGGTGTTAAATGTTTCTGGGCAATGTGTTAAAGTAGAGGTAATTACCAGTATGTAAATTTTGAATTGTGTCACACTTTGGCTAACAAAAGGGTTTTGTTTTGTTTTGTTTTTTTTTAAGGGGAAAGAATCCTAGAAACAAATATGTTATCTAGTTATTGGAGCCTTAAAGTCCTTGTTGGAGGTGAAAAGCAATGCTAAGTTATACTAATAGGCGTTAACATGTTTGTGGAAGAATATGCAGGCAAATACAATTTGAGTAAACATTTTTAATAGGGAATTCTAGGCTCTCCTGACTGAGTCACACTGCATAGGAATTTAGATCCTAACTTTTATAGGTTATCAAGACCTGTGCCACCACTGCACACATTTGTCCTAACATACATACACGTTCTGTGAGGCATGTCAGAAGTTAGTTTGCACAACTTCATCTCACTTTATATTCCACTGATTTTCCATTTTCCCCAAACAAATATATATGAAGGAAGGAAGGAAGGGTTTTTTTTTGGTAGCCAATAAAAATTTAACTAATCTCCATTTGTTAAAAAGTGGTTATTTCTCAACAATTCTGTAGTCATTTTTAAAACCCAAAAGTTATTTAAAGGTGAATTTATACTTAATAGCTTCTGTGTAATCTGGGTAGCATGAATTCTGCATTGAAAAATTGAACAGATAATACCCAATAGCTGTAAATTCTGTCAAAACATGAAAATTATTTCTAAACAAGTACATTAGTTTTCAAAGAATAGTTATTAGATTCAGATTTGTGGTTTAGTTCAGTAGTTTGAAGTGCCTGTTTGGGGTGGTAGTAGACATTTTAGATGAATTTGGGAAAAATAAAGTTATGCAAAAATGCCAGTTTCAAACCCACCCTAATGAGCTGAGTAGGTTATGTGCTGTTTTAGCTCCAGGTCCCCAATTCCACTGTCTCATGTCTTCATGTTGAAAACACTTCTGCATTTTCATTTGAGTGCCAATTTCTTACTAGTGATATTTCTTAATGTAACATGTTTACCTGGAATGTATTTTAACTATTTTTGTATAGTATAAACTCAACCATGCACATTTTGTACATTGTGCTTTCCTTTCTTCCATTCCTTTTCTTTGTTGGTTTTGTTTTGTTTTGTTTTGTTTTGTTTGTTGTGGGACATATGCAGTGTGATCCAGTTGTTTTCCATCCTTTGGTTGCGCTGACCTAGGGAATGTTGGTCATATCAAACATTAAATTTAAAATGACCACTCTTAATTAACTTTTAAACGTTTATAGGAGTATGTGCTGTGAAGTGATCTGAAATTTGTAATATTTTTGTCATGAACCGTACTGCTCCTAATCATTGTAATGTAATAAAAATAGTTATGGTGACTATGAAGTGTGTAATTATGTAGTTTTAATTGTGGTTAAGGCTCAATTTTAGAGCCTCACACGTTTTTGTTAGGAAAGTACTTCACACTGAGCCTCATTCCCATCCTGGCTATTGGTATTTCTTGATGGAAATTTGGAATGTCTGCTTGGTAGTTGATATAGAATCATTTAGATTTTAAGATTTATTTTATTTATATGAGTACACTGTAGCTGTCTTCAGACACACCAGAAGAGGACATCCGATCCCATTACAGATGGTTGTAAGCCACCATGTGGTTGCAGGGAATTGAACTCAGACCTCTGGAAGAGCAGTCGGTGCTTTTAACCACTGAGCCATCTCCCCATCCTGATACAGAATCCTTTAAGCAACACTATGTGCAGCTTTTAATTTAGAATGTTCTTTATTTATAATGTTGTTAAGAATATTACATAAACATTTAAGTGTTAAGTGTTAAACTTACAGTCCTGTCTGGGTTAGGTCTGCTGTCACATGAACTCGATTACAGGTAGACACAAAATACTCCAGCTTTAATGGCAGAAATAGAGGAACATTACCACTCCTCATGAAAGGTACTTGAAGTGATTCAGAACTTAAGGTAGGCCAGCAGCACAAAGAATAATGGGAATAATAGTTACATAATGCTAGCTATCCGCTGAGCATCTCAAGATAGACGTCACCTTCACATGTCTTATTTTGATAACTGCATTTAAATCATTTTGAGGTGTCCATAGAGAGCCTTGAATATTCACTTCAGTATACTAAATGGGGTAACAAAACAACAAAAAACAAAGACACTAGCTAAAGGGCAAGTCTGTCAGACAACATTTGCTAATGACAATCTCATCAGTAAATGAAGAATAGACTAAGAATAATTGGCTAAAACATGTTTAAAAATTAGGTGTATTTTCTTTCAAAATTGTATTCTCATGAAAGGTGCTAAAGTTATCTATTTCAGTAATAAAAATGATTATGGGCAAAGTTCTCAGTATAAGGTTGAAACCTATTTTAGTACAGTCGGGCAACTCATTTTTTAAAACTATGTATGTTGCCCTTTTAAATGAATTATTTTATAATAGTTGGCACAGGCGAACACCTGGGACTGATTGTCAGCTAGGCTGGTGGCAATGATTGGTCAATTTTTGGTATCAGAATAGTAACGTTGCTTCATAGCTCTGTATTTCCTAAGGAAGTATAAGGCCTCTAGCTCCTTCATTACAAATTCTCCTCGTGCAATAAGTTCTTTGATCTTCTCTGGATCTTTCACATCCTTGTTTTTAAGGAAAACGTTCTTCAAACGCCTTTTAAAATAGTCTGCTCCTTTTGGATAGTCCCGTCCAAGATACAGCAGCTTTAAAAAGAAAGATGCGTTTCTAAGCAATCCATGTTATATAATAACATTTATAAAGTTGGCAACATAGATTACTTACATTTTTATAAAGAGTCAGTACTTCTCCTCGTAAAGAATTGGCCATTTTCACTTAACATGGAAATAATCCACTTTTATACATGTCATACCTAAAGAAAAGGAAGATTTTTTTTTTTTTTTTTTTTTTGCAAATAACTGCATTGTAATCTTAAAGAATCAAAGATCTGCTAGGTGGTGGTGCCACACGCTTGTAATCCCAGCACTCTGGGAGGCAGAGGCAGGTGGATTTCTGAGTTCGAGGCCAGCCTGGTCTACAGAGTGAGTGGACAGCCAGGGCTATACAGAGAAACCCTGTCTCAGAAAAAACAACCAAATCCAAAAAACAAAACAAACAAAACAAACAAACAAAAGAATCAAAGATCTTACCATTGGTGAAATGGCAAGCTGGCTTTCATTTTTGTGTACAGACATGCACTCGCCACAGTGAAGGTCATGACTCCAGATGTCAGTCCTTTCCTTAGTGGTTGCTATAAATAGCTGGCCCTTCATTTAGGGATATCTCTCTACCTCTCATCTCCTTGTATGTACACTGGGATTACAAACTCGCAGGTCTACATGATCGTCTTGTTTGTGCAAGCGCTTTACCCTTAAAACCTCTTATCCCCCAAGATAGTAATTGTCCTGAGAGCTTTTTTATTGAGGCATTGGGGTAACACCACTTTTCTAAGCCTGTTTTCCTTACCAAAAATAAAGCTATCTACCCTGCTCTCAAGGCTTGGCTTCATTATTTGGAAGAAACTAAGAGTTCAAATCTAGAAGGGTATTCTCGGAGGAAAGTTAAAAACTAAAATAAATTGGGTTGGAAGATCAAAAAGGTTTGCTCTTAAGGAGAGTATACAGTAAGGGGCAGCAGGTAAAGAGAGCACTTGGAAAGGAGCTACGGGAAGCAGGCAGTGCCCATGCTGCAGACCCCGCTTGTATGATTAGTGCTGTAGCTGCCAAGGAGAGGGAAAGGCCTCATTAGACCAAACCTAAAAAGTATTCCCACTGTGTTCCATCCATTGTGTTCTGATCACCCGATTAAAGAACTTGCCATGATTCTCCACTGCGAGATTATTTCTTCCCAAGAACCTAGTTCATGTAGTGGATTTATAAACCACCACATGGATGGGGCATTTTAGAGGATGGGGCATTAGTACTAAAGGAGTATTTCTCAACCTTCCTAGTGCTGTGACCCCTTAATACAGTTTCTCATGGTGTGGTGATTTCCCAACCATAAGATTATTTATTGTTACTTTGTAACTGTAATGTTGGTACTGTTATAAATCATAAGTATCTGATAAGCAGATGGTCATAGGTCACCTCTGAGGATCATTTTGACCCCAAAGGGTTGAGAAACCCAAAGGCTGAGAAATGCTCTAGTAGAAGCACTAGGAATGGAACTATCCATGTGGGTCTCAAACACCTAGTAACGCGTGCGCCTGGGGACCTGAGTGCCGTGTGCATGCGTGTGGTTTTTATATAATCTGCTAACAGCTACTTCCCTGTTACAGGATTTATTTTTATTTTAGTTTCCTGTCAGTAATTCTAAAACTCATGCCTAACAGTGAAGAAGCTGGTTTTCCCATTATCCTCAATAATTTACTTTTTGTGGATCATCACTTCTACTAGAACCAAATTCTTATCACTGTCACCACCTGGTACATTTCCTTCCCAGATCCCACTCGTTCCTGGAAAGCTCCCCCTGTCCTTACCTCCAACAATCTGTGCCACTACCCTCTCCACCCACTCAGTGTCCTCTTAGGCTAGGCTGCTGTCACAAACCACTTTTACCTGAGACCTTTTCCCCTTGTTTTTCTTAAGGCATCTCAGCCCTTCATTCTGTTCCTTCTGGCTGCTGCCTTTGCTAAGAGCCTGCCACCTAACATTTTTTGGACTGAATTATTCAGGAAAAACCAATTCCCAAAGATTATTATTTTTAAAGATGAATTAAAGGTTATTTTACAATTAACTAGCAGAAAATGGAGATTCTCAAAACTGTAGCCTCATATTCATCCAGAAATTATTGTGCTGAGGTGGATGGAAGCTGAGGGAAGACCCTTAGTTCAAGGAGAGCTATGATTGAAGTTATGTAGTGACACCCTGTCACTGGTACTGATAATTGTGGTGACTGGTGTTGAGTTTGGTGCCCAGATCTTAGTTGTTTCTGCTTGCTTCCTCTGGAGAATGATAGTGTCCACTGAGCCTTGAGTCAGTCACCCATGTCCTGCTTCCAAAGTCTTACTGCCATAATCATCTCTTTTCTCTTTTAATTTTATGGTTTTTTTTTCTGAAGATTTAGTGTAATGCTGAAAGGTAATGAAACATGTTTAGTAATATTGACAATGGGGGTTGAGGTGGGGGAGAAGAGGCATTACCAGGATGGCCTACCTTGTTGAACAATGACTTAAAACTATGTGGTTTAAAGTTATATAGATCAGATTTGGCATTTGTAACTTGTGAAAGCTTTTAGAGACCTGGCTTACTTCTCCTTCCCAATAGCTTTTCCCACAAATTATGAATAATAAAAGACCCCCACCCCATGCACGTGGTATTGTCAAGGTAAGTTAGTCCGGCACTTCTAATGTTAATTTATGATATAGTGATTTTCAGGAATTTTTAGTTTATTTTTGCTGCAGGGAAAACTTTTAGTTTGCAAATTAGGAAAACAGTTTAAATGCTGCAGAGACCTGCTTGAAGTCCTGAAAGTTATCACAGTTGGATGAGTCCAGGAACATGGATATGTGCAAGGAGGAGTAGTCCTTCTCTTCCTGGGGACTTTGAGTAAAGGAATGAATGGGGTTGTCATTTTAGTAGGACACTTATTTTCTAGTATAAGACCTAGTATAAGTTCTTGATGACCAATGATGTTATTCTGCCAACATGATGTTCAAGGGACAAAGCTGAAGGAAATGGAGACAGAAAGGCAGTGTATTGTTTCAGTAGCCTAGTGGACTGGACTTGGTATTCCTTCAGACTGCAGTACCAGGGGTTGTGTAAGCAGAGGAAACAGCAATCCACCTTGGTAGGTGGTACAGGTAAAGGAGAAGGGCCAGTCCAACCCTGTGTGGAGCTGTGGAGATGAAGAGACACCAGAAAGCAGTCCTCCTACCCCTCACAAGTCCTGCACAGGCACTGGAGGACATCAGACCTCAAGAAAACATTTACTGAGTCTTGTACCATGGGATCTAACACATCTCTTCCTCCTCCTTAGGAGAGAAGTTGAATGATTTTGAGGAAGACCTTTCCTCCTGAGTCACCATGTTGATTACTATATTTCTACACCACATCCTAGTTTAGACAGGTTTTCTGTCACTAAACACGAGTAGTTCCTTTGTTGAATAATTTAGAACAAAAGCTAACTTCACACTCAACACCTGTGATAAAAACCAAATTTGAATTTATATGCAGTAGATGGTAAATTTTTAATCTCATTACCAAGGTAATGAGATCTTAAGTGTTGTGCAACCAATGACCTTTACCTACAAAAACTAGCTGTCAGTTACTGAACAGAACATGTAGTGTGTAAGCGATAGAACATTAAGTTGGAAACTAGGCACGGGATATAAAAAGTACTCCATCTTGTGTTTAATGGGTTAGATGGGTCGTAAGCTGTGGTTCCATTAAAGAACTGACTCGATTCAAATGGAGAAGGGCTGAAATTCTGACGGCTGCTACAACAGTACAGCACTCGGTGTCCTTGGGACAATGACTTGCTGGGTCTTAGGGGTCACTTTAAACTAGTGTGTGAGCAGCTCTTGAAAAGGGCGAATGCTTTGCATAGAAAATAAACTCCTACGATCAGTGAAGAATCTGTACTATAATCTCAAGGTAATGACCCTCTTCGAGCTCGCCTTCCCCGCCTATGTGGCCAGGTGATCCCTGGGGACCGGCCCAGAGTCAATGGTTTCACCTAGTCGTGAGCTGGCGCCATTCCTTCCCCAGATACCCTAGGAAGGGCTCACCCAGACGCAAAAGAAGCGAGGGAGAACGCTCTTTACGAAGCCGGGGGTGGCGGCCCTCGGCTATAACCCCAGCTCTCAGGAAGAAGCTGAGGGTTGCCCGCGAGTTCCAGGTTAGCCTGCGTTACAGTGTGAGAAACAGCTCTTCCCACGCCCGGAAGCCCTCTCCTAAGGCATACTTCACCACCAGCGGGTCTGGGGTCCGGACGACAGGTTGCTCAGACAGCCACACTCCAACGCTTTGCGACACCACCGTCGTAAAAGCTCTGACAGCAACCGCCCTTGGAGGTGGGGTTCGACCGTCCGCCGGAAGTAGGTGGAGCTGAGAGACGGGGGTGGGGCCAGGGCGGGTCTACAGGCAGCTGCACATGGGCTCGGGGCCGCTTTCTTTGTTGGGGCGGGGCATCAGGCGGAGGTGGGCGGGATTAGGCAAAAGCCCTCACCTTGTGTGGGAAGTGTGGGTTGTGAAACCAGTCTACCACTTGGGCAGAACTCACCGGAAGACTATATTGCGACTGCGCAGGCCAACCTTCACAGAGCGCTAGGAATCGAGTGGGCGTGGCCTGTCGTCTTGACAACCGTGAGCGTTCTTACTCTGCAGAGTTCACTTTTCCCTAGGCAAAGATCCTGCTTCTGTCATGGTAAGCCAGGAAAGTGAGGGAGACGGGAAGGGGCAAGTGCGGGTTCCGCTTCAGCGCTGCCGAGGGGGAACAGGAGGCAGGCGCAGTGCGAACCTAAGGTGGGAGATCCAGATCTCTCCAGTAACTAAACTTTGCTAACTTCCGGTGGTGTCCGTTCCCACTTTTGCTCTGACTGCAACTTGTCAGAAATGTTTTTCATTCCAACGCTCACGTACTTCTTCACTAAAGAGGCAGAACAATATGGAGCTAATGTGTGTTGTTTCCCATTCTCCATCAAGACATCTTCTATTATCACACTCGTTGGGGTGAAATTTGAGTACATCCCTTCCAGAGACACAAAGGAGAATATGGGAGCCTTCCTGCGGCAGTCAGTTAAGCAGAGTAACAACCACAAGCTTTACTAAGGTAACAGGTGGTGTAGCTAAAGCAGAGTAAACAACTATCAGGGGTGGGGAAAGAAGAAAGAGTAGTGCTTTTCAACCTCCTTTTTTTGGTTTTTTTTTTTGTTTGTTTTTTTGTTTTTTTGTTTTTCAAGACAGGGTTTCTCTGTGTAGCCCTGGCTGTCCTGGAACTCACTCTGTAGACCAGGCTAGCCTCGAACTCAGAAATATGCCTGCCTCTGCTTCCCAAGTGCTGGGATTAAAGGCGTGCGCCACCACGCCCGGCTCTTTTCAACCTCTTTTAAGATATAAATATATATTTCTGTAAGCGGTGGGAGGGAATGGGTAGTGAAGGACTCCCCTGGCAAGACCCCCAGTAGGCCATGAGCCAAGTTAGACTGCTGGCAAATTACAACAAGCACTTGTTTGCTCTTTCGAAAGGTGGATTTAATTTCTTTTTTTCTATCTGCATAGCACCGTTTCTTTAAGACTGACCATGCAGCACTGTTTCTCAAAGACTTCTAAGCCTCTTGGGAGATTTATTTAAAATGTAGATTCCAAGAGGTCACAACTTCAAATTTAACTATATCATGGGGCTTCCAGGAAACAAAGTACCATAGACATGTTTGCTTAAACAGTAGAAACTGCTTACCTCACCATTCTGTAGACTGAACATCTGGGGTCAGGGTGTCAGTCAGCACGGGGACAGGGATTTATTCAGATCTCTCTTCCAGAATTATCCAGAATTTATTCAGATTCTACTTCCAATAGTTCGTTAGTGTGTAGCAGGGTAAACTCATTTTTTTTTCACACAATGTTTATTTTCTTCTTGGGGGTCTGTATCCAGGATTCCTCTTTGTAACTTGTACCAGACATATTGAGCCAGAAGCCAGCCCAATTCCAGTATCAGGTCTTCTTAATTTGGTGAAATAATTATGGACCCTTTTTCTAAGCAGGTCAAATGCTGACACCCAAGAAGTTAAGATTTTAATACAGGAAGTGAAGCAACTTAATTCCACTCTTAATTCCAGGAGGACAAGTTTCTCAAATGCTTGTCAGGGCATCCTTTGCCTCTTGAGTATTGAAAAGTTTTACTACTGATGGCTCTTTTGTTTACATGAAGAATAATGATAGGACTTTCCTGGGCTGGAGAAATGGCTCAGAGGTTAAGAGTGCTGACTGCTCTTCCGAAGGTCGTGAATTTAAATCCCAGGAACCACATGATGGCTCACAACCATCCATAATGAGATCTGATGCCCTCTTCTGGGGTGTCTGAAGACAGCTACAGTGTACTTACATGTAATAAATAAATCTTTTAAAAAAAAAAAAGATAGGACTTTCCTCAAACCTGTTTCATGATAGAATGATAGAAAAGTGAGGGATAAAAATGTGCCCAGCAGCCGGGCGGTGGTGGCGCACGCCTGTAATCCCAGCACTCTGGGAGGCAGAGGCAGGTGGATTTCTGAGTTCGAGGCCAGCCTGGTCTACAGAAAAAAAAAAATGTGCCCAGCATCTTTACTATATGCTATTTGAGAGGGATATTTACAATGCCTGCCATACAGTACTTGTTTCAAGTTGGAAATGTGTTAACAATTGTGTGAGGGAATACTAGAACCAGGATTAAAAAAATTTGTAAAAACCATATGAGAGCAATGCCTCTCCCGGATGAATATCTATGGAGAGGATTTCTGAAATGTGTGCACCTTAGAGGAAGATGTTGTCTAACCTTGTCTCCTGTGTGCTGACTTTGCACAGGCATCTATGACTTGAACCAGCCTTTCCTCTGTGTAACTTCAGATATGTGAAATGTGTGGTTTATATACACAGTCTCTTACAAATGCTTTACCAGAAAAAGCTGATGGGTGCACAGGACTACTTGGGAATTTACAAATAGTATTATGGGAAGATGCCTGTAATTGTAAATCAATATTGAAGAACAGAGCTTTCCAAAAAGAACAGACTGTTCTTAAAACATGCAACTGGAGAGTCGTCACTTTATCGTCCATTGGCAAACTTGAAAAGGCTGACTTCATCTCCATAAAAAACTATCAATCTTTCATAACAGAAAGGTTTCTTTGAGACAGCCCCTACATCTGCACATTTGAAATAGTACCAATAGTCAGTAATGCGTGGAGATTTGGGGACTCTTCTCAACTAGTCATTTTTTTTTTTTTAAAAACTGGCTCTCCTTTCATAGATTCTTTGATATAGGACGTGGTATTGACTACTTCACAGAGATGCTTCTGAGGAACCCTGTGGGTTTCTTGTCTGTGCTCTCAGTTCGCGCTGACTTCTTTCTGCAGTATATTTGTGGTTTAAAGTAGCCAAAGAGTCACAGAAAAGTTGCAGTGGAGGCAAAAAGGAAATTCCCTTGGGCTCTCCTCTAGCTTCTCCTAATTAATGTATTTTGTGATGCTCTGTTAAAAGTATATGAATTCTGTTTTAAAATGTGTCAATTCTTTTGTTTCCCAACTTTTTAGGGTCCCAAACCAAAAAAGGTATGTAGAAATTATATTTTCAAAATAAAGTTTTATGAACATACTGTACAAATGAACATCTTAGGAATTTTCTAGTTATAGTTTATTGAATTTACTACTCACCTTTTATGTTATTTACGTCATTGGATACTTCTTCATAGTTACAGATGTGTTTCCCATTTGATGATATTTCTAGTTTGAAAAACACTAGTTTGAAGATCGACTTTAGTTTTGACCTGTGTCTGACTTTGAGGCTTCAGTTTTTTTTTTTCTTTTACTGTAGAATATGTTAGATTAGTCCTTTGTATTTATTTCAGATAAACATAAAACATAGTTTCAGACCTGCTATGCCTAAAACAGGACCTTTGAGCTAGCACACACTTGTGGTTTTCTGCTTTTGTTTGTACAGGGTAGAAATTGAGGTTGTTTAAAAGACATACTACCCCATATGTCCATATGTCTTTTTCCCCTCTTTGCTTTGTAGATTGGTAACTTTTTTAAAGCAGACATTTTAATTTCCTAATTACAGGCCAGATTTAGCCTACCAACAGATTGGGATTGTTTTACTTTAAAAAAGTTTCTCTCTCTCTCTCTCTCTCTCTCTCTCTCTCTCTCTCTCAAAAATATCAGTTCTTAAAGTATGCTATTGTGTCTCAGAGCTATAATCCCAGCTACAGTCAAGGTTGAAGTGGGAGATCATGAGTTTGAGGCTAGCTTGGGCCAAAAACAACGGAAACTCTCATATATGGCCAGACCTGCCCCCCCCCACCCCACCCCCCGCCAAGTGTAATAACAACTAACAAGGAGTTACCAAAGAAATTCGATTGGTTCTAGTCATGACATATGGAAACTGATCACATTGGGCCCGAGGTCCTACAAAGCAGCAGTTTGTGGGTTCGGCGGAGGCCGCCACCAGAAATGTACAAAGCAGATTGGTCTTACCATGGTCTGTGGTCAGAACCTGGTCCTTGTTGCCTCTCTGACCACAGCAGGGACTTTTTTTTTTTTTACTTTTTTTTTTTTTAACTAATCTCAGTGGTCTGTTCTCCATAAATTCCACCACTCTCTCTTGAAAATCAATTGCATTCAACCCTCCTTAGCTATGGTTTCTGCACCCATGGGTTAAACCAAACATAGAATTGTCTCAGAAGTATGACCAGAATGCTGGGCATGGTGGTGCTTTCTTGTGATCCCAGTGTCAGAAGGACCACAAGTTCTAATGTAGCCTCAGCTACCCAGTGACCTTATCTCAACAATAACAACAACAACAACAACAACAACAACAAAGATAATGGGGGTTAGAGAGATGGCTCTGTGGTTAAGAGCACTTGCTGCTCTTGAAGAGGACCTGGTTCCCAGAATCCACATGACAGCTCTCAATTGTATATAACTCTAGTTCCAGGGGATCTGACAACTCTGTGAGTACCAGGCACACATTCAGGCAAGCACTCATGCACATATAATTTTTTAAATAAATGTGGTAATTCAGAGTATGCCCCGTGTGTCTCAGAAAGCCAGAAGAAACACTTTGGAATGTTTGGGTGATAAAGATTTGTGAGATCACAACTGCAGTGAATATGTCAGACTTAACTGTGAAGCAATTCCTGAACAGTAAATATGGCCGCCCCTGAGATCCGGAATAGCAGAATTTAACGTGTAGGGAAGGATATACATAGGTTGCGTTATATATGGACTTGAGTATATGAACTGCAGCTTTCATAGGGCATGCTAAGGATTCAGTGTATACTCTGTGGGTTCTCAACACGTATGAAAATGTTTCTTGGTTGTAAGTCTTGGATCCTATTGCATATGTACATGTTTGAGTTCGCATAGACATGCCAAGACACACATGTGGCAGTCAGAGGACCACTTACAGGAATCCGTTCTTTCTTCCTACCATGTGGATCCTGGACATTGAACTGAGATTGTCACCCTTGGCAGCAAGTGCCTTGAAAGTCCTGAGCCATCTTGCTGGCCTGTTATTTCCTTTTAGCCTGTGAGTGATTTATGACTGGGAGTATGTCATCTGGGGATGGAATCTAGGGCCTTGTGTACAGCAGGTAAATCCTCCACCACTAAGTTGTATTCTCCAGCCCATAGCACATTTATTTTTGTGTATATAACATTTAGTGCAGTGCCTGATCTATCATGGAAATTGAATCAGTGTTTGTTGAATAAACATGTGGACGCAATTGAGTTCTAGTCAAGCCAGTTGGGCTCTTGGTGGCTCAGAAGAGATGATTCTATGACTGTGTTGTGTGTTGTCGGTGTTTGTGTGGCACTTACCAGGATGCACTGCCCTGCTCGCTCCCCCCAGCAGGAGCTCCAGCCTTCACTCCCTCACCCCCTTCCTTACGTCTCTGCGCAGTCTCCCCGAGCCCACTGAGTTCGATCTTCCAGACCCCCCCTCGCAGCTGCATTACCCTCTTCTTCCGTGCTTTGAACACAAGTTCAATTACCAGTTGCTTTGTAGACTTGATCTGTGTAGCTGAAAATAATTTCTCCTCCCTCCAAACTTGCAAAATAACCGAAAGCCTGTTGGTCACAGAAATGTCTCTGATGTCGGTGGCTGTCACTGTAGCTGTTACGCACTTCTCCAAATTGGAACTCAGAGCTTACTTCAGTACACATTCTTGCCAGTGTTGTCCCTGCTGTGGAGTGACTTATATGATTGCTTTTCTTGTTTATTTCCAGACTAGTCCCTGCAATACCCAGAGTCTGCTGACACGAATTAGCTGTCTTGTCTATTGAATTTACTGTACATAAAAATTGGTTGCATAAAAATCAATAATTGTTTTCATAATTGGTATTTTTTAAGATTTATCTTTAAAATGTACGTATCCTGGTGCAGGCCTTTGCGATTTTATCTGTACCACAAGTGCCCGAATTAGCCAGAGGAGGGCATTGAGCCCTCTGGAGCTAGCTTTGCAGGTGGTTGCGAGCTGCCTGACATGGGCCCCGGGAAGAGCAGGAGTGTGCTCGGCTGCCCAGCCGTCTGTCCAGCAGCTCACCACTGCTGTTTGAAGGGAGGCCTTCTTAAGTTCAGCGCGCCGACAGCCTCTTTAACGTTGTGGTCTTTGTTAAGTCTCCCAGTAAGAAGAAGATGACCAAAGCCGAACGACTGCGGCTGCAGCAGGAGGAGGAGGAGAGGCGCCTGAAGGAGGAAGGTACTGAACGCCCGCCTGGGTCCCAGCATCCGCCTCGGGTCACACAGCCACATCTGAGTGTGCACTGAGGTCATGCTGCCAGATGGAGTTCAGGACTCAGTGCAATTCTGCTGATCTTTTGATCTTTTGCCCCACACAATATTTGGGCTGTATTTAAATTAGCCAAAAAAAAAAAAAATCATTGCTTCTCAGAAATTCAAATTCAGGTGATCAGCCCATGTTTTTGTCTGCTGATTTTGTCTGGCCTGCCTCAAAGCATTCATAATCTACTGATGAAAAACGGGCACTTTGGTACCAGCTCCGTGTTAGGAGTCCTGAGCCAAAGATTTGTCAGTGAGGAGAAGTACACACTAGCAAAAGCTACACACAACGGCCTAGCTTTTGTTTTAACCCTGAGGATTTTTGAAAGACTTCTGCTGTTTCTTTTTGGGTACATGTGTATGTGGGTCTGAACTTGGGTATGCACAAGTGAGCTCAGCTGCCCTCAGGGACCAGAGGTATTGGGCTCCTCTGGATCTGGGTACAGGAAGTTGTGAACTACATGATGTGGGTGCTAAGAACTAAATTTGGGTGGGTCCTCTGCAAGAACAGTGCATGCTTTTAACTTCCAGAGCCTAGTTTCTCAGTGTTTAACAGTATTTCTTTGCTAGTTAAATTAGAAATCCCATTCATTAATATTAAACAGTAATAAAAAAGTATTGGCAAATTAAATCATTAGAAAGTGCTTTTTTTTTTTTTTTTTTTTTTTGGCTTTTTCGAGACAGGGTTTCTCTGTGTAGTCCTGGCTGTCCTGGAACTCACTCTGTAGACCAGGCTGGCCTCGAACTCAGAAATCTGCCTGCCTCTGCCTCCCAAGTGCTGGGAGTAAAGGCGTGCGCCACCACGCCCAGCTAGAAAGTGCTTTTTTAAAGACTGCATGGCCCTTGAGGGTACGGCTATTAGAACCCAGTGTCTGTATATTCAGGTTTTTAATGACTCCGTTGACTTTTACTGTGTATTCACCTTTTGGAAATAATAAAGCACATTGTGTTGTTTGCTAATTGACTTTCATAGATCTGTTTATTTATTGAGGAATACTCATGCTTTGCCATGCATGTGGAAGACAATGTGTACAAGTCCTTCTTGTCACAGGTGGGGTCTGGGAGGCAAACACGGGCCATTAGATGGCTTGAGGGCCCGTGCCTGTGCCACCTGAGCCATCCTGTGGGACATCATTAGTCCATTCTAAATGACTAAAAATAAAAACCTACCAGGATCTACATCCTGGGCCTATCTCATGTCCTTAAACATAGAATTTATAAACGGGTATATTTCCGTGTGTGAGCGTTTGTCTGCATCTGTGTCTGTGCACCACATACATACAGTGCCCAAGGAGGACAGAAGAGCGCAGTAGATCCCCCAGACCCCCTGCAGGCGGTTCTGAGCTCAGTGTGCGTCCTGAGGATTGGGCCCAGGTCCTCTGCAGCAGCAGCCAGGGCCCTGGACTGCTGAGCCACTTTGCTAAAGTGGACACTTCATATTTTATTTTAAATAATGAGAGCAGGGGGCGCTTTGGGTAATAGTTTTCTGACTGTATTGATGCCACCTGTAGGCTTGAAAACCTTGTTTCCCCTTAATCAGCCATAATGGAACTGCTAGGCAGCTTGAACTCATTATTGAATTGCTATTGTTTTGTTTTATCCTGTGTGTGTGTGCTTGTGCCTACATGTGCTAGCCAGTGTGGTTGTGGAGGTTAGACGACAACTTGGAGAACTCGCTGTCCTCTCCTTCCACATGTGGGATTCGGGGATTGAACTCGGGCTGGCTTGGCTGCAAGAACCTTTACCCCGTGAGCCCTCTCGCCAGCCCACTATCAATGTCATTTTTTCTTTAGATTTATTTTTATCTTATGTGTGTGAGTGTTTTGCTTGTGCATATGTCTGCACACTGTGTGTGTGAGGTGCCCTTGGAGGCAAGAAAAGGCCACCCGACTCCCTGCAACTGGAGTCACCATTGTGGACCTCCTCATCACCAGAGACTGAGTCATGGTCACTTTTAAGCTGATGGGTATTCATTGTTCTGAGCACCGTTTTCAAAAGATGCCTTCACACAGGATATAACGGTTCGACCACGGGCTCCTTGGCTGGAAAGTGAGCATTCTTTCATCTCTGCCACACGGAAGAGGCTGTGACCTCCAGAAAGGGAGAGGTGTTAGAACCTCTCCCGGGAACTCCAAGAGTTTAAAACACTGTGGCCAGATCCCTGAGGTTGATTCTCGGTTTCTTTTTGGTTCTTCAGAGGAGGCTCGACTGAAATTTGAAAAAGAAGAACAGGAAAGGCTAGAAATACAGCGGATTGAGAGAGAGAAGTGGAATCTGCTGGAAAAGAAAGTAAATAAGTATGAGTGTCAGCGGGCTGCTGCCCACTCCTGCCTGTGCCACTGCTGCAGCGTGCCCGCCCCCTCGGAGCTGTGGCAGGCCCAGCCCTGCATTCGCAGCAGTGGGGCGTGTCCTCAGTTAGGGCAGTGAGCTTAATTGGTTTATTTGCTTGTTTTTTGTTTTGTTTTGTTTTGTTTTGTTTTGTTTTGTTTTGTTTTGTTTTTCCCAACAGGGTTTCTAAGTGTAGCTCTGGTTGTCCTGGAACTCTTTCTGTAGACCAGGCTGGCCCCAAACCCACAGATCTGCCTGTCTCTGCTTCCTGAGTGCTAGAATTAAAGGCATGTGCCACCACCTGCATTTTTCTTTTTTAAAACAGGGTGTCTCTATGCAGCTCTGGCTGTCAGGGAACTCCATGTAGACCAGGCTGGAGATCTGTCGGCCTCTGCCTCTTAAGTGCTGGGCTTACAGGCACATGTCACCATATCTGGCTGCATTGTCATGTCTTTAAAAAAAAATCTCTTTAGCATCTAGCTTAACAGAAGACACCAGGATTCTTAAGTTAATATAAGTATTTTGTCATATGTTTCAGTAGAAACATGAAAGAGAGCTCACCTTGTACAGAAACAGGGGAAAGGTCACACCGGGCTGAGAGATGGCTCCTGTGGGGAATTGCCCGCCTCGAAAGCATGAGCTCCAAACTCTACATGAAAACCCAGGTGACCTGGCTGCCTATAGCTCCAGCACTGAGGGGCTGGGACAGGTGCATCCCTGAAGAACACCTAATGTCAACTACTGCCTGCGTGCAGATACATGCGCCTGTTTGTGTACACCACATCCATACACACACACATATACACACATATACATACATACATACATACATACATAGTGCACATACACATACATGCACATACACATACACTGTGCATGTATACACACACACACACACACACACACACACACACACACGCTTTCACATGTGCTTGTACCCACAAAGTGGGACAGCGTCTTCCTAGCTTTCTGGTCGTTGTGGTATTCTTGGATACTGCACCTGAACTGTACAAACAGTGGCTGTCGCTGCTGCTTCCTTTTTGTGGCAGAACCGTGCTGTCACTGAAGCTGAAGTCAAACTCCAATCTCAAGCAATCCTCCTCCTTCAGCCTCCTGAGTAGCTGGGACCACAGGCACGCGCCACCTTCCCAAGCCTAAGAAGAGCTTCTTGACGTGAACTCTGAAGCCACATTAATGAGCTCATCCCTTGTTAGTGGTGCATACCCTTCGACAAACAAGCTTCGCTCTGTGGCCTCTGCTGTTTTCTTAGAAAATATCAGCTCAGTGACTTATTTGCCTCCAAATGCTGAAGTTTCTTATTCTCCATTACCAAACATCACAAATGTATTAGGCATGGTGGCAAATGTGTTTAATTCCAGCACTCGGGAGGCAGAGGTAGACTTGTTTTCACAGTTCAAGGCCAG
Organism: Apodemus agrarius; assembly: GCA_964023405.1. Lineage (NCBI taxonomy): Eukaryota > Metazoa > Chordata > Mammalia > Rodentia > Muridae > Apodemus > Apodemus agrarius. Next base: position 176,948,226 of record OZ030006.1, on the reverse strand, counting down.
CCAAACCTACACAGCAAGACCCCATCTCAAAGAAAAACAATATCATAGCCAAGCACGGGGGTGCACATCGGTAAGCATTTGGGAGGCAAGGACAGGCAGATCTCTGTGAGCTCGTGGGCAACCTGGTCTACAAAGCAAGTTCCAGAACAGAGCTGCTGTTACACAGAGAAAAACCTGTCTTGGGGAGGGGCAGGGTAGGGAAAACTGATATTACCTATATTTGTATCATTGCCAATCAAACCAGAAGTTTTGTGAAGATTTGCTGTTCATTAGATGCAGGGTTGTTGTTGTTTTTTCCCCTAATTTTTGCTTGAATGCAGAACCTTGTGGTTTAACCCTTGACCTGCTGTGTCCAGCTGACACACTCCGGAGAGCACATCTCCCAAAACATTCTGCTATCTCAATCATTCCTTGGGATTCTTGCCTTTGATGTGTAGAGGAGCCCTTAATGCCTCTCCCATTTTACCACATGAAGTGACAACACATCATCCTCAGCGTTAGGATCTGGTGAACTAATTCCTGCCCCCTCTTCCTCAGGGCGTTCTGCCTGCAGCCACCGCCATCTCATGGTCCTGCCCCCTAGGTAGTGTAGTATGGGGACCACTGCTCTGATTCAGGCCAAGACGCCTAGAATTGCATCATCTTGCACCCCGGGGCAAATAGTATCCCACAGAGATGGACCTTGAAGCCCTCTTGGAAGCTTCCATTCCAGTCAGCATTAGCAGTTTTGTGCAAAGTAACAGCTCGCTCTTTTGGAAGTGTATGTTCAGCCCCAGACTGTTGCATGCTCCCGAGAGCTGTGCGAGAGCCACCAATGTGCCTCCTTCTGTGGCAGGACCTAGAAAGGAGAAGCGAGGAGTTTGAAGAGCTCGCTTTGCTCGAGGGTTGTTTTCCTGAAGCAGAGAAGCGGAATCGGGAAATGCGAGCTCTGGCTCAGGTGAGGCCTTCTCCCCTCTGCAGCTCCCACACTTCTGGGATCTCGAGGGAACTAAAGTCTGGTACTAAGTTATAATCTTGAGAGACTTTATTAGGGGAAACCCCAGGCTGGAGAGATGACTTAGTGGTTAAAAGTGTGCACTCTTCTTGTAGAGAACCTGAACGGTTCCCAGCATCCATTACAACCACCATTACCATGGTTACCACCAGTTATCCGAGGGGTGTCTGATGCCCTCTCCTGGGCTCTGCAGGCACTGCACACACACAGGAATACATAAATAAACTTAAAAAAATCTTTTAAGAATCCCTCATTTGACACATATGACACACGTTCAGGGGGAAATGGATACCGCTGTAGAGAGCTGTTGTCAGGACAGGGACACCTGAGTGCTCACACCCCTCCACTGTTCACTTGGATTCTATACGATCCACTGATTGTGCTGCAGCAATCCCACTCTGTGGATATGGACTGGGGGAGGGGTGTGTGGAAACCCTGGGTCAGGCGTATCTCTCAGCACCATTGACTCAGCAAGAGGGGCTTACATCATGTCTGAGCTGCGTTTGCAGGAGGGGCTTACATCATGTCTGAGCTGCGTTTGCAGGAGGGGCTTACATCATGTCCGAGCTGCGTTTGCAGGAGGGGCTTACATCAGGTCTGAGCAATATCTTGGTAACTCTCCAAGCATGCAAGCTGTTCATGATCACGTCTCTGCGTTGGTCCCTCTGTGGTGATCTTGGATGTTACTACTCTCACTGTTTAGGAATGCTATCACCTGAGTCTCTGGAAGGTGGGAAACTTCAGTGGTACGGATTCTGTTCATATCTCTGCCCCACAGCCTATCCCCTTCCCCCTCAGACTCCCTACTCCCTGAGATGTAAAAGCATCAAAATCATCCTGGTGAATGGCCCAATGCCCTCCAAGCAGCCCAGTGACAGCGCAGGTGGGATGCCTGAGCCTGGAGAGGAAGCCAAGTCCAAAGCCAGGATAGGCAGAAGGCCAGTCCAGCCCACCACCCAAGGCCAAACCAGGGCCTAACCCAGAAAAAGCCAGCCTATCACCCCTAAACCAAGGCCTAATCCAGAGGAAGGCCAGGCTCTTTGTTTCCATGAAAACCAGGAGGTAAGGAAGCCACAGAAGCAAAGTTTGAAGCGGGCAGAGGCTTCCTCAAGAAATTCTTGTCTTTAAAGAATCCATGTGCATCGAAAATAAAATGTGTGGGGAGCTGAGGATTTGGTCTGCACCCATGCACTGAGCGGGCAGGAGCAGCTCCGGGCGGCTCCTGTAGCCCTGTGGCCGGTTAGCTGGTGAGCTGGTGAAGGCTGAGACCCGCAGGCTAGTGAGCTGATTGACGGTAGCGAGTGAAGTTGTTCTCTGCGCCTCACTCCCATAGTCTGGCAAATGGTGTCTAGCAACATCTCTGGCTTTGGTTCTCTCTCCTTGCTGTGGTTCTGAGACCGTCCAATTCGGTGAATCGTGGTTTGGTGTGTTCTTCGCATAGGTAAGGTGAGCATGGCCTTACTAACCTAAGAGATGTTTCCTTCCTGTGCTTCTGCTTGGGGATAGTTTGCCAGACTGGAAGCTCTGCTTCAGAGACTCAGAAGGCATGGATTGTCCCCAGGTAGACCCCAGGTCTGTATGTGTAACAAACCTCACTGGGTCTTAACCAGCCCCCAGGCAGACCCCAGGTCTGTATGTGTAACAGACCTCACTGGGTCTTAACTTTGTGCTCTCTTCCCTGGTAGATGACGGTGATAAGACCTGAAAGTGAATACACAGGTATCGGAGCAGATGCTTAGGACAGTAATTAGAGAGGCTGGTCAAGAAGGGATGGATGGATGGATGGGTGGGTGGATGAAGAGAGATGGTTTGTAGCAAGATAGATACGGTGAAACCCATTTATTCTCCTCCACGTGTGTGTGTGTGTGTGTGTGTGTGTGTGTGTGTGTGTGTGTGTCTCTCTCGTCTGTCTGTCCCTGCTCCATGTGTGATGCCCCTGCCTCATCCTCCTCAGTCCTGGCCTCCTCCATGCTTGGCTCTAGTCTTTTCTTAGTCCATGGCAGAGGTTTTGTACGGCAGAGCTGCTTTTTGTGACTACACCACAGTGTTTGGTGGTGTCTCTCCTGCACCCCCTCAGTGACAGGCCTGATGTTAATGAATAAACTAGGTTATCCTAAGACTAAGGTAATCTACATGATGTGTCATGAGGGGAAAGGTCAGTGCTGTAGGTGGCTTGTCTCTTTGGCCCGGTGACCGGCCACCTGTCTTCACAGAGGGGAAAGAAGGCTAAGATCAGAAGAGTCTCCTTGAGTGCTGCTCCCGTGAGTTTTCCATGCAGGAAGACTGACATTGTAACAGCAGGGAGCGAGCGTTACTCTGAAGTGCCTGCTGGGGAGCACTCCTGGAGAGCTTCCCACTGGCAGAGGGCGTATTGACTGATTTTATAATGAAACAGTTGAAGGTGTTGAATACAGTGGCCCTGTCCTGTCCCTGTCACTTTCACTCTTCTCATAAAGATGAAGAATGAACAGTTGGACTACCTTGCAAAAGATGCTGTTGAGGTTGAAGACTCTAGCTTTGACAGTAGCCTGACAGGGTGAGATGCTCCCACACACTACCACACGCAGCAGACAGAAGGCATTGGTGCTGCAAAGATGACTCATTAATGTTTATCTTGATGTGTATGAGTGTGTGTGTGTGTGTGTGTGTGTGTGTGTACACAAGTGTCTATGGATAAGTATCAAATCACAGTGTAAATAGGTGCAACTTTGACACATGTTGGGAGACCAAAAATCCCATGAGCTTCCCTTGTGCAGACTTTGAAAGTGAATCTGCAGTCTCTCTGAAGTGTGGGTTTGAAGTGAGGAAATGACCGTGAATGAAAATATGGAGGTGTAGGGCCTGGAGGCCCGCTCAGTGTTAAGAGGCACTTGCGCTGTAAGCATAAGGACAAAAGCATGGACTCTACAAGGCCAGCATCCTCTGAAAATGCGTGTAGCCCCAGCTGAGATGCACGGACACAGACACACAGACACACAGTGTAGGGACCATTACGGTTTACAGGGTTCCAGCCTGTCCTGGACAGTGTGAGCAGTAGGTTCAGAGAAAGACAGCCTCGAAAGAAAGGCAGAGAGGGGTAATGATTCTAATGCCCTCTCCTGGCCACTGTATGTGGACATAGACACAGACACAGACACAGGCACACACAGACACACACAGACACACACACACAGATACACACACAGACACACAGACACACACACACACAGACACAGGCACACACACACAGACACAGACACACACACAGACAAACACACACACACAGATACACACACAGACACACAGACACACACACAGACACAGGCACACACACAGACACAGACACAGACACAGACACACACACACAGACACACACAGACACACATAGACACATACACAGACACAGACACAGGCACACACAGAGACACACACACAGACACACACACACAGACACACAGACACACATACACAGATACACACACACACAGACACACACATACAATCTTATATTTTAGTAAATAAAATATAAGAGTGTGTCAGGCGATTTAGTTTAATCAGAAATCATAACTTTTGAGACAAAGCAACTGTAAGAAGCCCAGCAGGAAACTCAGCATTAAACAGGACACACCATGAGAGTTTAAAATAAGCACAGCATGATGACGTGTAGAATTTATGTGGACAACATGGCGAGGGCTCCGGAGGCGCCCGGTGGCAGCTGTCAGGCAGAACTGGAAAAGGAGAAAGCACAGCTTTGACCCTCTGAGCACTGTGATCAGACAGAGAACAAACTGCTCACACAACCTCAAAACAAACACACGGAAGCGCATAGAAGCAGTGGCCCAGTGAACACTGGAGATGGGAAGTTATTTAGATGAAAAAGACCCTAATGGGTGAGATATGTGGTGCATGCCTTTAATCACAGCATTTAGGGGGAGTCTCTGTGAGATAGCCTGGTCTACACAGGGAGTTCCATGGCATCCAGGACTACAGAGTGAGACTCAATTTCAAGAAAGAAGGAGCATGCACGGAGGGAGGCAGGAGGCTGGTTATTTGAGTTGGTTTCTTTGGTCACATGGTTTATATCATTACTGGTTGTGTAAATTGTGATACTTATGTTAAGGCTTCAGATTTCAAACAAAACAAAAGAACAATTTAGGGGCAGTCAAGGTGGCACAATGGATAAATGTGCTCGCCGCCAAGCCTGATGACCTGAGTTCAAATCCCCAGGACCCACTTGGTGGAAGGAGCGAACGGGCTCCTGCAGGTTGTTCTCTGACCTGCAGATGCACACGGTTGTGTATACATGTTCCCTTCCCCAGTAAAACCCACAACTTTTAAACACTACTTTCCTCTTTGGTTGTGTTTCCATGAGTGTGACCCTCGCACATTTGTGTCTCCAGTGGAAGCACTACACCAAGTGTGATGGGAGCCCCGACCCTTGGGTTGCCCAGGAAATGAACACGTTCATCAGTCTGTGGGAAGAGGAGAAGAATGAGACCTTTGAGCAAGTGATGGAGAAAAGTAAACTGGTGCTGTCTGTAAGTACCGCGGCCGCCCGACCCGCACCCAGTGCCCGGCTGGGCTGCTCTGGACCCTGTCTGTTCTCTTACTGCCTCAACCCACCTTACAGAGCAGAGCTCAGACGCTGAGCAGTCCCCACTCCATCTCACCTAGGCAGAGCAGACTGTGCCTGTAGCTGGCTTGGAGGTACAGTGGAGACTTGTATTCCCAGCCGACTTCTGTTGCTATGGTGCAGGTTTTAATTGTTCCCAAAGGCCCAGTGCTCCTGTCTGGCGAGTGCTGGGACTTTTAGGAATTGGGAAATTGCTTCATTAGAGTGTGCTCTGAGGGGGATGCTGGGCCCCTCCCAGGCTCAGAACTTCTCTGCTCTGCCCTTTCTCCTCCTTCTCCTCCTCCTCCTCCTCTACCTCCTCTTCTTCCTCCTCCTCCTCTTCCTCCTCCTCCTCATTACCTGTTAAGCCTCCCTGTGACAGTTTCATGCCTGTTGCTGTTCCTTATTCAGATTTACCTTCTTAATGAGGTAAAAATGGTCACAATATCCTAACTTCTGTATCTGCAAATAAGATGGTTAGACTCATCTAGGAAAACATACTGAGAAAGAAAAGTAACTTTATATTATCTCATTAAAATATGTAAAATACTTTCGGCCATGGGAAAACTCTGGAAGCCATTAGAACTGCAGATGGATACCTACAGTCTGTCTGTGATTGCCAGTGACTCACAATCCTTCAGAAGCACACACAGAGCCAAGCCACAGTGAGAACAAAGCACACTAGAGTGGCCGGCAGCTCAGACTGTGAACGGTCGGACCAGACACCCCCTGCAGAGGGCCAGAGCACGCTTGCATCGTTGTTAGCCTGCGCATACCCACTGAGATTTCTCAGTCACAGTTGGAAGGAGATATGAGCGCACAGCAGCACAGGGACGGAGAGATGAGGGAGCAGCCGCAGTGACAGCCAGCGAGGGTCAGCTGGGATGTGGGCGGGGACATCTGAGCCAGTCCAGATTAGGAGTGAGGGGCACAGTTTAAAGCAGCACTGTTGATGATCACCCAGAACTGACAGACAGGGATCCCCTTAATTCATGATATCCAACAAAATCAAAGAAAGACAAAGACTTAGAACATTGATGATTCTCACACATACACCTAATGTGTATGAAAATCCCTTACGCTCACTAACACACTCCAGACACACACACACACACACACACACACACACACACGTTTACATATGCATACATATAAACACACACACACACACACACACACAAACCTAGTATGTATGAAACTCCAAACACACTAGTGTGTGTAGAAACCCCCTCACACACACACCAAATATATATGTCCCCCCATACACACACACTAATTTTCTATCTCTGGACATCAGCTGAGTGTCTACAGTTTAATGTTGGTTGACATTGACTACCCAGAGTTAGCATAGTCCCTTGTGTGTTAAGGGTTTGATCCCATAAGCCTCTGCATGCCTTCCAAGCATCCCCCAGTTACCAACTCTGAATAGGGTTCCCAAAACTCTGTTTATAGGTGAGCTCCTCTGTTGTAATGGCCCCCCCAAACAAAGAAAACCGGCACTTAGGCTGGGTATGCACAGCCAGATGAAGAAATACACGGGGCCTAGTATATAAGGAAGGTTGATGTGATTCCCCGAGTCCTCTGGGTGTTCTGCATGCTTAGCAGCTTGATGTGTTCCCTAAGTGGAAGGTTCTCTGAACCCTATCATTAAGGGGGTTTTAAGGAAGTATCCTGGTGGAGGCTGGATGAAATCATCACTCACGCTGAGGGGCACAGTGAGAGCCTCTGTCCCTCATGGCTGAGCAGCACAGTGGGCGTCTCCACCGCTCTCTACTCAGCCGCCCTCCTGTCCTCCGGAGTCCCCCCACTAGCATACACTCAAACACAACTAAGTTGGATCATTATGAAAAATAAAACCAGTTTCTTCTCTCCCAGCATGGAGGAAAATCCAGTCCTGTTCAACAACAGAAGATCAGCTAGCCCGGCATCTGCTGGTCTCAGCTGGTTAAGCAGTGGCTCCTCTCTAAGCTGGCACTGAGACCTCCATGCCCGTGGGCTTGGACACATACAAGGAGAGTCTTTGGGATAGATCTTTTCTTTCTTTGTGCCGGCCGGCCCCTTCAGGTCCCTTTAACTTTCTCCAGGGGATGATGTGATATTCTTTTCATTTCAGTTGATTGAAAAGCTGAAGTTAATTTTAGTGGAAACTCCATCATGTGACATGGACAGCAAGACTGTCCTACAGCATCAAGGGACAATTCTGCGCCTGCAGGAGCTCCTCAGTATGAAGGTGAACGTGGCCACAGAACTACTACTTCGAGTACGGGCGGTATCTCTCTTACGGCACTAACTGTAGCAGGCGGCCTCGGCAGTCTCATGTCTGCCTGTCACGGCCACTTAGGTCTCTGAAAACCTTACAGTACTCAGGACAAATCAATGAAATGATGGACCCGTACTACTGTAACTTAACAACTGTTTATATTTTATTTTCTAAAGAGACATAACATTATCAGCCAAAAGCTCATTTTCCTTATATTTGCCAAAGTTCACTGAATTCGTTATGAAAAAAACTTTACAAACCAATATGAGATAGGGTTTATAGGCAAAGCGGTTGATATAGATCACAATTACTGACTTTCTCATTTTCTCCAGTTTCTAGTTTGAAAGTGTAATATTTAAGCATGAGACTTAAAAACAAACAGTACCACGAGTACCCCATATGGGCTCTATAACTTTGCTAGAATTTATAGATAAAAATCAAAATTTTAAATATTTCATGACATTTTGTTTGTCTCTCTTTTCTTTCCTTGCATCATTCAAAAGTTTGTGTTACACATTTCATCCCAAAAAAATCTCTCCAGTAATGAAAAGATCCAAATAACTGTCAACCAGTATACTTCATAAAACTCATAGGTCAAAGTCCTGATATGTGGCCCATAGTCTAATTCTCCCACGAGTGTGTCTGATAAGCTTTAATCCCGTCGCGTTTCTGAAGAATCCTCAGAACACGGCCTGCATGCATGCACTGCATTCCGCTGTTTGCCTGGGTTCTTTTAGTTTAGAACCGTCCTTGGGTGGCCTTGCTGGGATGTAGTCTAAGTCCAGACCGCGCCACAGAGTGCTGAGCTCCCTCTTGCTGAAACAGGCGCGGCACAGTCTTGCATCTGCCGTGCATATTGTAGGACAAACTGAACAAGGAAGTGTGGGGTTATCAGTGACTAAGATGTTTGCTAAGTACAGTATTTTCATCTTGTTTTATACATTACATTGTGGTTAAGGTAGAGATATGGGTACAAGCCAGCCCTGGCTGCATCCTGAGAGCCAGGGGAACAGGGGAAACACCGTCTGCGCCCGCCGTGTAGAGCACTTGCTAGCATACTCACTGGGCACCACACAGAAATGAAAGGGATACAGGACATAGAGGAGATGGGTGAAGACGGGGGAGATGGCTGCCTCAGGTCTGGGGCACAGAGAAGGAAAGAGTGAGCTGGGTTACCTTACCACACCTCAGCTTTTACCGTCTCCTGTGTAGGGGTGCATTTGTGTAGTGGGGCACCTGTGCACATGAGGCCCAAGGTTGACGTCAGGAGCTTCGCTGCCTGCTGAGGCAGTCACTCAACTGAACCCGGACCTCACGAGGGCGCTGCCCTGGTTAGCCAGCGTCCCCAGGAGTCCCTGCCCCTGCCTTCTCAGGCTGATATTACGGGAAGCCACCAGACACTGACAGAAGTCTGGGGGACCCAAACTCTAGTCCTCACACATGACAGCCACTTTAACCAGTGAGCCATGTCCTTGGCCTCTGAAGTATTATTTTCCCCAGAAAAATCATCGGCCATTTACCCAAATTATTTTTTAATAATATAAGGAATCCACTCTACCGGTGATTGTGTACCTTTTCTAAGCTGTGAGACTTTGTGAGGCTCTTTTGTGTTTTCTCTTACAGCAAGCTAGTACCTTAGCAGATCTGGACACCGGGAATATGGAAAAAGTCATCAAAGATGAGAATGTTACCCTGTACGTGTGGGCAAACCTCAAAAAGAATCCAAGGTACCCCTCCCCTCACCACTTCTCTGTAGAAGCCAAGGCAGGGGCATTTAGTAGGTTGGCATGAAGTTTAAACATCAGTCCTGTAGGAGGCCGGGATCCTAGTGTCTAGAGCGGGCACGTGTGCTCCAGTGAATGCTGTGTCTTCACTTACTGCTCACACGAGTGGTACCCACGTGCCCATGCAGAAAAAACACTGTGCATAAAAAAGTGAAGCTTAAAAATATGGCTAGGAGGCCTCTCCCCAACCTCCCCCGTGCCACGCTGGCCTTGAACTGGTGAATCCTCCTGCTTTCGCCTCCCCAGGGCTGGGGTTCCAGGTCTGTGATGTCAGACCTGGCACTGAGCTTCATTCTCAGTACTTCATAAAAGGTGGGAACACAATATCTACCAAGTTATACTTTCTACAAAGTGCTGCTTCTGTTGACTTCCAGACAGCATGTCAGGTTCTTTGCCATGGATTATGCCGCACACAGAATCATGAAGGAGATTAATTTTCCCCGGGGTGGGGGGTGGGGGAGGAAGCTGGCATGCCCTCACACAGTGGGGCCAGGTGGGGTTGGCCTCATTCTAATAGACAGGAGAGGATTGCAAGGGTTAGTTCAGTGGCAGGCTGGCTGCAGCTAGATGCTAGCTATGTCAAAGCACGGCAGGCACCGAGAGACGGCTGGCGTGGGGGTTTGGAGAGTCATCGGATCAATCAGTAGTTTCCGTGACACAGACTCTTCTGATCATGAAATATGTTCACACATATGGAAGGGTCATTTGGACCCTCTTAGAGTCCATCCCGGGAGGCCTCTTCCCCCACGTTCTGCCAGGAAAAAACCCAAAGCTCCTGTTGGAACCTGGAGTAGCAGGTGGCAGTGTAAGCAGTCAGACTAGAGACTGAGACAGAGGAGCGGCTGGGAGGAGCAGAGAGAGGCTCCTCAGAGACAGAAGCCTCCTCAGCTGGGGAGAGGTCTGAGTGGACCCCGAGAGTGCCCTGAGAAAGCCTGGCTCCCAGTGCCTCGGGACACAAAAGGAGGGATGTTTAAAAGGACCCACTGCTCGGGGCAGCGCGAGGCCCAGGCTTGCCCCCTCTCGGGGCAGCGCGAGGCTCAGGCTTGCCCCCTCCTGCTCACCCTTTGGGCTTCCATCAATTGATTTCTGGCAGGTACCGAAGTGTGAGATTCTCAGAGACACAAATTGGATTTGAAATCCCAAGGATACTGGCCACAAGCAACGTCGCCCTTCGGCTTCTACACACACACTATGACCACATCACGCCCTTGTTCCCCACGGCCGCTGCCGGGGAGAAACACGGCCCTGGGGAGGCAGAGCAGTTCGAAGACAAGGAAAGTGCAGAAAAGGCCATCCCTGAAGAAAAACTCTTAACTGAAGAAAAAACTGCCAACGAAGATGAGCAGCCCAAGACTGAACAAGAAAGGGAACTCAACTTGGTTCAAGAGGAGGAGAGCAAATATGAGGTTGTAGAGGACACCGTCTTACAAAGGGTAGGATGCTGTCTGTCTGTCTGTCGTCTGTCCACATTCCAGGATAGGTAGCCCAAGCTGGCCTCAAACTTACAGCAGTCTTGCCTTATCCCTTCAAGGGCCAGGGTGGCCAGCCTGACTTACTTTACCCAGGTTGACATATTCTAAACAGTTCCTAGTTTGCTTGGTGCAGGCATTAGCTGATCCCCGGAGGTTTCCTCAAGACGTTTGCCGTTTGCAGGAGCAAACAGAAGCCATTGAGAAGCCCCTCCCTCCCCTGCACCCGGGATCTCAGTGTGTCTCTCTCTGCTCTTCAGTCGGGCCTTGTGGGGACCACTTCAGCCTCACTCAGACTTTTAGGAAACGCTCTGCCAGATGAACCACTATCAGCTTCTAGCCTAGAGCCCAGGACTCTGACTCCTCCTCTCTGAAGCCCCACGCTGTACCCTGTCTGAAAAGCCATACAGTCTCTACCGATTGATTCCTCAGTATTCTCCTCTCCAGGACCTCCACCTGGATGGCCACTGAGCCCTGCTTACAGAATTCCAGGGCTCCTGTGGACGACAGCTCCAGGCTGTTTCCCCACTCGTCCCAAACTAGTTCCATGGCTCTGATCACGTGGCCAGGTTGCCGCAGTGACAAAGCTATGATCACGTGGCCAGGTTGCTCGCGGTGACAGGGCTGCTCCTCAATACTGAATTTCCTGTTTCTCTGCTGTGACAAAATAGCAGACAGAACATAAACAACTTAAGGAAGGGGTTGTTTTGGCTCTTGGGATACAGGGCATCATGGGAGCCACAGGTGCACGGGCTTCTGCAGCACAGGTGAATGTCTGTGTTCAGCTCTCTTTTTCTTCTCTTTCTGTTTAGGTTGCAACATCATCTCACAGAATCTCAAGGGTGGGATCTAGTCAAGTTGAGGGTGAAGATTAATGTAAATTAAAAATTCTCAGCTGGGTGGTGGTGACGCACGCCTTTAATCCCAGCACTTGGGAGGCAGAGGCAGGCAGAATTCTGAGTTCGAGGCCAGCCTGGTCTACAGAGTGAGTTCCAGGACAGCCAGGGCTAGACAGAGAAACCCTGTCTCAAAAAAAAAAAAAAAATTCTCTTACATTAAATGACAGTGTAAGCCGGGCGTGGTGGCGCACGCCTTTAATCCCAGCACTTGGGAGGCAGAGGCAGGCGGATTTCTGAGTTCGAGGCCAGCCTGGTCTACAGAGTGAGTTCCAGGACAGCCAGAGCTACACAGAGAAACCCTGTCTCGAAAAACAAAAACAAAAACAAAACAAAACAAAAAAAAAAAAAAAATGACAGTGTAGGTTTCTTTTTCATGAGCTGATTAAGAAGTTGGCCACTAGAGGGCTCTTAATACCCTCTCTTGATTGATTTGAATGCCTTTTTAAAATAGTGTAAATATTTTTTAAAATATTTAATGTATTTTAAAATAATTTATTAACATTCTAAATTGTTTATAGAACAACATATTTAGAGAGGGCTAATTTGAGTATGGCATAATTATAAGAAATTATTCAAAGTAGTACCTTTAAAATAGTAGTTTCAAAAATATTTTATTACCCCAAGGAACGAATAGATAGATGGACATGGGTCTTTGAACACATGAAGTTCACAATACAAAATGTCTTTTTAAGGGACTGGCCTGGCCTGGAAATGTAGCTCAGCAGATGGTTGCTTGGTAGACATGGGTGAGGCCTCGGGTTAAATTCTCAGTCCTTCAAAAAGAAAAACTGCACAAGCATGTGTAAGAGTAAAAGAAAATTCTGCATGCACACTCAAGAGTATGCTGCACACACGTGCACGCCTGATGCATACACACACATTGCACACCCACAGAGGCATGCATGCACAAACATGCACACATTAACCATATGTGCAAGCAAACACACACACACACACACACACACACACACACACTCACACACGCCCTATCAGGTGAAATCTGCTATAAGAAACTCAGCCCGATGCTGCTTTTTTTGGTCCTAGAGTGTGGACTTAGGACTCCATGTGACCTCAGAGTTCTACCGTCCAATGATCTTGGGGGTTTTGTTTGCTTTGTTGTTTGTCTGGATTCAGAGCTTTTGACACAGGATCTTATGTAACCCAGGCTGGCCTCAAATGGCGTGTACCTGAGGACGGCCTTGGACTTTTGATCCTCCTGCCTCCACCAGCGTGCCGGGATCACAGACTCAAAGCATCACCCTGTTTTATGCCATGCTGGGGGTTGAACCCCGTCCTCCTGCATGCCAGGTGGGCACTTTGCCTGCTGTGCCGCCTCCCAGTCTCCTGTCTTGTGTCTAATGAGCAGTCTTGTAGAGGGGTGACAACCTACTTGTGTACTGAAAAGATTGCATTTGGCGATCAAGAGACAAAACACACACAAATCAAACCAACAGGCCAGAGACTGTCCCTGAAATGACAGGATTTGGGTCAAGGGCTAAAAAATGCTGCTCCTGCCACTGCTGCTCCTGCTGCTGCCCCTGCTGCTCCTGCTGCTGCTGGCTTTGTTGTTCTTTTGGGAAGGGTCTCACCCTTGTCTCTAGGCTATCTTACCAACCGATATCCTCCTGTTGCAGTTAGAGAATAATTTCCGAGGATGCTAGTGCTCACGACTGTCCATTCTACTGCAGACTTACGATGATGAGGCCGAGGACTCCCACGCCACCCAAATGGAACTGGAGAGGAAGCTGCTGAGTGAAGCCGTCTTAGCAGGTGCTCGGCCCCACCCTCAGTGTGTAACGGGTGTTTCCTTCCCAGAAAAGTAAGGCAAGGCTGGTGTAGAAAGAAATATGTCCGAAGCAGAAATTCTTCACAGTCCCTCTCAGATAACAAACAAACAAAAAACTGTCAATAATCATTTTTCTACTCAATATTAAGTTATGTTCCTAGGAAAAAAATATGTTCTAGACAAATGACACTCAGCTCTGATCCCAGAATCCATTGGTAACCTGACTCGTCAGTTAAAGTAGCTTCAAAATTCAACCCAAACAAGGGACGATATTTATTTATTTCATGTATGTGGGCACATTGTTGCTGTCTTCAGACACACCAGAAGAGGGCATCGGATCCCATTATAGATAGCTGTGAGCCACCATGTGGGTGTTGGGAATTGTACTCAGGACCTCTGGAAGAGCAGTCAGTGCTCTTAACCACTGAGCCACCTCTCCAGCCAGGGAACAATATTTAAGTCTCTGTTGATAGTGGGATTATATCTGACTTCTCTGTGCTCACTGTTGCACCTAGCACTCCTGAGAGCACGCACCAGGGTGTACACACACCTGAACACTTTACAGTTTTGGCCTGGCAGGTGTCACTGGACGCAGCCTGCCAAGGTGAACATGACCTCACAGGCCTGCAGTCTGTCTGATGATGTCTGTCCTCTCAACTGTCACTGCTCTTCCCTCTCAGTGACATCAGAGGAACCTGTTCTGTGTACTCTAAGCATACTTGCCATACTTAAAGCTTTGTACCCTTCTAACCAGTTGTTTGTATATTCTGAGGCACTGTCTCAAGTAGCCCAGGCTGGACTCTGTGTAGCTGAAGATGACCTTGAACTTGTGATCCGCCTGGCTCCACGTCCCCAAGTGCTGGGATCACAAGCATGCCCCCGGCTTTATGTGGTGCAGGGACCAAACTCAAGGCCCTGCGCATTCCAGGCAAGCACACCACCCTCCCGTCCACGCCCTCCCCCATCCTCGGAACAGTCCTGTAGCATATACCAGGCAGGAGTGTCTGGTTCTAGATTGAGGATGATAAAGTAGGCTGTGGGACTTCTGTCATGAATGCCCCAATTCCCTCCATGGTAACCCCCACGTCAGAGATGTCGTCACCATCTAAATTTAGAAACAGTAGTATTTCTGACTTCTTTTTAGGCCAATAAATTATAAATTAAATGCATTTAAAAATTAAAGAGTTTAGTCTATTAAACATGCACCAAGAGCCCAGTAGTTGCCTAACTTGGTTTATTTTTTATCTGTCCATCCATCATCTGTCTGTCTATCTATCATCTATCTATCTATCTATCTATCTATCTATCTATCTATCTATTGCTTGTTTCTATTAACTTTCAGTGACCTGTCTCCAGAGGAGACATTCAGAGAGCCCTGCTGTGCCTCTTGCATGGGAGCAGACTGAGGGGAAATACCACTGCCAATCCCTGTGTCTCGCTGCCTGCTCTGCGCCCACCCACTCATCCCCCTTCCACACTCTGTAGCACAGCACACACCCAGCTGGAGAAACTTGGACAGGATATGTTAGTCAGCTTTTATGGGGAGAGGCAGGGCTACATTGCCCAGCCCAGCACTTGGGTCTGTGGACCAAGCTAGTCTCAAGCTTGTAATGACCCCTGAGAAGTGGGACTAGATGTGTATAGCACACCTGCCAGCCTGCATATCTCAAAGTCTGGCCACTGCTCAGGGTAGTGTTTTTGGGTGGCTGATGTCATCTTGGTGGTGGATGTGAGAATGGTCCCTGCCACGGTGACTGCAGGTGTCACTTCCATCTGTGCATTTGTCACTAGATTGTACAATTCCCACAGAATTCTCACTCCATCACTTCCCTGAGCTGGGTCTATTTTTGTTGAAATAACCAACTTTCATATGATTCATGACCCCCAAGTCTACTTTTCTACCATGACCTTCCCACCTATCTTTTGATTTTTTTTTTTTTTTTTTTGTCTGATAATGCCCAGTTTTGAGGACTCAGTAATTAATCAAGCTGTCTTTTATGGAATTCAAGGTTGGCCAGTGAGACACTTTGGGAACCTTGTACAAAGTCTAGCAGCTAAAGAGAAGGCTTTAGCAGTCCTGGGATTTTGTTTTTGTATCCTTCCTGATGCAACAATGTTGCGATCTGTTCTGAACCTGCGCTGTGGTTCCTTCTAGCACAGCTGCGCCTGGTAGAGAATGTTGTGGAAATGCCAGAAGCCTTGGAAGCCCACCAGGTGGACTTATGCCATTTCTTCCCCCTGGGCGGCGTGTACCACCTGGATATCCTGGAGCTGCCCCCTCAGTGCAAACCAGCCAAGGGCTGGGTGTTAGTGGAGGTAGGCCACTCCTCGGGATCCATTCCAGGTGAAATTGCCTCGCTTTTACTTTATTTCGCATGTCCTCAGCCTCTAATGCATGGTAATCCTATCTTAGGAGACCGTCTTACTTATTAATTTACTGGAAAACCTACAATCCTAATACCCCAGTGTGTCAGTCGGCACTTGATACTGCCAGTCTCCATCAGAGCTCAGAGAATATTTTCTTCTATTTAATGGCCAGGCCGTAACCATTTCACTTTGGTAGGTGACATTGACTGAGCCCCCAAAGTCCTCTCTTTGTCCATAGAGCCTCTGAAGGAAAGTGAGGGGGCACTCCGCTGGAACACCAGTCCAGCTGTACTTATCAGAGTATCGGGAGAGGGATAATCCTCCTGCCTCAGCCTCCTGAGAGCTGAGGTCATAAGCATACGCTGTCCTACGTCATTTATTTTAATGTTTAGTAGCTTGATTTTATTTTTGTGTGTGTGTTTAAGCCAATCCCACCTATGGCCCTCTGCACCATAGCTACAAATAGCCCCAAGTGAAAAAAATTTATATCTGGGAAACAAAACTTTAAAAAATAAGAGCATTTCCCCCTGCCCTCCCCCCCCCCCCGCACCCCTCACTCCATTCCCAATACCTGGGAAAGAAGCTGAGTTTTCACGAATTCACCCAACAATCCATTCTTGGATTTTGCCACTTGAATCCACCGAATTCTCCTGCACTCGGTTGCGGCTCCCGGGGGGCCCGCGTGGGCTCACTTAATTCTCTCCAGTCCATTCCATGGGAATGTTCTGGATTTGCTAAGCTCTTCATCTTCCCTTGGTGCCTTCCCTCTGTTGATTCAAACGGTTCAGAGCCCTGCCTTACGTCAGGAATGTGCTGTCAGCTGGAGGCCTTTGCCCAGTCCTTCCTGTGCTGCCTTTTCTGGGTGTCCTTCATTAAAATGGTCGGCCAGTGCCGTGGCTCCCTCGGGAGGTGCTTCAGCGCTGGTGTGGACTTGAGGCCCTGTACTCTTTGGCAGGCCTCCGGATCTCTTGTGCCTTGGTTATCAGTTCTGCTGAGCACAGGCTCGTCATGGGGGCCCGCAGGAGGTCTGAGGCTGTGGTTAAGCTTGGCGATGGTCCCCCCAGTCATCTGGTTTTGCTGTGACATCTCCTACTCGTGCTGTAGGTGGCCAGTGGAGGCCAGTGGAGGCCAGTGGAGGCCAGTGGAGCTTGTTAGTAACAGGGGCATCTGGCCACCACCACCACCTTCTGACTTTCCTTACTCTGGTCACTTTTGAAAGATACGCCAAGAAGGACTCCAGAGGTTTACATATCCTCCAGAAATCACAGACGAGCCCGATCCGGAAAGTGCCTTTCCACCCATAGAGGTCACGCTGGAGATCCACGAGAACGTCATCTTCTTCGAGCGTCCTAAGGTCGTCCGGTGGGATAATGAAGGTACAGCCACTCCACAGCAGCTCTGATTCTCCTTCAGGCAGGAGGGTATGCAGACGATTGCAGCAGGAGTCCTCCCCCTCATCCCTCTCTCCCTCATCCCTCCCTCCCTCATCCCTCTGTCCCTCCTCTCTCCTTCCCTCGTCCTTCCCTCCCTCTTTCCTTCCCTCTCTCTTTCATGGTTTTGAGCGACCTCAAACTCAAGGTATAGTCAAAGATGGCCCTAAACTTCTGATCTCCCTGTGTCTACCCCTTAAAGGCTGGGATAGAGTCCAGGATGCTGGGGAGGTGTCCTGCCCACTGAAAATTCTGCCCAGAACGTGTTCAGTTCATACTTGTTGTGTATTTGCTTTGGTGGCAGGGGCCATGACTGCCACCGCGCTCACGGAGGGCAGAGCATGATTCACAGGGCTCAGTTCTCTCCTTCCACCCCCTGGGATTTCAGAGATCCAAACCCGGGTCTTCAGGCTTCTCAGCAAGCACTTCACCAAACTGCATCACGCCTGCCCAGAAGAATCACTTTAAGGGTAACACATCGAGAGCCGGGCATGGTGGCGCTCGCCTGTAATCCCAGCACTTGGGAGGCAGAGGCAGGCGGATTTCTGAGTTCGAGGCCAGCCTGGTCTGCAGAGTGAGTTCCAGGACAGCCAGGGCTACACAGAGAAACCCTGTCTCGAACCCCCCCCCAAAAAAAAGTAACACATTGAACTATTTATCTGGCCACACTGGCTGAGAGAACCAGGTCTGACTCTGCAGAGTCCATGGAAAAGCCAGGCATCGTAGCATGCATCCGTGTGCTCCTGCAGTGAGGTGGAGATGGGGACCAGAGAACCCCAAAATCTCACTGGCAGCCAGCCTGGCTGGCACAGCTGAGGAGGGATTCTGGCTCGAGTAAGGTGGCCTCTGGAGACCGACGCCTACGGTTGTCATCTGTTCCCTACCTGCTCCCAAGTGGCACGTGAACTCACATGGAGACTCCTGTTTCTCAACACCACTGTACGGCTTTACAAGCTCTGCCCGGCACACACCCCTGCAGACTCGCCCTCATCTGTCTTGTGTCCTGAACACTGTTTCCTTTTATGTTCTGTTTGCTAAGCACTGATGCTGAGCGCCTGTTTACATATTGCATGCATCCTGTTGGGTAAAACGTTTGTTTGAATCATTTTTCCACATTTTAGTCTGTTGCGGCCCAGAGGGCCTTGAGCTAAGCACATAGCCCAGGCCGACCTCAAACTCGATACCCTCCAACCTCTGCCTTCCAAGGGCCGGGATCACGGAGACCTGCTAGCACGCCCAGTGGGTCCCCCCAACCCCCATCTAAAGTGGATCCTCATTACTGACGTGTAAGGGGCGAAGCATGCTGCCTACTGCACACACGTGCTCTTCTGTGGGAAGGGTGACAGGCAGAGCCTCAGAGGTGGAACTGGAAATGACCTCTGAAGGGGCTGTACAGAGGGGTCTCGTTGGGAGGGATTTAAAGACCACCTCATTGGACCAGGGCCATGGCTGCCCAGCTGCATCCATTTCCTAAAAGCAAGCTTGTATACTCAGAAACGGCTTCTTTGAAACAGTGGTGGGAAGGCGGGAGGGTGGCCCTGCGGGAAAGAGCATGCGCTGCCCTCACAGAGGACTTGGTTCCATTCTGGGCAGCCACTTAGCGGCTCACAGCACTCTGTAACTCTAATTCCATGGGCGCTGGTTCCCTCTGCTGGCTACTTTGGGCATTGCATGTGGTTCATGCAGGCAAAAAATGCTTAACAATAAATAACAAACTTAGAAATGATCCCTGAAAGTATAATCTAAACAAACAAACAAACAAACAAACAAATAACCCTTTATCCAGGCATGGTGATGCACACCTTTAATCCCAGCGCTCGGGAAGCAGGGTATGTGTGTGGAGTTTGAACCCTGGAGGCAGGGATCTCCCAGGGTGGGAACAGGGAGCTTTTCCTCAAGTGTCTTAGGACGGAAGGCCAATGTGTGCATCTTATATATACTTAGATGTTCTTACTCACTTCCATGGGGAGAATATGATACTAACGTTACTGTTTTGTGTCGCGAAGATAAACTCTGGAGGTCGGACGGCATCAGCGGCGTGTACTACAACCGAGAAGACAGGCTCCTGACCTTTAGCATGGACACTTTGGGCCCTGTGACCTTGATTCAGGACGCCCACGTCAACATGCCTTACCAGTCCTGGGAGCTGAGTCCCATCGGGCCAAGCAAAGTCCTTCTAATCGTGAAGACAGTTTTCATCGAGCTCCAGATACACATCAAGGTGAGTGACATCATGACCCGCCCGAGGTTAGGTGGCGCGTCCACAAGGCTTGTAAGACTGTCTCCGGAGCTGTGGTTTCTAAGTGAAGTCCATTAAATAAATAACCAATAATGTGTAAAAAGGGAGGCTCCAACCTGTTTCTGGGGTCACTAGGTCACTAGGTCAGTCATCTCAGAAAGACTGGCCCAGTGAAACTCAGAATGTTTGCTCCACTGTACATGGCGTCTGCACCCTAGCCCCTAAAGCTCACTTGCTGAGTGAGACCAGAGCCCTCAGAAGTGTACAGCCTTGGAAAGTCCCGGGAAGTCGATTCCCATTGGAGGGCTGAAGGCAGAAGATTCTCTGCATATCAGCCTAAGGGGCTTTCTTAGGCCACATGGAGAGGTTTTAAAGCTGACTGATGCCCTGGGGTCTCTTAGAATCACTGATGACTTTGTGATACGAAAAGCTCAGCTGTTTTAGAAAGGGTGGGAACTCCATCGAAATACAGCAGAAAGACCATCAGGATTCAAACCCACAGGACAGGCAGAGTGGAAGATATCTTCAATCCCAGCACTTGCGGGCAGAGGCAGGCGGAGCTCTGTGAGGTCCTGGCCAGCCAGAGCCAAACTGTGAGACCCTGTCTCAAACCAACAATCAAACCAGCAAACAAAATAAATAGATAAAGCCTCTGTGGTTATTGGATGACATCTCAGGACTGTCACTGTCACAAAGGCCCCTAAAACAGTGGCAGCCTTCCCTCCCTCAGTCTGTTAGGAGACCATTGACTGTACTGGGTATTGTCAGGCCAGGCTTACACCCACCCTGTCCCAGTGGCCAGGAGACACCGTGCAGGGCGCCAGTCGGATAGGTAGAGCTGACGCCTGCTTACGGTTATGCATTTTCCTGCATGTGTACCAACTGCATCCAAAGCACAAAGGAGCCAACAGAGGTGTGTCTGAGGCCAGTCAGGTTTTACAGCTCGCCTCCTGCGTGTGGTGACCAAGCTCTTAGATAAGATGCAGCTGGTCCAAACTGGCTTCTGCTGCAACTGTAAAATATGTGTTAGATTTTAAGCATTTGGTATGAAAAAATTGACACCATTTTGCACCGGATAGATACTGAGATCTCTTAGATATACCAGGTAAAATGGCCAGTAGCTAGTACCAGAGAGGGGACAGAAGCACCAGCCCTGGGTCCCTTCAAAACGGGGCAGTCAGAGCATACGCTAAGAATAATTCTTAGTACAGTCATGGTTGTCTCAATGGCTATTTCAATTCAGAACAAACAGAATACTTTCACATCTTATAAAATAGAGAGATCGGAGACACCATTTTTAATCCCTCAAGCACCCAGGGGGGCCTAGGAGGTCAGTGAGCTTCCCAGGCAAGGATGGGGTCCTATGGGAGGGTTCTAGATGAGTCTCTGGACAAAACAGAAGCATCATGCAGTGTAGAGTAGCCTGTGGTCTCAAATGTGGTCTACGGGAAGACAGAACTGGAGGAATGGTGTCCTTTCTCTTCTTGAAACTCAGGAGACGCTCTGCATGCTGGCTTTGCTGAAGCTGAGGGGAAAGGAGCGTGAGTTCCACCTGCAGGGAAAGTGGATGACGCCCGTCCCCTTCATCCTGGCCCTGAAGGAGGCCGGGCTCAACATCTTCCCCGCCGTGTACTCTCATTTTTATGTGGTCGTCAACAACAAGGCAAGAATACATCTCTAAATCTAAGGTGGTGGGGACCTAGGGCGCCACTGCAGTTAGACTGTCAGGGAGCACACAGAAACCCCGGGTTCCTCCCATCTAAGACCAGCAGTGTGTTGAGGGAGTCTGCCAGTCTGCCGTCCACGCTGTCACTTCCGGCGAGAGCAGCCCGGCTGCTGTGTCTCCTTCATTTTCACGCAGGGACCACCAGCCCACAAAAACATGTCCTTTCTGGTTTCTCAGCACAGTCCCCATGGCTGTGTGACGTCCCATGCTCCTCGCAGGGATGGCTGTGTGACGTCCCATGCTCCTCGCAGGGATTTAGTTCCTGAGTTCTTGTGCAACCCTGGGGCTCCTAGAGAACGGGGCCTGCAGATTGCTCTAGCAGCCGGCCTGGCCCCAGAGTGCGGGCATCTGGTAAAGCCCGTGGTAATAACGGAAACTCAGGTGCTCCGATCTGTGGGCGGAAGAGCTCTGTATGGAAGAGCACAGCCGCTACTTTCTGGGGCCTTTTCAACTGTCAGTGATCATGTAACACCTGTCAATCATGTCCTAAGGGTCTGGACAGGAATGCATAGATAGAAAAGGTTCGAGTGACTCAGTGACAGAGTTAGCTGTGCTTATTGCCCTGCTCCTGCCCCTGCCCCGAGAGCTCTGTTCTACCAGAGAAGCCTAACTGAACCTGTCCTGAAGAGTAGTCAGAGTCTAGCTCTCAGCAGGGTGCTGGGGAGAGCCTGGGCTGCAAGGAGTGTCAGTCAAAACTGGAGGGTGAGGCGCACAGGCCTCAGAAGTGGGGGGCTCCGGGAGGGGGCTCCGGGGGGCCTGGGGGGCTCTCCGGGACGGGGCTCTGGGAAGGGGGGTCTCAGGGAGGAGACTCCGGGAGGGGGCTCCAGGAGGGGGCTCTCTAGGTGGAAAACACAGCTGCAGCCACCCCTGGGAGAGAGCAGCAGTCTGACTGGTCTGCTCTGCCTATGCTAGACTAGGAAGGATGTAATGTCGGGGGTCAGCTCACAGGGGCCGGGGGTCAGCTCACGGAGGCCAGCTCACTACAACTTTGGTGGACACTGTTCACTTAGGGAGTGAGCAGAAAGGGGAACCATTGCCTAATTTTGAGGGTGGAGCCACAGAATCTGATTTCAGTGTTGAAATGAACCCTTGTGTGTGAAGAGCAGGCTACAGAGAAGAGGATGGAGAGGAAGCCTGGCAGCCACGGTAAGACTGACTGTGCGTGTCCTCCCGCCGACAGGTGCCCCAGCTGGAGCTGAAGGCCTACCGGCAGATGGCCCTGTTGAGCTCCGCCTTCTCCTTTGGCTGGAGCAAGTGGAACATGGTCTGCAACTCCACGAGAGTTGTGTTTCGGGTAAAGTATGCAAACAGCAAGAACCTCTCTCGTCATCCAAAAAGAAAACACCCGAGAAATGAGCGTGTGGACCCCTTCACCTCTTAAAGATGTGAAACCAGCATTCAAAGCGTTCCCGAGTTCCGAGCTCCAGCCTCCCGGGCCCTCCCCATCCACCATAGTACCGAAGGCCGTGACACTGTGTCTGAGTTGACTCCAGAGCAAACAGGAGAACTGTGTGTGTGTGTGTGTGTGTGTGTGAATACGCGTGTGTGAATGTGTGTGTGCGTGCGCATGCGTGTGTATGTGTGTGAGTATGTGCGTGTGTGGGTGGGTGTGAATATGTGAGTGTGTGAATGTGTGTGGGGGTGTGTGTGTATGTGTGTGTGTGTGAGTGTGTGTCTGTGGTTCATGGTCCTCTACGGAGGCCAGGCATTCGGCATAGCTTCTGACACATTACTGTTTGTGAGTAGGACGACACTGCTTTCAAGCTCCAGGTTGACTGAGTTTCTCTCTGAGCTGAGTGGGAAGCCAGGGCCTCACCCGTGCTGTGGCTGTGTACCAGGTGCTCGACCCCTGAGCTCTACCCTCAAGGCTCAGCTGAGGCAAAAGCAGCCACCGTGTTATGTTTTCCTTGTCCCGCCCTACTTGAGTACAGCCTCCTTGAGAGCTGGGTGCATCTCTGGGTAGGTGCCCACGGCTCCCTCAGTCCCCACAGCGGTCCCTGGGCACAGCATCAGCACCCGGGTGCCATCCGGTGCTGCTCCGTAAGAAGCGAGATGCCTCATGGGCTGAAGAAGCAGTTCAGAACCGCGGCATGCAGGGTGCTTTCTGCTGTTTGCCAACAAGCCCCTTTCCTCCAAGCACTGGGGAGGCTGAGCTAGCCTGGTCTACCTCATGAGTCTGTCTGCAAACTGGGCGAGTTGGGTACCCAGCAGCTCCTTCCTGGCGTGTCTTGGGTGCCCAGAACTCACATTCTCTTTCCAGGTGAGGGAGCACCTGTCAGAAGAAACGGAGTACAGCACCTGGTCGCTCATCATGTTCAGCGGCGACAGGGCGCAGGTGCTCAAGATGCAGGAGGAGAACGACCGGTTCTCCGAGACGCTCAAGGAGGGCACGGAGTTCCACTCCACCTTGTACCACATGATGAAGGACTTCGCCTCCCCGGTGGCAATGGAGAGGGTCAGGGGTGCGGACTGCCAGTTCGTCGACTCTGTGTGCCACATGCTGCTGTCCATCCGGGTCCTCAGCTATTCCTAGCCTTCCCAGCGCGCGTGCGCGCAAGAGCGGCAGCCCCTTAGACCTGAGAGCAATCAGGTATCTTTCTAGTCAGCCACTAAAACGACCCAAGAGCACCCTGCATTCCAGCTGCACTGCGGGATCCGAATGACCTTTATTTGGGTACATTTCAATAAAGCCTTATGTCTCTCACTCAGAAAGCTCATTAAATATCCTAGGTGGGGTACCCTCCCTTGTGAAGTTCTTCCCCTGTGCTTTTGTTGGGGAATGAAAAGATCCCAGCTGCCTAGGAGCCTAGTTTTTGCACTATAGTTACTAAAAAGTTACTAATTTACAAATCTCAGAGGGAACCGTTAAAATCCAAGGGGACATTGAGCCATGGCGGCAGTCACACTGGCGGCGGTCCATTGTGCCCGAGTCTGGTAAACGGCCATAAGACGTGTTCTAGAGACATCCAGGAGTCCCCTTCCTGCGTGGGTGCAGCCTCCACGGCTGTGTGGAAGAGCTGACCTGTGAGGATGCTCACCAGGGCTGCAAACAGGACAATGAGGAGTCCCGCGAGCCAGAGCGCTCTGTTGGCCCTTCTGAAGGACGCCTGCAGGCCAGCGACCCAGGAAGCCACAGAGCTGCAGCTGCGGGGAGAGCACAAACGGAGGTGCGGTCAGGAGTGGGTCCGGGGGACACAGGTCGCCGAGCACCCAATAGCACTGCCTTAGCTGCATGTTAGAATGGAGCCTCTTGGTTTGGGGCACACCCTGTTCCTCAACATTGATAACTATCAGAAAGAACTAGCCCCGCTCCAACGCTGCGAACATAATTTAGGCACGACTCCTGAAATGCATCTATCTCAGCCTGCAGCCACGCAAAGCAGGGTTGGTCTACTTCCGGCTGCAGCCTGCATCCCTCTGTGCCAAGGTCAAACTAAAGGAAGGCCGGGTTAACAGCTGCCTCACTAGCCCCGAGAGGGCCCCAGCCAGGCCTTCCACTGTGCCCTGAAGCAGCTACTGAAGCCAGAGACCCGGAAAGTCTGGCTTCGAGCCTGGCTTGGGTCAAGTTCCTGGCTGGTGTAAACAGGGTTAGGTGGAGCCCTTATGAAGCAGTCCGAGCGAGCATAAGCCTGGCCATGTCCTCCGTCCCGCCCTCGGTAGGCACAGCTTACACCGTGCCGCTGTCCCAGGCCGATGAACTGCTTCTCCTTTCAGAAAGGCTGGGCTTCCTGCTCATCTCCACCGGCTCTTCTCCTGGCGCTTCCGGGGCGTCTCTGGTTCTGCAGATAAGTTTTGACGCTAAGGACAAGATGCCATATTTGCCAAACACCACCGAGGTTCTCTCATAACTCAAAGTGCCCAGAAATACCACATTCTAAATGTTAGCTCGCCAAACTTACTGGAATTTAAAATAACTTCTCTGTAGTGTAATGGTCAGTAAGATCCACAAGGGGGAATTCACAAAGAATTACAAAAGTCAGTCTTAACCACTTCTAATCAATATCATGGATATATGTTCACGTCTGTAACCATATTTTTTAAAAGTATGTAGATAACACATTTCTTGAAATGATGAATCCTTAATAGAAGTTTATTATTAGCTGGGTGGTGGTGGCGCACGCCTGTAATCCCAGCACTTGGGAGGCAGAGGCAGGCAGATCTCTGAGTTCGAGGCCAGCCTGGTCTACAGAGTGAGCTCCAGGACAGCCAGGGCTACACAGAGAAACCCTGTCTCGAAAAATCCAGAAGAAGAAGAAGAAGAAGAAGAAGAAGAAGAAGAAGAAGAAGAAGAAGAAGAAGAAGTTGTTTATTGTCATGTTTTAATATCCTCTATAAGCATCCGAGTGCATTTGTAGAAGACTTAACAGGTGTCAAAACGGGAAGAGCGGGGCGCGGCGAGGGGGGCAGCGTGATGTGCGACGGCGAGGGGGCAGCGTGATGTGCGACGGCGAGGGGGCAGCGTGATGTGCGACGGCGAGGGGGCAGCGTGATGTGCGACGCTACCGCTCATCTTTCCCGCTCTGCCTTTCACTGTGGAAGGGCACGGCATATTTTGACTTACTAAATTTGCTAGCCGTGGTGGTGACACCCGTAATCCCAGCATTCAGGAGGCCGAGACGGGATGGATTGAGGCCAGCTAGGGATACGTAGCCCCATCCATCAAAAAGACAAGCACTGCTGCGCAGAGAACAAAACAGCTCTGCTTTATGCAAGACAGGCGAGCACACGGCACAAGGGCACACGCTGTGCACGTAAACGCCTTCTGTGCCCATTCCCCTTGTGAGCACTCTAAGGGGGTGGAGACTTTCCTTCTATGGCTCTGGTGATGGGCATGTCCAGATCTGGGAAATTCCGAGGAATTATTTAACTTAAAATGTTGCCATCCTGAGAGCTGGCGGAGCCACTGTGTTCCCGAATGACACAGTCGAGGCTTTGCCAGTGAATGCCCTCCTCAGCACTGAGCTGAAGTGGCCCCCACTCCGCGCCTCAGCTCACGTCGCAGCATGTGGAGAGACATACAGACGCCCCCGTGAGTCACCTACTTCACATCACACGTCTCATCCTCAGCGCCGGCCCAGGAATAGGTGCTGATGAAGCGGTGCAGCGAGGGGCGGTGCTCGCCCTGCTTTGTCCCCAGGATTCTCCTGTCCAGAGAGAACGACCACATGTCAAACGCAGCGGGACCTGTTCCCACTGCCCTCCCTGCCCTCCCCGGGTCAGCCCAGACATCACACTGGCTTGGGGTTTTTCCCCTTTGCACATCAAAGTAGCTCCTATATCGCAATACAACTACCACGGCGGTCAGTTTTTCCTGCTCAGACTCTGAAAGAATCAAAGGCTCTGATCGATGCTCACTTGAGACCAGCTTTCAGCCTGCCCCGGGTGCCCACACTTACCAGCTGCTGGACCGCCGGCTGAATCTGTCATTATTGTCCATGCCTGACACCTTCGGGGGTTTGAGAGATCATAAGACAGGTGCTCAGTGAAGGAATGAGTTTCGCCACAGAGAGAGTCTACTTTTGAGGCAGAGGCCTTCCCCGGGTACTCACCAGCCCCACATTCCCGAGATTCCTGGGTAGAGAGGCAATGGTCACTCTTCGGAGAGAAGATGGCTACCCAAGAGAGAAGCGTGCAGTTAGAGGAATCCCGGCAGCCTGTGCCATGCCGCGGGCCGCCTCGCACCCGGACACCGAGGATCTCTCATGGAAAAGCCCACCTTTCAGAGATAACCGCCCACTCACATTCCATGTCCCCCAGCCGTTGAGTTAGAATTTGGCTGACCGAGAGTGAAGCCTCGTGTCTGGGCTCTCGTTTCTCCGTCTGGAGCTCACACTGCACACATTCCTAGCTGAGCCACACGCGTGTCTGCCCTGAGAAGCACGCTTGCGTGTATGACTGTTTCCTATTTCTCTGTCTCCAAAGACAGAAAACTGTATTGCGATTTAGCGGAACGTGCTTGCTTCGTGTCTCTGTTACCTTCGCCTCCATGCTCGGGAAATTCCAGCTCACAAGGAAGTCAGTATTTATCAGATTTGTAACTTCTATAATTTTCCCCATGGATACATTTACAATTCATGGAGCTTGTACTATATTTGTTTTAACTAACACAGAGAAAAAAAATTTATATACCAAGGGAAAATCGGAGGCTCTGATTTGTGATCATGTGGTGTGATGTTTGTGTGGTTTGGTCAAACACCTCTCCTCACACATTATCATAAACATTTTCAAAACTCTTCCCTTCCCTTTTTTTTTTTTTAAACCAAACCACTAGGCTTCCCCAACTCTCCCTTGGCCTGGGGCAACCCTCCCTCTATGCAGGAACTCTCTGTGTAGTGGAGGCAATGCCCCTGTCTCAGGCTCAGCACTACTTGGAGTGAGCAATGATCTTAGACTTCACTATAAGTGAGACGTTATATCTCAACAAACAAATGTGTTTATCAGCCTTGAGCTTTGCATGGGAGAGTATTATATAGAATTTTGTAGCTTCAGTAAGTATCACTCATGAATAAAAATATTTTAAATATAGTAAATAAACTAAAGGGATTCCAATGGCCAACTTCCACCGCCAGCTCTGTTGCATTAAGCAGCTGATTGGGCGTTCCTGAAGGGCGCCTTTGGGTGCAGGGACCTCCTGACTGGGGCTCCCACTCCAGGGCTCTCCTCCTGCACTGCCCTCATCCTGCCTCCTTATTCAGCAACACGACACTTGATGTTCAGGCAGTCCATGGAGGCGCCCAGGAAACAGGCGCCACCCGTGCCCCCATCTCAGTGTCCACCAAGAACAAAGTCTGGTGCTGTGCTGGATTTCCAGGCCAAGTTCTGCAGAGGAGAATGAGGAATCGGCCTTTCCTCTTGCTTTGGGACTTGACTTTCTAGCAAGGAAGCTGTCTGGCAAGCAGAGGTGTTACATACACCCCAGGGAGAAATCAGGGCCGAGGGCAGTTGGGATGGGGTGCAGGGTGGGGACAGGCTTGTAGGGCTCTTGAGGATCGATCTGCTCTACCACTGCCTGTTTGCCTGGCCCAGCTTTGATGTAGAGAACACGACAGGAGAGTGCTACTCTGGCCTCCTCGAGCTGCTGGGCCCTTCTGGTTGACGTAAGAACAGAACGCTGTACCTCATAAACCGTATATATAGGTACACATTATATATATATTCATGCATGTGAATCTAAATCAGTTTCATGATTTATGGTAAAAGGCACACCACTTCAAATACTATCTTGATATTTCGTAAGCATTTCATCAACATTGGTTAATTATGAAATCAGTAGTTACCTTGGAATTTAGAGAAGATGAACGCTTTTTAATCTGACAGTCATCTGAAAGGAAAAACATTCACATTAAAATTTTTTGAGAATTATTTTATGTGTATGTTTTCCCTGCATGTATGTCTGTACATCATATCAGATCCCCTGGAACCAGATGAATAGCTGTAAGTCACTGTGTGGGTGTTGGGAACTCTGGAAAAGCACCGGGTGCTCTTAACCACTGAGCCATCTCTTCAGCCCTCACATTTTTAAAAATCACATTCATTTATCTCAAGTAAAAGTCAAAAAGGGTTTACTAAAGCCTCTGTAGGAGACTAAGACAGAAGGATTGCTGAGCTCAAGGCTAGCCTGGACTACAAAGGCCAGCCTAGGCTACAAAGAGACACTATTTGTTCATTTTCGTTTTGTGGTGCTGAAGCTTGAACCCAGGGGCTTTCTACATGTGGGGCAAGTACTCAACCACCAGCCCCAACAATTCCCATCTACACCACGGAGGTACAGGCCTTCGTTTCTGCAGTTGTCCACAGGGCCTGCTAGCGTGCAGAAGACTGTCAGATACTGCTGCTCTTCAAAAGAGAGAACATCACGAAAGAAAGAATTCTGTTCAGAAAGCTCATACTTTTTACTCAAAGCCATTGTGGGGCAGGAGAGGTGGCCTAGCAGTTAGAAAGGGCGGCCATTCTTACAAAGGCTACTTGTTTAGTTTCTAGCACCCCCGTGGTAGCTCTGCAACCATCAGAAGATCCAGTGCCCTCCTCTAGCCTCTATGGGCACTACATACACACACATACATGTAGTCAAGCCCATAAAATAAACAAATCTTTAAAAAATACTGTAAAATTTATAGAAACCACGTCGTGCTCTCATTTTTCTCATGGTGATTTGATGCTTGGCCATAGGGAGTGGCACTTTGAACAGGGTGACCTCATTGGAGGAAGTGTGTCACTGTGTAGGTGGGCTTTGAGGTCTAATATGCTAAGGCTTCATCGAGTGTGGAAGGGAGTATCCTCCTGCTGTCGTATAAAGATGTGGTGCTCTCAGCTCCCCAGCGCCATGTCTGCCTGCATGCCGCCATGATGATAATGGACTGAGCCTTGGAAACTGTAAGCCAGACCCAGTGAAATATTTGCCTTTGTAAGAGTTTCTCCTTAGTTATGGTGCCCCTTCAAAGCAATGAAATCCTAACTTAGATTTCTCTCTTCCAATCCATCAGACAGCTTACTGTGCCAGGATCAATCACTCCTTCAAGAATCTAAAACCTCAGCTGCTGGGAGCAGCTTGTTTATCACACAACATCATGTGTGCAGAAGAAACCAGCTGTAACACAGCCTGGCTAGACACTGCAGTCAGCTGTAACACACCCTGGCTAGACACTATAGACAACTGTAACACAGCCTGGCTAGACACTATAGTCAGCTGTAACACAGCCTGGCTAGACACTACAATCAGCTGTAACACAGCCTGGCTAGACACTACAGTCAGCTGTAACATACCCTGGCTAGACACTACAGTCATCTGTAACAAACCCTGGCTAGACACTACAGTCAACTGTAACACACCCTGACTAGACACTACAGTCAACTGTAATACACAGCCTGGCTAGACATTACAGTCAACTGTAACACACCCTGGCTAGACACTACAGTCAATTGTAACAAACCCTGGCTAGACACTACAGTCAACTGTAACACACCCTGGCTAGACACTACAGTCAATTGTAACACAGCCTGACTAGACACTACAATCAGCTGTAACACAGCCTGACTAGACACTATAGTCAGCTGTAACACACCCTGACTAGACACTACAATCAGCTGTAACACAGCCTGGCTAGACACTACAGTCAGCTGTAACACAGCCTGGCTAGACACTACAGTCAGCTGTAACACAGCCTGACTAGACACTACAGTCAGCTGTAACACAGACTGGCTAGACACTACAGTCAACTGTAACACACCCTGACTAGACACTACAGTCAACTGTAATACACAGCCTGGCTAGACATTACAGTCAACTGTAACACACCCTGGCTAGACACTACAGTCAATTGTAACAAACCCTGGCTAGACACTACAGTCAACTGTAACACACCCTGGCTAGACACTACAGTCAATTGTAACACAGCCTGACTAGACACTACAATCAGCTGTAACACAGCCTGACTAGACACTACAGTCAGCTGTAACACACCCTGACTAGACACTACAGTCAGCTGTAACATACCCTGGCTAGACACTACAGTCAACTGTAACACGCCCTGACTAGACATTACAGTCAACTGTAACACTCCCTGGCTAGACACTACAGTCAACTGTAACAAACCCTGGCTAGACACTACAGTCAACTGTAACACTCCCTGGCTAGACACTACAGTCAGCTGTAACACATCTTGTTCAGATACTACTGTCAACTGTAACACAGCCTGACTAGACACTACAGTCAACTATAACACTCCCTGGCTAGACACTACAGTCAGCTGTAACACAGCCTGACTAGACACTACAGTCAACTGTAACACTCCCTGGCTAGACACTACAGTCAACTGTAACAAACCCTGGCTAGACACTACAGTCAACTGTAACACACCCTGGCTAGACACTACAGTCAGCTTAATAAGTCGGAATTAGTACCTCATCTCATCTCAGTGATCTAAATTGATTTAATAAATTTTGAGAATATTACCAAAGGATTTTTTGTGCCCTTCTCTCTTTTTTTTTCTTAATATTTTATATAAAACCGAAGAATGGGATATTTTTCTAATATAATCTTAACTTAAGGATCTTCTACAGTATAGCAAGATAGTAGAGGAACATGAAAGAGGAGAATGTTAGGAAAGTATAACCATTATCCCCCACCCCAAATCTATGTCCGCCAGTCAGAGTGGGGTGTAACTTCAATCCCAGGGCTTAGGATATAGAGGCAGGTGGATTTCTGAGTCTGAGGCCAGACTGGGTCCATAAGAAAGTTCCAGGACAGCAGGGCCTACATAGAGAGATCCTGTCTTAAATAAGTGAAGAGAGAGGGGGTGGTGGTGAGTGAGGAGGAGGAGAAAGAGGAGGAGGAGGAAAAAGAGGAAGAAGAAAAAGAAAAAGGTAAAGATTCCAAAAAGCACCGCACGCACGTACACAGGCATATATCTGAGTGCAGTACCCATGGAAGACAGTAGAGGGCACCAGATATCCCCGGAGCTAGAGTTGCAGGCAGTTGAGAGCTACTAACCACGGAACCAGGGCAGCAAGCACTCCTGAGCGCTGCGCGGGCTCTCAGCCATCACTGCCTCCTTGAGTGCCCTCACCTTCATCTTGCAGAGGGTTGAAAGACCTGTCGTTCTGCAGCAGCGCCTGCCTCAGCTCCTCCAGCTCCGCGTGTTCTTTGGCATACATCCTCTTCAGGTTCTCCACGTGCTGGATCATCACCTCCACCGCTCTGCTCACCCGGCTTTCCTGCGGGAGCCAACTCCCATTAACAGCCGGGCCCTCAGCCAGGCGGTGGTGGCACACGCCTGTAATCCCAGCACTTGGGAGGCAGAGGCAGGCGGATTTATGAATTCAAGGCCAGCCTGGTCTACAGAGTGAGTTCCAGGACAGCCAGGACTACACAGAGAAACCCTATATCAAAGAAACAAAACAAAACAAAACAAACAAATCAAAACAAAAAAACCAGCCCGTCCTCTATGCTCAGGTGAAAGTGCGACTCTGACCACCTCAGTTTCGTCCCTGCAACCCACACTGGGGGAAAGAGTCAGCGCTTTCAGAGTTGCCCTCTGACCTCCACATGGGCACCGCAGCAAGCACAGCATGCACAGACACACAGACACACAGACACACACACACACACACTCATTAAAGAATGTGTTGGAAGGATTAGGGTCCGACATAAGCAGGGCCATTTTGGAAGCCATTGTGTTGGTCTGGCAGAGGGGGTGACTTGGGTGCAGATGGTAGATACACCTACAGACATGATGGCTCTATTTTCTTGCTGGTCTGAGGATAGACCAAAGAGGTACCAGTTGACAGCTGACACAGAGGAGACAGAGTGCTGAGAGCTCCTCCCCTCACACACTGGCTCTGACCTGTGCCCCTGGACCGAGGGAGACGGTGGGTGGGGAAGGATCGAGGGTCTGTGGCTTTGAGGGTGCCAAGCACAGGATATATCAGGCATCGGCGAAGGCAGGCCACGCTCCATCTGCACCGCAGGGCAGAGGGTGAGGTGAGACTCCTACATCGGGGAGTCACCTCGGAACTAGTGAACACAGGGTTGAGTACAGATGCTGAGAAGGTGAACAGAAGATCTTCAGCTCTGGGAGGCCTGCGGGAGGGCGTGGGGTCGTTCAACAGAGCAGCCCATAGGGTAGAGGGAAAAGGCGGGGGTGCAGAATGAGGACACCGAGCTCACGAGCAGCCTAGGGAAGGCAAAGACTCGCGCTGGTCCTGGGCGTGTGCAGGTGACCGTAGGGGTGATAAACGCAGGTTCGCGGAGGCATGGCGTAGGGTTGGCTAGGCCTAAGAGAATACCATAGGGAAAAGGCTAGACATGAGGACCCGCCCACTGAGAGGCTTGCTCTAGAACAAAGAAAGAGAAAAGCAAGATGGTGGTCAAAGAAAGCAGGGGCTGTGGTGGGGGAGGACAGGGAGAGAGAACCTTTGATTTTTTTTTTTTTTAATGCAAAGGCTTCCTTTTTTAAAACATTTTTTAAAAGATTTATTTATTATTATATCTAAGTACACTGTGGCTATCTTCAGACACACCAGAAGAGAGCATCAGGTCTCTTTACGGATGGTTGTGAGCCACCATGTGGTTGCTGGGATTTGAACTCAGGACCTTCGGAAGAGCAGTCGGTGATCTTACCCGCTGAGCCATCTCTCCAGCTCGAACCTTTGATTTTTAAGACGGTATCTCTCACCATGTAGCTCAGTCTAACCTTCAGCAGACAGTCAGGTGCTGGGATGCACTCGGGGCCACTCAGCTCCAGCTTCTATCGCTTGTATTAATTCTTTCCATGACTTTGAACTACCTTTACTCTATGCTGCCTCAGTCCCTTCCGTCTTAGGGACAACGTACACCTGAACTAGCGGGAGCGGCTTCCTAGACTGGGAAGAACTGTAAAAAGGGAGGGGGATTCGGCTGGCGGAATTTAGACTCCTGTTTCTGAGCAAACTGGCAAAGGATGGGATCTGTGTACAGGCAAGATGGCTGCCCTTTGACAGTATAGGAGAGCAGTATGTGTCCTTAGCTCCGGGAAGGAGGGCAGCACATGTGGATTCTTATGGAAGGTGCGAGCCTGGGGCAGCTCCTCCCCTCTGGATCTTCTCGGTTTTCTCAGTAGCAAAGTCAGTGCTTGACAGAGAACACCAGAGAAGACATCCTGTTGGTTTAAGGACAAGCTGTGAACTGACTTGGAAGGGACAGGAAGCTCCCAGACCCCACAGGAGGCACCCAGTTGTAAGTGAAGAGTTCAGTCAGCCCGGGGGTGGGGGTGTGTAAGCCTGCATAGTGGGCACAATTTTCCGCTCTGTCCACTCTGACACATGAGGTTTGAAACATGGAAGGCGGAAAGCAGTGGGTTCCCGTAAGAGAGGGAACACTAGATCTGACTGCAAAGTTTAAAGCCTGGTCCAGAAAGAGGATGAGAGGGTAAGGGACGTGGGGAACGGTGTGAGGGGAAAATACCACGCGTTTATGTATTGCCTTTGCAAGAAAGCAACGCATCGTGTTTAAAAATGATGACACGTCACGAGGTGGGCTGGTGAGTCTGTGACAAGAAACATGGATGCAGACACACAGCGAATGGAATGGTGAGGGGTAGATGGGGCAGCTGACAGAGACACTGGGTTTCTAAAGGTGCCCACGTGTGCACGGGTCCCCCACTGGGGGGTGGACAAAGAGCTAGAATACATAACCACTTGCCAGACGGAAAGCCTCCAGCGCATTACGTATCTCCCGAAGGAAATGTTTCGGCCTGTCTGTTTAGCTTTTAAGAAGTCAAGTCTCGTTGGAACTACTCATGATGAACATTTGAAATCCTACTTTTCTATGACTCTGTGTGCAACATGCAAATGAAAGCAGATAGGTGGGTAGACGGGAGTGGCCATGCAGACTACAGTCGCATCTCCAGACATCCTTGAAGCTGCACTTGGGGTGTTCCCACTGTGTGGGAAACAAAGGCACCAGGGCATTAGTCAGCACACGCGTGCACTGGGGGGCGGGTGTGTGTGTGTGTGTGTGTGTGTGTGTGTGTGTGTGGCTGCACCCTCACGATCTCCTGGCTTGTTCTCCTTACATTTGCATTGAGGCTTTGGGGGTTTTTCATGGGGGAACATGGAAGAAATACCCTAAAGAGGAACTTAGGCCTACATGACTTAGGGGAGAACGGCACTTACACCTCATCCTGTGGGTATGCTGAATGTGTTTCCAAACTCCGACAGTACAGAAGCTGAAGGGCTGTGCCTCCCCTTTGAGTCAGCCCGCCTCTACCCCATCTCTATCTTGTTTCTTCTCTCTTTCTCATGATGGATTCCTGGCTGACCTGGAACTCTGTGAACCAGGCTGGTTTGGATGCACAGGGACCCACCCACCTGCCTCTCCACCTGCCCCTGCCTCTCCACCTGCCCCTGCCTCTGCCGGGCTGAAAGACTCAAACAACACATGGCTGTGCATAGAAGTGCTCTGAAGAGCCGGGCGTGGTGGCGCATGCCTGTAATCCCAGCACTCGGGAGGCAGAGGCAGGCGGATTTCTGAGTTCGAGGCCAGCCTGGTCTACAGAGTGAGTTCCAGGACAGCTAGGGCTACACAGAGAAACCCTGTCTCAAATAACCAAAAAAAAAAAAAAAAAAAAAAAAAAAAGTGCTCTGAAAACTTTTTAGAGATGTCACCCACACCCTCTGGGAGCACAAATCCTCTCTGCTTCACCATTACCTGGTTGATGGCTCCCAGCATCTCGGCCCTGCTGGCCACACGGGTCGTGCACTGGCTGAGAAACATTATACTCTTCTCCAGCTTCTTAATGATCTCCTGAGCCTGGTTGTCCTCTTCACACAGGGGTGTCAGCGCCTGCGTGAACATCAAGGCATTGACACAGCCCAAGAGCTTATCATACAACTAAACTACATTTGGATCTAAACATTCTGAAGGAGGGTGAAAAGCACCGCCAAGGCCAAGCAATGGATCCAAATACTACTATCTGAGTTGGGTCACGGTACACCGCTCTCCGTCCCTTCTCTTTATTAGCCCCCATGTGCACTCACGGCTGCCCTTCGTGGTTCACAGGACAGGAAGCACATGAACAGAAAACCCATGAGCAGAATGTGTCACATGAGGACAAATTGGCCTCTCGAGAGGGGAATCACAATAATTTCAACAGGTCTGGAACTGGTTTTAGAACAACCTAGGACACCCCCACCCCACCCCCGTGTGTCTGTGTGTGCCTAGAGAGGAGGGAAGACCTCAGAGGTGGGGGACATCATCACATGCCTGAATCCCTGACTGAATAACAGGATAAAAAGAGGAAGCAAGGTGTGGTAGTTTGAATGAGAATGGCCCCCACTGGTTGATATATTTGCATACTTGGTCCTTGATTCGTGGAACTATTTTGGAAGATTAGGAAGTATGGCCTTGTTGGAGTAGGCGTGCTATTTGGTATGATGCTTTGTATATGCTTAGCCCAGGGAGTGGCACTGTTGGGAGGTGTGGCCTTGTTCTAGTAGGTGTATCACTGTGGGTGTGGCCTTAAGACTCTTGTCCTAGCTCCCTGGAAGTCAGTATTCTGCTAGCAGCACCTTCAGATGAAGATGTAGAGCTCTCAGCTCCTCCTGTACCATGTCTGCCTAGATGCTGCCATGCTCCTGCCTTGATGATATTGGACTGACCCTCTGATCCTGTAAGCCAGCCCAAGTAAATGTTGTCCTTATAAGAGTTGCTTTGTTAGCTGGGCGGTGGTGGCACACGCCTGTAATCCCAGCACTCTGGGAGGCAGAGGCAGGTGGATTTCTGAGTTTGAGGCCAGCCTGGTCTACAGAGTGAGTTCCAGGACAGTCAGGGCTATACAAAGAAACCCTGTCAAAAAAAAAAAAAAAAAAAAAAAAAGAGTTGCTTTGGTCATGGTGTCTGTTCACAGCAGTAAAACCCTGTAGTCGGAGAACCTGAGGGGCAAGGCAGGAGATTGCTATGATTTCAAAGCCAACCTGGGAGGCATACTGAGTAGCAGGCCAACCAGGACAATGTAACTATATGGCAAAAACAAAAACAGGAAGGAGGGAAGGAAGGAAGGAAGGAAGGAAGGAAGGAAGGAAGGAAAGAAGGAAAAAAGGAGGAAGGGAAGAGGAAGAAGGGAAAGAGAAGGGAAGGGAGGAAGGAGGGAAGGAAGGAAAGAAGGAAGGGAAGGAGGAGGGAAGGAAAGGAGGAGGGAAGAGGGAAGGGAGGAAGGGAAGTGGGAAAGGAATGTCATGTGACTAATATCCGGAAGCATCCACTCACCTCTAAAAGCTTTAGACAGTTTGTGATTTCTTTCTTCAGGTTCTCCTCCGCCAGGTCCCGGGACCTCTCTTCAAGCTTCACCCTCTTCTCCAATGTAAACCAGTCACACTTAAGTCCCAAGGATAACCTGAGGAATTCTGCCTGTGGCCACAGCATCGTGAGGACAGGGAGAGGTGGTCAGAGGAGACTTCCTTCTCCCCTAGAACCCTCAACAGGGCAGTGCACAAAGGGCTTGTGTGCACTCAATCTGGTGACTGGCTTATGCAAAGTGGTGGGTGGGGCATCTGGAGTACAGTCTGGTGACTGGCTTATGCAAAGCAGTGGGTGGGGCATCTGGAGTACAGTCTGGTGACTGGCTTATGCAAAGCAGTGGGTGGGGCATCTGGAGTACAGGGAGGGGTGGGGGGCTTAGAAGGGGAGGGAGAGAGAAGGAAAGATGGACAGAGGAGAAAAGAGAAATAGGGAAGGAGGAGGAGGGAAGAGGAAGGAGAAGTGGAGAGGGGAAGGAGATGGGAAAAAGGAATGGAAGGGAAAGAGGAGAGGAGGAAGGAGGAGACAGACATTTGCTTTAAACTCACCTCCACTTCCTTCTCATTGGCTGAGGTGCTGCAGAGGACACAAAGGTTTTACTCACACAATAGGCAAGACTCAGACACAAAGGTTTAAGGCAAAGGTGTGAAGGAGGCCTTACTTTTCACTCTGCTGAAAGTTAACGAGCTTCACAGATGCTTTGGGGGCCGTGGAAACCTCGGTTTCTGTGGAAAGACAATAGTATCTGTAAAATAGTTAACCCCCAAAAGCCCGCTTTCACCTGATGCTGTTAGATACTATTGGCACTAAAAACAAACATTTCATTTAAATATCTGAGTTGTCAGGCAGCTAACACACTTGCTTACATAGTAGGAGAGTTCGATAAACCGTTAGGAGCACACAGACTCGAGCATCGGTGTACCAATGGTGCGTGAAAATCGAGCCGGCTCGGAGTCAGAGGACCCTGATGTCTTCTGTGTCAGTGCACACGTCTGCAGCTGGCTCAGCCGTGGACGGAGACTTTGAGAGCAGCGGTGCTCACAGCAATTAGAGTGACTATAGTAGTAACAACGGTGTTTGTCAACTCGATGGGATTTAGAGTCACCTTGGAAACATCTGTGAGGGAGCTCCTAGGTTGGGTCAAATCACCTGTGGTGCCACCTGGAGGGACCCAAGAGCTGGCGTCCCAGACTAAATAACAGAAGTCCTGCTGAGCACCAGCATCCATCTCGCGGTCTCCTGAGGCAAGGGGACCCGCTGCCTGGGGCACCTTTTGCCTTTCCCCTGATGATGAACGGTATACTAAGAGGTACAAACCTTTCCTCCTATAAGTTACTAGAATCAGGTGTTTTGTTACAGCACCAAGAAAAGCAAACAGTGCTGATAAACGTGACATCGACCTTGTGGTTGGAGGGCAATCTCTCTACTGTGACTGTTCTCTCTGCAACAGCTCTGAAGCATGAATAGCGTTGGTTTTAAATTTGACAACCCTCGGTCTAAAGCCAAGCTCTGACTTTTAGTCATGTGTGGCTATGAGCAAGCCGATACCTTGTCGAACCATCTGCAAGATAAGGATGTGATATTATGTAACGGTATAATCACATGAGGTTGTCACAGCAAACCCTTAGTGGCAAATAGTTACACTGCTTTTCTGAGGCTGGGAAACCACTGTTTACCTAATTGCTTTGCCTTTGGGGGGCTGAAATGGCTCAGATGACAGCCCAACGCGCAGATAATGAGTATCGTAGTCTAACCTCAATAAGGTTTTTGATTTTTTTTTTTTTTAAGACAGGGCCACACATATCCCATGTGATACCGTGAACTCCCCATCTACCTGAGGCTGACCTTGAGTTTCTGACCCTCTTGTCTCCACTTCTGGAGTGCCCCCCCCAATTAGAGATGTTAATCAGGTCTTTTACCTGATGATGGGCAATTAAACCTAAGGCCTCATATATGCTAAGCAAGTATCCCACTAACTGAACCACATCCCAAGCCCAGTATAAATTTATTTTTGGCTATCTCTCCACTTTGAAAAAGAGAGAACAGGGGGTTGAAGAGATGGCTCAGCAGTTAAGAGCACTGACTGCTCTCCTGAAGGTCCTAAGTTCAAATTCAAGAAACCACACGGTGGCTCATAACCATCCGTAATGAGATCTGACGCCCTCTTTTGGTGTGTCTGAAGACAGCTACAGTGTACTTACATATAATAAATAAATAAATCTTAAAAAAATTAAAAAAAGAAAAAGAAAAAGAAAAAACAGAAGGTTAAGCACCTTCTTGAGACCACAGGACCAGAGACCAGACCAGACCAGCGTCTGTGAGGCCAGTGCAGAAGTCCTACCAGAGGAAGGCAGAAGCTGTTTCGAGAACTTCAGCTTATTTACTTTTATGTAAGGTTCTAAAACCTCAAAGTGGTGTCCAATAGCTTGCAATGCAGGCTTCGTGTGACCAATTGGCAATGAAACACAAGGCTTGATCCCATTGGCTGATCTTAACCAAGACTTGATCCCATTGGCTGATCCTAACCAAGGATGATCCCATTGGCTGATGCTGAGCATCCTGTAGGTGGCAGATGCGAGTATCACGGGAACTGGCACTCCGTTGCTGGTTGTGAGAGCATGCCTTACCTCCTGAGGCACTGCCCTTCCCTCCGTCTTCCGTGGTTCTGAGTTCCTCTCCTGCTTCCTAAAATTGGAAGAACTTTCATTGGCCTGCGTAGGATGGAAGTGCTTCAGAACCAAAGCGCTCTGTGCTTCCTGCTTTTGCCTGACCCGCATCTAGTCTGCAGAACTCCAGGGACTGGAGTAAGGTCAGCCCAGACAGGACCAGTTCCAAGGATCTAGTTGAAGCCAAGGTGACATGATCGTAAAAACGTGAAAATGACAGGAGTGTCACAAAGGAAGCTAAAGGATGTACATGAGAATGAGAAGAGACACACCAGGGGCTCGTCAGTCAGGGAAGACAGCACAGGGTGGAGGGAGCTATACCAGAGCCATCTCAGGCTATAGCAACTGGTGCTCTACATGGCTCTATGGAAGACTTTCATACCACATGAGTACACACACACACACACACACACACACACACAGAATTGCTTAGTTGTTTTATTGTTGTTGACACAAAATCTCAATATATAGCCCATTAGCCCATGCTAGCCTAAAACTTGTGATCCCTCCACCTAAGGCAGCCCGGTGCTAGGTTTACTAGATAAAATATAACTGAATGGGTAGTTTCATTCAAATATTTTTAAGGCCACTAACCAACTGTTATATAATAAGCGTGTGTGTGTGTGTGTGTGTGTGTGTGTGTATGTGTGTGTGTGTGTGTGTGTGTGTGTACTTGTGTGTGTAACTGTATAAGCAGGCTGTATTGCACTGGTCTGGAAAACCTAGTGGGATCACTGTGTGCACATAGGCATTTTTTGTGAGGCTGTCAGACACAATCAGATGGGTGGAGACACTTAGAAAACTAAATAAATTCTCCTTTAGACAATAAGCCCGATGGAGCAGGCCACTTGTTGAGGCTTCTCTCTCCGTTGGCCCCCACGCCCAGTGCACTGTGCAGATCTGGTGACACAACTTAACTTCCTCTCTCTCTCTCGTTCACCACCTCAACCGTGCTCCCCCTTCTAGCCCATCCTCACTCCTAACAGTCAACTCCCAATACCTAGAAACACATTCCACCTGGAACCCTGGCTACACCTGGCAGCGTCCCCAAAGCATTCCCTCCCAGGCAACCTACGGCTACCTCACTCTCCTAAGAACCAGAGAGGACAAGCCATGCCAAGAAACAGATCGCCTGCCAGACAAAGATAAGACCAGATATCAGTACCTAGAACTACAATCACCCCAGACCCAGATTCTAGGTGCCAGCATTAACACCACAGTAACAGCCAGGACAATGTCTCCACCAGAGCCCAGAAACCCTTCCACAGCAGGCCCTGAGAAATGCAAGACTAAACTCCAGCAAGGACTTCAGAGTAGCCTTCATGAACATGATAGAGAACCTTAGAGAGGGGATAAACAAATTCGTTGGTGAAATCTTTTAAAACACACACACACACACACACACACACACACACACACACACAAATCAGTGGAATGAAAGAAGAGTTTAAGACATAAAAGTAGAAATAGAAGCATTAAAGAAAACCCAAACTGGGGAATACTGGAAATGAAAAACTCAGAAACTCAAACAAGAACCTCAGAAACAAGCCTCACCAAAAGAATACAGAGATAGAAGGGGGAATTTCAGGCATTGAAGACAAGATAGAAGAAATGAATAACTTGGCCAAAGATGATGTCGAATCTTAAAAAAAAAAAAAAAAAAAAAGCTAGGCACAAACATCCAGAAAATCTTTTCAACAAAATCATAGCAGAAAAACTTTCTAACCTAAATAAAAAGATGCCTGTCAAGGTACAAGAAGCACAGAGAACACCGATTAGATTGAAGAAAGGAAAGTATCCGTGACAAATAATAATCAAAACACTAAACATATAGAACAAAGAAAGAATATTAAAAGCTGCAAGATGAAAAGACCAATTAACATACAAAGGTAAACATATGAAAATAACACCTGGCATTTTAATAGAGACTCTAAAAGCCAGAGAGGATTGGACAGATGTTCTACAAACTCTAAGAGACCATAAATGCCAGCTCAGACTATGATAACCAGGAAAACTTCCAATTGCAATAGTATAAAGAAAATCTTCATGATAAAACCAAATCTAAGCAGTATCTGTCTACAAATCCAGCACTACAGAAGGTGCTAGAAGGAAAACTTCAACCTGAAGACACTAACCACATCCAAGAAAACACAAGGAACAAATAATCCCAGACCATCAATTCAATGGGGTGTGGGGGGGGACACACAGTGGCATAACATAATAACAAGAATCAACAAACACTGTTCATTGATAACTCTCAACATCAATGATCTCAATTCTTCAATAAAAAGACACAGACTAACAGGTTAGACACAAAAATGGCATCCATCTTTCTGCTGCATCCAAGAAACACTCTGTAATGTTAAAGATAAGCATCACCTCAGAATAAAAGGATAGAAAAAGATATTCCAACCAAATGTACCCAGGATGCAAGGTAGTATCATCATCTTAATATCTGACAAAATAGGCTTCAAACCAAAACTGATCAGAAGAGATGGGGAAGGATGCTACACACGCATAAAAGGAAAAGTCTTCCCAGAGGACATTGGGGTTCTTACCATCTATGCTAACAAACAAACGGGGGGGGGGGTGTGGGTGTGTGTGTGTGCCGGCATCTGAATTTGCAAAGCTAGCACCACTCCAGTGTGAATCACACATCAACCCTCACATGGTGAGAGTGAGTGACTTCACTATTACACTCTCACCAACAGACTGACCCTCCAGACAAAAACTAAACAGAGAACTGCTGGAGCTAACTGATGTTGTAAACCAAATGGACCTAGCAGGCATCTACAGAACATCTCACCCAGACACAAAAGAATGTAGCTTCTTCTCAGCAGGTCACAGAACTTTCTCCGAAACTGACCACATGGTTGGACACAAAGCAAACCTCAACAGATACATGAAAAATGAAGTAACATCCTGTACCCTGTCTGGCCACATGGATTAAAACTGGATATCAACAACAGAAACAACCGAAAGCCTACAAAGCCACGGGTTCTCAGTATAAATACTGAATTAAAAAAAAAATGGGTCAAGACAGGAAAATTCAATTCTAGAACTGAATGAAAATGAATACACACCATACACAAGCTCACAGGACACAGTGAAGGCCATGCTGAGAGGCAAGCCATAGCACTAGTGGCTACCTAAAAAAAAGAAGCAAGCA
Organism: Apodemus agrarius; assembly: GCA_964023405.1. NCBI lineage: Eukaryota > Metazoa > Chordata > Mammalia > Rodentia > Muridae > Apodemus > Apodemus agrarius. Next base: position 176,905,074 of record OZ030006.1, on the reverse strand, counting down.
CACTCCCAAAAAGTAGATGGTAGGGAATAAATGAGAGCTGAAGCCAATAAAATAGAAACAGCGAGAACAATACAAAGAATTGATAAAACAAAGAATTGGTTCTTTGAGAAAAAAGAAAACAAGATTAACAATCCCTTATCCAAATTAACTAAAATGTAAAGACACAAGATCCAAATTAACAAAATTAGAGAAGAAAATGGAGACATAACAAAGGACACCAAAAAGAAAAAAAAATCCAGAGACTCATGACCTCATACTTTAAAACTCACACTCCACCAAGGTGGAAATCTAAAAGAAATGGATGTTCTCAATGTATACCTACCTACCAAGGTTGAGTCAAGATCAGATAATCTGTAACTCCTAGTGAATGAAATAAAAGCAGTAATTAAATGTCTCTCAATCCCAAAAAGGCTCAGGGACAGATTGTTTTAGCACAGAATTCTACCAGACTTTCAAAAGATAATAAATACCAAAACTCCTCAAATTATATCACAAAATAGAAACAGAAAGAACATTTCTATAGATTCAATGTAATACCCATAAAAACTCCAACACAATTCCTCACATATCTTAAAAGAAAAAAATTTTAACTTCATATCGAAACATACACACACAATCAGGATAGCTGAAACACTCCTGAATGATTAAAGAAACAAAATCCAAAAAACAAAAACCAACCAACCAAACAAAAAATCATCAGGATGGTATCACAATCTCTGATCTCAAGTTGTACTACAGAACTATAGTAATAAAAACAGCATGGTTTGGGCACAAAAACAGACACATTGTTCAATGGAATAGAATTGGAGAAGATACTAAAAGACACAAGAATTTCCCATGCTCATAGATTAGATAGTAAAAATGGCTGATTTAATACAATTCCCATAAAAATTCCAACACAATTCTTCACAGATCTTAAAAGAAAAATTTTCTTTCAACACACACACACACACACACACACACACACACACACACTCACACACACACACACACACACACACACACACACACACACTAAACCCAGGATAACTTAAAAAAATCTAGAATAATAAAAGAACTGCAAAAGGCATCACTATCCCTGATTTCAAGCTGTATTACAAAAATATAGTAATAAAAGCAGTGTGGTAGCGGCATAAAAATAGACATGTTGATCAATGGAATTAAGTCAAAGACCCAGACATAAATCTACACGCTTAAGTACACCTGATTTTTTTCTTATATAGAAGCCAGAAATACATAATGGAAAAAAGAAAGTATCTTCACCAAATGTTGGCGGTCTAACTGGATATCTGCACGCAGAAGAATGTAAATAGACCCGTATTTTTCACCCTGCACAAAACTCAAGTTTAAGTGGATCAAAGACCTTAACATAGACACTTTGAACCTGATAGAAGAGAAAATGGGGAATAACCTTGAACACATTGGCACAGGAGGCAATTTCCTGAACAGAACACCAATAGCATAGGCATTAATATATTGGAAAGCTTTTGTAGGACAAAGGACACTGTAATTCAGATAAAATAGCAGCCTACAAAATGGGAAAAGATTTTCACCAACTACACATTCAATAGAGATCTAACATACAAAATATGAAAAGAGCTAAAAAAAGAAAAAAACGAAAGAAAGAAAATTAGATATCAAGAAAACACATAACCCGATTAAAATGAGGTATAGATCTAAACAGAAAGTCCTTAAAAGAGTAATCTCCCGCCGGGCAGTGGTGGCGCACACCTTTAATCCCAGCACTTGGAAGGCAGAGGCAGGGGAATTTCTGAGTTCAAGGCCAGCCTGGTCTACAGAGTGCGTTCCAGGACAACCAGGGCTACACAGAGAAACCCTGTCTCGAAAAAAACAAAACAAACATAAAAGAAGAATCTCAAATGGCTGAGAAACCAAGAGCCGTCCACCTCCTTAGGTATCAGGGAAATGCCAATCATAACTGCCAAGAACAACAAAAGCAAGACCAGCTCATGCCGGCCATTCCTGGTGGGGGCGCTAATGTGCACAGCCACTATGCAAATCACTGTCAAAGTTCCTCGGGAAGCTGGGAAATTATCCACCTCCATATCTAACTATACCACTCACACACTCATACACACTCACACTCACATTCATAAGACATGCACACACTCATACACACATGCACATACTCTCACACATGCACACACATCACACACATGCACACACTCATACACACATGCACACACAGTCACACACAGTCACACACTCACACATAGCTGCTGTTTTGCTCAACCATGTGCAATAATGCCCTCATCACCCTGTTTCTGGTTGATGTCTGATGCATTAATGAGTGAGTGAGTGAGTGAGTGAGTGCACTGTGCACACTCAGGCTCAGTGTGTAACCTTGCCCAAGTCAGTAATGCCCGGGCTGTATAACTAAAAGTCAGATTTTTCTCCTAATATCTTGAATGAATATGATGAGACTTCTGGAGAGCGAGACATAAATTCAAAGGGACAAATCCTACAGCTTGTCACTGTTTCCTCACCGGCTGGGATGCAGCCTTGGCCACACCCACACTGGCGAAGTCTCCACAAGCAGCATTCTCCGGAGCTGGGCTGGCACCTGTAAGAGGAGGAAACACATGGAAAGGCTGTGTTTCCTCTTATGGGCACCAATCAAAAGAGGAAGGCACAGCAGGGTGGTGATGTGGGTAGACCAGCAAACAACAGGGGCCAACACGTGACTGCAGTCAGATGCCCTCGGCTCTGCACGCAGGTCTGCCCCTGCACAAACTGAGGAGCCCCCTCCCCCGCATGGCTGCCAGTGGAAAAGCCGAGGAGCCCCGCCCCCATCCCCACCCCCAGGCCTTCCGCAGAAGCTGAGCTGCTGAGAGTTCCCCAGTCTGTAGAGCGCCCTTTCAAACTGAGGACTGAGTGTTTCTTTAAGCCTTTCTGGGGCTAATGCTGGCTTTTTCTAATGCCAGAAACCCTCTGAGGTATACAGGGCTGGTAATGATCACGACCGTCTGCCAATCGTGGATGCTTCAGACCATGAAGCTGGACACTGCTGTGCTTGGTGATTTCTGTTAATTTTTGCACAGTGCACAGAATGATGGAAGAACACTACCTAATATATGGTACTTTCCAAGAAACACTCAGCCTACCATGTTATAAAAGACTATAAGAAATAATAAGGGCTGGAGAGATGGCTCAGCAGTTAAGAACACTGACTGCTCTTCCATAGTTCTTGAGTTCAATTCCCAGCAACCACATGGCGGCTCACAATCACCTGTTACAGGATCCGATGCGCTCTTCTAGTGGGTCTGAAGACAGTCTACTCACATATATACAATAATTATTTTTTTTAAAAAGGGGGGGGGGAAGAAAGGACAACAAAATAGATACCAATTTTTTTGAAAAACATTATTTCCCCGCCCCCCTCCCCATAGAAGTCTTCAGTTTTCCCTCCAGTTTTAAACCTAAAACTGACAAGGTTCAGGAGTCAAAAGGCAGAGGATTTAGCCAGGTGTGGTGGCATACACCTTTAACCTGGCATTCAGGGCGGAGGCCAGCAGTTCTCTGTGAGTTTAAAGCCAGCCTGGTGCACACAGTGAGTTCTAGGCCAGCCAGCATCTTAACATATGTCAGCCATAGTGATGTCTCTCTTACTGGAGATGGCCTTGGAGAAGTGCTTTGTCTTCAGAGCCACACAGACCTGCCTGGTCCGCCTGTCTGACTGATTCCCTGGACTCCTCGTGGACCGGGGCTAACAGTTCCACTATTCTGACCTGATTCTCTCATCCTTAGTCCAAGCCCCCCACCTGCTCATCAGACCTGACGGAATCCAATCAGTTTCTGTCAGGTGGCCAGACGTAAGGCCTATGATAATACATTGTGACTTTTCTTTCCACTGGCTTTCCTAGCTTGCAGCCCCACTGAGGGGCTTGCTTGCTTAGACGCTGCCCTGGAGACCACGGTCGCCTTGTACCTGGCATGGTGGAGGCCGCTGGCGCTTCCTCCTCCTTCTCACAGAGAGGTTTGCAGTCAAGGTCACCAGAAGCCATGTGCAAAGTGTCTGATCCAGAATCTGCCAACGGGAAAGGGTGACAGCAGGAGGGCTACGCAAAAGCAGCATTTGCCTGGGGGCCTCTCATTTGCACACACCTCAGCGCTGGTGGCTGCCAAAGCCAGGCCTCATTCGTAATGAGAACTCCGACGTCCTCTTTCCTCTCTCCAGGAGCTACTCACCACTTGATGTCACAGTACTCTCCGAAGATGACGTGTGTTCAGACGATGGCTGTGTGAGATACTCCCTGACAAAAGGACACAAGAAATATCTTCAACATTTAGGGCAAATAACTCCCTTAAAGCCCAGCTGAAAACACACCCAAATTCTTAAGTGTAGCAGACCTGAGCTGTGTCGGGCTCTCCGAGTACAGGTGGCCAGCACCATTCTCCTGCGGGGAACAAGGAGACAGGTGGCCAGGGATCTGACAGGGACCATCCCAGAAAGGTAGCTTTAGGCAAGTGTCCCGGACAGTGTTACATGAGCCACTATTTACTCTGCGCTGGCAGAGGTTTTGCGAATGGAACCTTATAGTGACTCCTGAACACACATTTCCTCGCAGCTGTTCTCACAGAGATACTCACCTTAAAGAAAACCTGACACATCTGTGAGCAAAGCAAATTCTTTTTGTTGTTGGTGGTGTTTTTGTGTTTGTTTTGGTTTTGGGTTTTGGGTTTTTTGTTTGTTTGTTTGTTTGTTTGTTTTTCTTCAAGACAGGGTTTTTCTGTATATCCCTGGCTGTCTTGGAACTCACTCTGTAGACCAGGCTGGCCTTGAAATCCACCTGCCTCTGCCTCCCAAGTACTGGGATTAAAGGTGTGCGCCACCACTGCCAGGCTGGCAAAACAAATTCTAAATTCAAAGAGCAGAGAGTTCTGTCACAAAGAGACCATGTTCTCTTTACACAGGTGTACCACAGGAACACTATTTATGAGATTGTTACTCAGTGTAACTATTGTAACTTTGGACCAATTGTTACTCATTGTCCAACTTTGGACCCAAAATGGCCTTAGGTTTCCTACGGGATAAATCATAGAGTTTAGACTTACTCTGTAAGCAGGCCTCTGAAAGATTACATCCACGTCAGCACCTGTGACTCCGTTCAAAGGGAATGTTGCTGAACTACCGGGCAAGCTTTTCAAAGTTTCATGTGAACCCTTACATTTATAGTGAGGGTTATCAATGAGAGAGGACCGGATGTGCAGCCCCAGGATTTGTGCACACCTTCACTCTCTTTCAAAACACAGAGGCGGGTATCAGGGTGGGGCTTCCTTAAACTGCGGGTTCTTCCCATAAGCGTCCTCTGGTCCTATGTGTTTAGGGGGGAAGCTGACTTCACAACTGCGCTCGTGCGGCATAGCTGAAGCCCACTCAGACGACGTGAGATGGGAACGCTCGTAACCACATACAGGTGTGCATAAACTGCGTGATCAGCAGGACAGATGGTTGGGAAAGGCCACAGCCAGCGGCAGGCTTCTCCAGAAGGATGCTGCTGTCAAGAAAACACTGACAGCGTCCCAGAGAGCTGCAGTTTAGCGAGGACTTGGGTTTTTGTGTGCCTTGGCCTCGCCTGGCAAGGGCTCTGCGGCGAGCTGCTTTCTGTCTGGCAGTCTACGTCTATTTAGTTTGTTAAAATCTACAAATGGGCAGCGAGGACCCAGCCACTGAAGGAGCTTGAAGTCAAGTCTGATGGCCTGGGTTCAATCCCTGGAGACCAGTTATGAGGTGGGGAGCGGGAGAGGGAGAGGGCGATTGCAAATAGCGTCTGCCCTCCACACGCACACTGTAGGCGACATGGGTGCGTCTTAGTTCCCTGAAACATATACAGAAGGGTTTTATTGGGGGTAGAGGTAAATAAGAAACTGAGGCCAGAGGAGAAAGTCTACCAGGAGCCTGAGAAATAGACAGCCGGGCTTCCTGAACCACAGTGAAGTAAATACAGTGTCTTCTCCATTGCAGACAAGCTTGGAACATGCATTAACTTGGGCTCTTGGGAAAGAGAGCCTTCGCAACTATTTAGACGTATAAAGGTTTACGTATAAGCGTGGGCTGGAGAGGGGGCTCAGCCGGTAAGAGAGCTTGCCGCTTTTGCTGAGAACTGGAGTTGGGTTTCTAGCACTCACATGTTGGCTCAGTACAACCTCTAAGTTCATCTTCCAGGGGATCTGACACCCCCTTTTCCAGCCCCTGCCAGCACCTGCATGTACGTGTGCATTCATTCACAGGGACACATGGACATAAAATATTTTTTAAAAATGAAATATCAATTTTTCATGTTCTCCTCAAATACTAAAATTTTTTTTAAAAGCTCGAACTTGAAAAATAAGATTCCGTGTCACTCCTTAAGCATCTATTAAATTTCCTCACAACTCTTATTTACTTTTGTTTTTGCATGTTAGACTGTGTGGCTGACAGTTGTAGCTATCTACACATACTGAGGTGTTTTGTTTCATGCAGCCCGGGGTCATCATCACACGCTGAAGAACTGCTCTGTATCTCCAACAGGAAGTTAAATGGTGCCAGCTCTATCTCTTTACCACTTAAATACATCGTGATTACAGTTTTACTTATATACTTATATATGTACATGAAAGGATCTATAAACCGGAGAAGTTTAAGTATTGCTCCATTTCATTGGCTATCATAGTTTATAAAAATCAAGAATTGAGGGGCCTATCGTGACTGCCCTCTGAGAGACCCAACAAGCAGCTGAAAGAGTCAGATGCAGATATTTACACCCAACCAGTAGACAGAAGCTGCTGACCCCCGTGGTTGAATTAGGGAAAAGCTGGAAAAAGCTGAGGAGGAGGGCGACCCTGTAGGAGGACCATCAGTCTCAACTAACCTGGACCCCAAGATCTTTCAGACACTGGACCACCAACCATGCAACATACACCAACTGATATGAAGCCCCCAACACATATATAGCAGAGGACTGTCGGGTCTGGGCTCAGTCAGAGAAGATGCACCTAACCCTTAAGGAGACTGGAGGCCCCAGGGAGTGAGGAGTTCTGGTGGGGTTGGGGCATCCTTGTGGAGATAGGGGTGGGGCGTGGGGAGGAGAGGGTGAGGAGAGGAGGTATGGAATGTGGAACAGTCAGAGGGTGGACTAGGAGGGGGATAAAATCTGGACTGTAAAAAAGATGAAATAAAATAAAAAAAATATTTTACATAATAAAAAAAGAATTGAATTCTCTCTAAAAACAAAAACAAACAAAAAAAACCATTTACAATCCCTTCACATAATTCACGTCAGCATTGATTAGCTGCGGTGATAATGCCAGCCACTGTCACCTTAATGATCACACTTGAACTTAAAAGAGTGTTTATGCTTCATTAAACAGGTTTCCAGAAAGGGTACAAAAAGAACACATTTTTCCCCCCAAACCTTCTATTTTAAAGCCTAATTATCCCCATTTAAAGCCCAAACACTGCAGCAAACAGGTATGATTTTCCCTATCATGTCACAGACAGGTAGCATCTGTGGGGTGCCCTGCAGCATGCCTTCCACACGCCTATCACCTTAGACAGCCTTTGCACAGTAGAAAGCTCCCACCTCATGATCTGATCCACGCTCTGAAGTGTTTTCACAAATCCCGGATTCTTATTGATTGCACAAATGTACAGTGCGATCTGAGAGAAACCTCACAAACTGCGTGGCCATTCCTTTCCCCCGACCCTGAAGAGTTTCCTGAGAAGCAGTCAGATTTAACTCTCATCATTAATCTTTATAAACCCCAACCATCAGGGAATGACACAGCAGAACTCCATCCTAACCTGTCATAAGTGTGGCCCAGCAACGTGTTTACCCACTGTATGAGAATAACCAGAGTAAAGGGGATGGGCTTCTCTTCCTCAAATTCCATTTCAGATTTGAGGTTGTAGTATAGGAGAGTGGGAAGAAGGCCTTCAAACTCTCTGGGTATGTGAAGAGGGCTAGGAGTAATTTAAACTGTTTAAACCTTTATCCTAAGCTCATGCAAGACCTTAACCTCAACTGCCACCACCAACCTTGTGACCTGGAGAGGCTGAGAGAGAACAAGTTTCTTGAACATAGTTTAAAAGCAAAGGAAGCCAAGAAATAAAGCAAGCAGGCGGGAGACTGGCTTACCTGTGGCAGACTGGCTCCCTCCACGGAGCAAACCCCAGAAGGAAGACAGTGTCCTCCTCTCAGGCCGCATTCAAATAGAGACCTGGCCCCATTTACATAAAAGCCCTTGCTCTTGTGAGCAAGAGTTAACACAGGGTGGGGTTGTCAAGGTATGGAACAAAGTGACAGTCTCCTATGGGCTGGGCCAGCAAACACAGGTGCACACACACACACACACACACAGCAACAGCATCTCAATGTGCACAAAGAAAACCAGGAAAAACAGTAGGAGAAGACGGGATTTTAGGGATCTGTGAGCCTGGGTAGCCTCTAAGACGTTCGTTCTCAATTAAATGCTGCTTTAACCACAGTCTTTGCAAATGGAAATGCTTCCTCTGATAAACAGGTGCTGCCAATATAATTTTACTACTGGACCAAGTTTAGACAGCTAATGCTAGTCAAATTAACAAGACAAAAACGATGTAGCCAGAGTTTATACAGACCTCAAACTGGACTCTGTGCCCATTTAAATGCTCTGAAGAGAGGAACAGTGTTCTCCTGAACTGGGACAGAAACAGAACTAAATTTCCTTATTTTTTCCCCGTTTGATTTGTAACCAAAAGCACACCGCACCCTGAAGCTCCGGGCACACCCAGCACTGAGAGGTTCATTTAGAACCAGTTATCAGCCAATCTTGTAGTTACAGATGTTATTTATTCTCCAGGGTTATTAATGCTGTGACTACACACAGCCTGAGAAGACAGGACAGACAATGCCAAGAAAATCCCCAAGACAGTATTCTATCGATCCCCTGCTTTGCCCCAGTGACTCTGCTTTCCCAGTGACACTCTGTCTCATACAGAAACAAGTCAGGACATGAAGGAGAATCGAAGGGAGGGAAAACAATTATGGTCTTTTAAACTAAAACTGCAGATTTTCATCTCCTAGTCCTTTGCTCTTTGGGAAGGAGCCTTTAAGCTGAATGCCCTTGACCATTCTGACTCTGGGTCAAGTCACGGACACTATTTGTGAGCATTTGATGTGAAGCCAGGCCGGGATTGGAGAGATGGCTCAGAAGTTAAGAGCACTTACTGCTCTTGCATAGGACCTGAGTCTGGTTCCCAGAACCTATGCTGGGTATCACACAGCTGCTGGGAACTCAGATCCAGAGGATCTGACACCGACTTCTAACTTCTGTCAGTGCCCACGTACATAGTGTGTTACACAAGAGCGCGCGCGCGCGCACACACACACACACACACACACACACACACAGAGAGAGAGAGAGAGAGAGAGAGAGAGATCTTGAGTCTTGAGGTTGGAGAGACTGCTCAGTGGTTAACCGCTTGCAGAGGACCTGGGTTCGATTCCTGGCTCACAGCTGTCTGTAATCCCGGTCCCAGGGGATCCGATGCTGTCTTTGGACACTGCATATATGTGATCCATGCCCATACGTGCAGGTAAAGCAGCCAGACACATAAAACAATCTTTTAAAATCTTTAATATAACCAGAAATTTTATATGCACTGCCAAGTATCTTCGTAGGATCTATCACAGACCAGGGAGGACGGGAACATCAGTTTTAGTCTGTCTTGTTTTGAGGCAGGCTCTTACTCAGAGACCAGGCTGGCCTCAGACTCAATCCTCCCTTCCCGATGCTACCTCCCAAGTGCTGCGCCACAGAACTCTCTAATTGGAGGACACGGAGGGGAGAAAAAGCATCGAGTGTGCATGGAGGTCTGCAAGGCACTCGGAGAGCAGCCGCCTGCTCCTTAGGCCAGTGGAGGAAGCAATGCCTGAGGAGAAGCCATTGTCCCAGAGACATCTCTGTGACTTGAGAGGACCCTGGGGAAATGGACACCGCTGTGGAGGGAACAGCAGTGCTGGACTCTGTGCTCCTGAGCACTGTCCCCAGCACCACTGGGCCATCTCCCCGTCCCGGGAGGTGAACGGTGATTATTTTCACATGATGTAGCTCAGGCTATACCACCAGGGCATCCTCCGAGAGCTCTGCGGGGTGAGGTGGAACTGTCTGTTACTGACACAGGAAAAGGACCGGCAGAGGCTGAGACGCTGACGGGCTTGTGGTCAGCGCCGCCAGCAGGCGAGGATGTGGAGGATGTGTGGATATACAGGGAAAGCGGCCTCCCTGCTCAACAAGTGCAAAAGCTCTGTGTCCACCTGGAGCCCATGGACAGACGGGGCCTAAAGAGTCTGTGAGCTCTAGGGAAACCCCGGAGGCGCTGGGGAGAGGCTCCGTGAGAAGAGAGGCCTCCCTGCCCCTCTGCAGGTAGAGCAGAGGAATGCAGCGCGCCACGCCACTGTCTTCCCTCCGCGTGGATCTACCTGGCTTGCTTCCAGGAGCCAATAGGCAGGAACTTGGCTCTGCAGACACATATGTGCAGGTGCACATGGAATCCACGTAAAGGAGTGTGCTTGCATGTATATCCATAGATACGCAAAAAGCCTTGCAAAGGGATACTCTCTTTCACAGGGAGCACAGATTCAGACAGGCGCAGCTACATGTACAAGTTCCCAGGGCTAACACAGGCTCAGTCTTCACTCGGGCCTGCTCCGTTCCAAATCTCATTCCATCTGGCTAAAATTAATCAACAAATCTTAAACAGATTCAAGAGTAGATGGCAAAACAAAACAAACAAACAAAACCAAAAACAAAAAAAGAGTAGCTGGCAGGGTTAGCTCTCTGTAATTATCATGTGGTCTCCAGCCAGAGTCTCTTTCTCTACTTCACCCCTCCCCCCACTCCCATTCCCATCCCCCACCGTCCCACATTGCTGTGAAATCCCAGGGAGCACATTTCGTCCAAAAGGCTTCAGTACAGCCTCTCTGCTTTTCTGCTAGGCCCCTAAGTGAGTTCTGTTCTCCTTTAGAACATCCGACACAGGGAGTCTGGCTCTCTCCTAAACTCCTCAGCCGTTTGAAGATCCACCCTCTCACAAACACTGGGGTTCAATTTTATCTTATATTATGATCTAAGATAATGAAAAAAAAATGGAGCTTCCTCTGTAGATGTGGACAAAACCAGGAAATAAATCCTGACACTTTAGGAACACAGTAGAGAAAGAGAGGAAATAAATCCTGAGACTTTAGGAACACCATTGAGAGAGAGAGAGAGAGAGAGAGAGAGAGAGAGAGAGAGAGAGAGAGACCAAGCTGATCCTTCCTTGTAGCAATGGTGAAGTGGACACTGGGGGTGACAAGACTTCTAGTCTACTCAGGTTGTTGGGGACACATGGATGAGTGACCAAAGGACCCTGCATATGGGGCTAATAAGCCCCAACCCTCAGATGAGCTGCGAGCCTCCAGACAGAAAGGTGGACATGCTGATATATTCTAGGCAGCTAGGACCTGGGAAGCCCCTGGTACGAAGGTCAACATGCCAACCTCCCGATGGCATCTCCAACAGAGACTGCAGGGGAACAGGTCTGCGGATGGAACCGCCCACCTCCAAAGGTCCCTCTTCTGCCCTGTAGAAGGGGAAACCCCGACCCCTGCACCTGCGTACTCGGTTGCCAATCCACGGAGAGACTGCTGCCTTTCACGTTCTGATTAAATGACAGACTGCTTCTGTGCCCCCATCTAACCCTGTCCACCAAGCTTACCGCCTGATACAGGATCGAAAATAAGAATCTGGGGCCGGCAAGATAGCTCAGCAGGTAAGGGTGCTTGCTGCCAACCTGAGGACTTGACAGCAGCCCCTGGGACCACGCGGTGGAAGGAGAGAACTGATTCCTGTAAGCCGTGCTGACTTCTACACACTTGCCATGACATGAGAGCGCCCACAGCTGCCCGCACACAGAGGCAGACAAACAGATACAACAAATGACTTCAGTGTGACCAGAAAGGGAGAACACAGTCACTAGGGCCTTGAGTCTGGTGGTTTGGTGCATACTTACAATCCCAGTACTCACGAGGCTGAGGCAGGAGGATCAAAGCCTTTGGATAGTCTAGGCTACACAGTGAGCTCCAGGCAGCATGAATTATGGGAGTCTTTAAAAGTTTATCTAGTTAGAACTAGCAAGATGGTTCATTGAATAAGAAGCTCACTGCCTAGCCTCCTGACCTGAGTTTGATCTCCGGGATCCGCCTGGAAGGAGGAGAGAACCTACCCCCTGCAAACTGACCTCTGACCTCTGGACCTCTGACTTCCGCTCCTGGGCTATGATACACGCAACCCACCCCCCCGGGGGGGGGCAAAATGTTTCAAAATCTAATTAATTTCAATTTTAAGAGTCACTGGTGGCTGGGTGGTGGTGGCACACGCCTGTAATCCCAGCACTTGGGAGGCAGAGGCGGGCGGATTTCTAAGTTCGAGGCCAGCCTGGTCTACAAAGTGAGTTTCAGGACAGCCAGGACTACACAGAGAAACCCTGTCTCGAAAAACCAAAAAAAAAAAAAAAAAAAAAAAAAGTCACTGGTGTCTCTAAAGGGAGTGGGAAGAGTCAGAAAGGAAGGCACTTCTGCCACTGATAGACTTTTCTGGAGAGTGCCTAAGGTAACCCAGGAAACCTGACCTCGCACCCCAATCTTTAGAAGTGGAGACCCAACATCTTGTTACCACAGAAAGTTCTTGTGGAGCAGTTGGCTTTTGAAACTGGCCTTGAGAACCAAAAAGAATTCAGACACATGGCGAAAACAGCAGTGTGCGGGGAACGCCCAGACATGATTTATAGTGACGTGTGCCCTGCCTGGTTTGGCTGAGCTACAGAGATAACACAAGGTGATGCTGAGGAAGAGACGGTAGAAACGCAGGTGTGGCGGGTGGCCGACGAGCTGGGGCAGGTGAGCAGCTCTTCAGAGGGAGCAGAGATGGACAGAGACCCGTGGCGGAAAGCCAGGGGTCAGGGAGAGGCCAGCATCCTTGTGAACTCTGGTGAACGTGGATTAAGAGTTCTGCTCATGTTTGTCCTGTACTTATTTTAATCCCTGTTCTCATTATTCATGAGAACACTCAGAGTCAGAGCTCACCATGAAATGCTCATGGGTGGGTGGCAAGGGAAGTGGGGCTTTCTTTCGGAGATGTGTTCAGAGGACAGGGCGGGGGAGAGGTGGAGATGCCAGTCTTAGGCTGTTGAGCGTGTTTGGAGAACAGAAACCTGCGGTGACAATATGGAGAACTGGTAGTTTAGGCCACTGTACAGCTGACAGAGTAAGACAGCTTCCTGGGGTCGTAAGGAGGTGGCGTGACCTTTGCAGGGGACCCAGACATTTCTTCCAGCAGCACGCTAGAGCTGTTTCTACTGCGACTCTGGGGCTTCTGCTTCTGAATGGATGTCAGGAGCACAGACAAAACAACTCAGGCACAGACCCCACTGATCGGAGCACCAGCTCCAGTCAGAGGCACAAAGGGGTCCGTCTCTTCGGCATCCGACCGCGAGTGGCCACAGCGAAGGAGGTGTCTAAACTCGATGTGCTAAGAGGGGTGTTGAAAGGTCCTTTGAGGCGACAGGAAGCTGAATTTGAACTCTGAGTTTGCTACTTACTAGTTGAGCCATCTTCAGTGAATGATTTAACTCCCTCCATGCCAGTGCAGAGGCCACACCCACTCTGGCAGGAGGAGAGGGTTAACACGGCTTGTGGAAATGTTTCCCCACCCACCCTCCCTCCCCGTCCCGCACCATGCCTGATGCTCAACACATGCTGCTGCTTCCCTCTTCGTTGTGTGAAACTGGTGCCCGATAAAGAGGAAATTACTAACAACCAAACATCCTGTGAGCGGCTAGAGCCAACTTCCTGTATTAGAACTTTAGAAGAAAGCTAAGTAACAGCAAAGGAGGACTCATGTCCCTTTTATTTCCTGTCCTTAGCTCCTCGGTGAGATGGGTACCAATGACTAGAAACCATATATGAGTCATTACATATAAAAGCTATACATAATTACGTCAGAAATTACAGATGTATTAAAACCGGGTTCATGCACATAACAGGAAGGATGAAAACAGTTCATAGTCAGAAGCAGAGAAGGAATAACTTGTTTTAAAGTGAGAGGCTGATCTCAGGAAGCATATTTTCATTGAAAATAGATAATGGCCAGCAGGCACATGCAAAGATGACAGACGCCATTATTCATAAGAGGAATGCAAATCCAAACCCACGAGGGTCTCGCTTTGCATTTTCCGAGCTGGCTACAGTGAAGGTGTGTCGGCGAGGAGGTAGAGAAATGAAAATCCTCAGCTGCTGACAGTGGCAAAGTCAGAGAGAAGAGGCTGTGGGTCCTTCTGCAGCTTGTCAGGACAGCAAACAGGAGCAGATTGCTGGTCTCCTAGGAATGGGCTGTATGGTCAGAGGTCTAAATGGGTGTATGGGACGGAGGCAGGGATGTGACCTAGGCGTTCCAATGTCATGAAAGTTCTCAAATCTGCAGACTACATCAGAAGAGTTGACTACCTGGTCGGTTTGAGAGTTTTATAATGGATGGTCATCCTGAACACCATGGAAGGAACTCACAGAAAGTCTGTCTGGCCTGGAGAAGTTCCCAGGGACCTGTGAAGTCTGTTAATATTACTGATGTCTTTAGCAGAGGAGTACCACTAGCACCTGCCTCTGGCAATGCGCTCTCTTTGTCAAGAGGCCAATGCCTTTGGGATTATCTAGCCCTGATCTCAGGTCCTAGAAAGTCATTGCCAGCTGAGATTTATGACAGCCATTAGCACATTTAAATGCGAAAACAAGACACAGCGCAAAGCTCAGCCCTCTACCCAACTCCCCCTTTACTCATTCAGCCCAAAACTTGTTTCTATTTTTATTTTAGATTTGTTTATGTGTGTGTGTGTGGGGGGGGGGGAGGTCTTTTGCCTGCATGCTTGTCTGTGAACCATATGATGCAGGGCCCACGGAGGCCAGAACAATCTCTCAGTTTCCCTGGAACTGGAGTTAGGGGTGGTCGTAAGTCCTCAGGTGGGTGCTGGGAATTGAGGCCAGGTCCTCTGGGAGAGCGTTCGGTGCTCTTAGCCAACTTCCCAGCCGGTCGCCCAGATTTATACTATGCATGGAAAGGAAAGCCCCTAAATTACTGAATTTTAACTTCCTGGCTTCAAAGTTAGATGTTTCTTATATATACACACGACTGAGTCCTAGGATATCCCATAATATTTCTTATAAGGAAGGGGAGGAAGGAGGAAACGCCCCCACAGGGGTCAGAACAAGGTGGGACTGAGAACAAGACAGATCTCTGTACTCACATCTGTGCTCTGGTCCTCGTTCATTCTGGTACAGTCTAGAAGCTCCGTTCCCAAGAGGGAGCCTTCTGTGGGGAGCCAGCACCTGGCGGTAGAGGTAGAAAGAGTGGCTTCCTGCAAAAATTAGCAGGGTTCCCAGTACCCCTCCTCAGACCAGCCAATTTCTTATCAAGCAGGAAGAGAGTTCCTATTTCCTCCAGAGAGAAGTTACTAAGGACAGAAACGCCAACCAGAAATGAAAATGCGACATTTGCAATTCAAAGTCTTGTTTCCTCAACTCGGGAGCAGAAGGGACTCTCACTGGGGGGTTGGGATTAGTCCTGCCAACTCCAGGGATCCATCATCATCAGTTTCTAAAAACCAGTCTTTTGGTTTTAAAGGGCAGGTGAGGACTAGGTGTAGGGCGTCTGGGCCATGTCCTAGACTCATCGGAGTTAACTTAGCAGTGAAAATGTAGCGTGCTCCTCAGAGCTGCCTCGTGAAATTAAAAAAAACAATGCCTGGATCCTAAACTGTGGATCCTCAGAAAGCCGGAGAAGCTACACCAAAAAACAGCAAAGAAGTAATAACGTCAATAAAATACAGCCCATTAACAGACACGCACACCCTCGGAGGAGGTGGGCGGCCATGACCTCACTTACTGGGACCCTCCGGTCAAGTCCAAAGCCCCATCTTGTGCTTCCTGCTCTGGGGGGCCTTTTACACCAAGCATGGGCTGGGTTTCTGGCACATGAGGCGGGTGTCAGGTCTAGCCTTGGGTTGCTGTGAGGCCGTCAAGACACAGGGCATCTGTGGCAGGAAAGAATGAGAGCAGAGGTGAGCTTCCGATTCGAATTATCTTAAATTATTTTAAAGATTAAGCTTTTCTCACCCAAGAGATTGGTTGCACCACAGCTGAAAAAGGTAAAAACCAATCCAATTCTATTACCATTGTATTCTAGAACCCCTAGATGCCTAGCTACATGGAGGTGGAAATATCCACTGTTTATTAAAAATGAAACCAAACCCCACAAACAGGTGTGGGTAACGAAGGACAGAAACCCTTATCTGCTGACCCACCAGCAGCTCCACTAGCAGCCCCGGGACGCGCAGCCAGCAGACAAGGCTCAACAGGGGCCTGGTTTTAGGAGTGAGGTTGTATCAGAACACAGCCATGGCCGTCCAGGACAGGACAGGCTGTGGCTGACTGTGTGTTTTAGCAGTGGTGCTGGAGTTGCCATGGAGACCGTGCGGCTAGATGAGCCTCAGGTGTTTGCTGCCCAGCCTTCCAGAGCAATTTTGCAGACTCAGGAAACGGCTGAGGAAAGAAACCATTCCTTTCGGGAGTTGTTGCATTTCAGGGCACAGGAAGATACCATATTTTTTTTTTTTTAAAAAAAATGCAGCTTTTCTATCCATCACAATATTTTCATGTATATCCCTGTTTTGCCTCTTGCAGGTTGTGTGGTTGTAGGTAAATAACACCTCCACTCAGGGCCCTAGTTCACTTATATGTAAAGGGATACATGATCTCAGTCAAATTATGTTTGATATTCTTCTGTTTCTCCCTCTTTCCAGTGAGAACCACAGGCAGGAGACACGGTTCTTAAGCACACCTGCTGCTCTTCAGGGGTCCCTCGGTTTGGTTCCCAGCACCCGGTGGCTCACAGTCTTCTGTAAGTCCAGTTCTGGCAGTCTGACGCTTTTTTCTGGTCTCTGTGGGCAACGGACACACGTGGTGTGTCCATTTACACACTTTCTCAGGCAAAACAATCACACACATAAAATAAGATAGAACAATCTAAAAATATTTCTCAATGAAAAATAAAATGGGCCAGGAGCCAGGGGAGCAGCCGAGTGGTAGAGTGTCCTCCAGGCATATTCCGTCCCCAGCCCACAACGGCAGATCTGGCAAATGGGAATTATCCCGGCATCCTCCGCATCAGACTGTGCAGAGAAACAATAAAGTTAACTGAGTGCTGAGGGCACAGGATACAGCCTCAATTCCACCGTGAGGGTGGTGTTCAGCTGAGAGCTTTCCTGGATAAACAAACACAGGGTTGATGGTGGCTGGCCCCCGGCCATTCACAGGACGCTGTTCCCTCTGACCTTTGGTCTGGCTTTACAGAACAGCCACCAGGTCCCAGCCTCCGCTGATTTCTCCTCCTTCTTACTAACTCCTCATAACCCGCACAAGCTCGGACTCCACAGAGGCTGTAGCTCACATGTTCTTCTTCTCGTCTGAGTGCTGGTTTGCTTTTCCCACTCCTCACACCGGAAACCTTACACACACACACACACACACACACACACACAAAAGTCGTCTCCCTTTCCCTCCTGGTTCATTTCTTCCATCTTCTATGGAATGTTTTCTGGATTTGAGCCCTGTTATTTTAGGATTTGTTCTCAATTATGTATAAAGGTCCATGGTATAGAGTGGATCTTCTGGTTTAAATCAATTGAATCCATAGACAAATATCCAATAGATCTCCCTGGTCAGATTCACTGTTATTAATTATTGTCTCTTTGCAGGAAGCCCTCCCCACCTATGTGTGGTCAGTGGGGAGGGGAGTGTCCACACTTACCCAGCAGGGGTGTACGCAGGTCAGGGGTCCCTGGTGTCGGCTTTCTTCTTGCCTCTGCTGTGGTTTGTGGCAGGGCTGCTTCTGAAAAGGAAAACCAGCGTTATTAGCTGGTCTAAAGGAAAGTTCCGCCCCATAGTTCCCAAGATAATTCCTTCAGCTTAAAAAAGGACCCACGGAGGAGGGACGGGGCAAACGAACATGAAGGCAGAGGAGCGGAGAGGTGGGGGCGGGTCTGCAGGAGTTCGGAGGGCCGTGAACATGGCCAAATATATTGTTTGAAATTCTCAATTAAAAAAAAAGTAGTTCTTAAAAAAAAAAAAAAAAAAGGAGGAAACGGGTGTTAGAGAGCAGAGGGCTTGGTTTTTGGTTTCCAGCAGCAGCCAGCGTGGTGGTGACCATCTACAGAGCCAGAGCCTGAGGCCCAAACAAGCACCCTCCTCTGCCTTCTGTGGGCAGTGCCCACATGTAGTACACAGGCACATTTGCAGGCAAAGACATCCGCACACATAAAATAAAAATAAACACATAAAATTTGAAAGAAAAAAGTAGCCAGGATGTGATAGGCCCCGCGTGAGGGTGTCACAGAGCAACGCTTCTTTCAAAGCCGGCACAGGGACAAATCCAGGTGCTTCAAGCCTGCCCTGGAGGTGGAGGCCGAGTCAGGATACCCAGGAGGCAGGCAGGAGCATACAAGGTCAAGATTTACCTAAGCCACAAAGTGGGTGCAAGGCAAACCTGGGCAACTTAGTGCCACCCTGTCTCAAAGTAGAAAGTTAAAAAGCTGGAGATACGGTTCAGGTACAGCCCTTGCCAGCACCTACAACCAAAACCAGGGAGAACACCCTGGACAGCAGTTAACCGGAAGCTCACACACCAAGTCCTCATAGTTCACACCGAAGCAAAAAATGAGGTTGGGGCAGGGGACAGGAGCGCAGGGCAGGGCCAGTTACTCTTCTTCATGGTACCGTGGTCAAAAGGTAGATGTCTACCTCTTACACTAGATGGTATAATGAATGGGGAGGAGGAAGAGAAGGAAGAGGAAGAAGAGGAAGAGGAAGTGGAGGAGGAGATGAGAAGACAAGGAAAAGGTCAGGCGTGGTGGCACACGCCTTTAATCCCAGCACTTGGGAGGCAGAGGCAGGCAGATTTCTTAGTTCGAGGCCAGCCTGGTCTCCAGAGTGAGTTTCAGGACAGCCTGGGCAATATAGAGAAACCCTGTCTTGAAAAACCAAAAACAAAAACAAAAACAAATACAAAGCCAAGGAAGAGGAGGAGGAAAAGGAGGTGGAGGAGGAGGAGGAACAGGAGGAGGAACAGGAGGAGGAAGGATAGGAAGAAGAGAAAGAGGAAGAAGAGGAGGAGGAGGAGGAGGAGGAGGAGGAGCATCCAAGAGGTCTGGTGATCTTTTTGTAGGGAAGTCGTATGTTTAAATTCCTCAGCCTTTTCATACATATTGAGTGAATTTTTAAATTGTTATTATTATTATCATTATTATTATTTTGTGTATGGGTGCTTTGCCCACCTTTGTGTCTATGCACCATGGGAGTGCAGTACCTGAGGAGGCCAGAAGAGGGTAATGGGCCCATGGGAATACAGTTGTGAATGGCTCTGTGGGCACAGGGACCCAAAGCCAGGCCCTCTGGAAGAGTGGCCAGTGCTCTAACCCCTGAGTCACCTCTCTAGTGCATGCCCATTCTTTCCTTTCTGTGCGGTTTGGGGGTGTTTTTGTTCTGACACAGCATCTCACTGTGTGGACCTGGCTGGCCTAAAATGCATCACATAAACTGGGTTGTCCTTAGACTCACAGGGATCAGCCTGCGTCTGCCTCCTGAATGCTGGGATTAAAGAGGCACAGCCACCATGCCTGGTTTCAATTACATTTTGTTTTGCTATAATAGCCAAATCACAGTTGTTACCCAAGTAATTTTTTAAAAAAATCTCAGGCTTACCAATTTCTCCTGTAGAAGTCAGTGTCTGTCTGTGCAGGACAGGGGATCATAGTGAGGGCACTCGTCAGAAAAGCTCTGTTGTGAGGGAGTGACAGAGTAGATTGAAAGTCAGGCAGATTATAATATAATCAAAAGCACAAGCCACAACAGGCCCTAGAGAAAGCCCACAGCCTGAAGAGGCTGAAAACGACCAGTTTTAATCACTATTCTTTAAGGGAAGCCATTCATAACCATAAAATTCTCACAGTATTTCCCTAATTGTTTGAGCCATGAGTAAGATCCGGACTTTGAACATGGAGCTGAGTGGGTCAGCACTAAGATCCTGAGGCAGAGAACAAAGGAGTTCGTGGAAACACAGTTCACAGAGGCCATGATGGGGAGATAGATCAGTGGTAAGGAGCCTGCTGCCACGCTGATGGACTGGAGTCCTGACACCCTGACACCCTGCAGATGGGAGGAGAGAAATGGTTCTCCCAGGTGGTCCCCTACACACAAACACAAACACACACACACACACACACACACACACACACACACACGCATGCACGCATGCACGCGTGCGCAAGCGCACAAGAACATACACATACACACATATACACATACATGTAAATGTCACATGTGTTCCCCTCACACACATGCATACATATACATACATTATACATACATATAAATGTCCCAGGTGGTTTCCTGCACACACATGCATGCATGAACATACGAATACACACATATACATACATATACACATACATGTAAATGTCCCAGGTGGTCCCCTCCACACACATGCATGCATAAACATACACACATATACATACATATACACATATATGTAAATGTCCCATGTGATTCCCCTCCACACACATGCATACATATAAATACATATACACACATATAAATGTCCCATGTAGTCCCCTCCACACACATGAATACATATACATACATATGCACACATATACATACATATACACATACATATAAATGTCCCATGTGGTCCCCTCCACGCACATGTATACATACATATACATACATATACATGTACATATAAATGTAAATTTCTAAAAGTTAAAAAATATATAGTTAGCAAACCACCAACCAGGGAGCCTGCATGGGACTGATCAGGTCTGCATGTATGTTACAGGTGTGTAGCTTGGTCTTTGTGTGGGGCTCCTAACAGTGGGAGCGGGGCCGCCTCTGACCCTTTGCCTGCCTTTGGGACCCTTTCCCTCCTACTGGGTTGCCTTGTCCAGCATTAATAGGAGAGGAGGTGTCTAGTCTCACTGAAACTTCAGAAGCCATGTTGGTGATGTCCCTGGGAGGCCTGCTCCCTTCTGAAGGGAAATGGAGGAAGAGTGGAAGGTGGGGGGAGAGAGGGAGGAGAAACTGCCATCAGGACAGGATATATGAGACAAGAACTTTAAAAATTAAACATAAGCTGGGTGGTGGTGGCGCACGCCGGTAATCCCAGCACTTGGTAGGCAGAGGCAGGTGGATTTCTGAGTTCAAGGCCAGCCTGGTCTACAGAGTGAGTTCCAGGACAGCCAGGGCTACACAGAGAAACCCTGTCTCAAAAAACCAAAAACCAAAACCAAAAACAAACAAACAAAACCATAAGATAAATCATATATTATATATAAGATATATAATGTAACATATTGTATATCTATACTGAACCAACAACCAAAGAGCATCATGGGCTGGACCTACCCCACCCCTCATCCCGCACAGATGTGCAGTCTGGTCATCATGTGGGTTCCATACAACTGGAGTGTAGGCTATCCCAGAAGGTGTTGCCTGTCTGTGGGATATGCTCTTCTATCTGGGTTGCCTTGTCTGGCCTCAGTGGGAGAGGAAGAGCCTAGCCTCACAGAGACTTGATGGGCCAGGGTTGGAGCAGACCCAGGGCGACCTCTGCCCTCTCAGAGGACAAGAAGGGAGGGGGTGACTGAGAGGAGGGGCAGTGAGTGAGATATAGAGAATAAATAAAAATAAAATGAAAAAATTAAATATAAAATAAATTTTGTATGATATATAACTATTTTATTTAATAAAACATAATTATATCACATAATTATATACTGTATTTATATGTATATGATATGTATAATGTAATATAACCATACATAGTCAGATAAAGTACGGCTTTAGATCAAGAGGATGGTGTCTAGCCACCATCACTAGTGCTGAGAATGCCGCTTCTCTGGGGCTGCTTGAACCAGCCTCAAATTCCTGCTCTTCTTGCCTCTGGAGACCAGGACGACAGACACGCACACCACACCTGTCCAAGCTTCTTTGGATATGGAGACTTTTCAAGCCCAAGCCCAGCTTGTCACAGGGACACGTTTTAGGTGCTTTACCTAATTTATGTGATTTAAAAAAAATTTTTTTTTTGTTTGAATGGGCCTATAGTTACCTTATATGCCCTGGAAAGAGACCTCTGCAATGTCCCCCTCTCTTCTTCTTCTGTCTCTGGCCTTCTGTGCCAGCTTAGCTCATCCTTTAGGCTCCTGATTTATGAACTCAGGAGGAGACGCAAATCCTTTCTACTTTAGGGTCGTGTGGAAGGGAGAGCTGAGAGACGGCTTGGCAGTCAAGAGCACAAGCTGTGTGAGCCCGAGGACTGGAGGTTGGGTCCCAGCATTCACACAGCAAGCTGGACACCCCACAGATCCCTGGATCCCAGCATCCACACAGCAAGCTGCACACCCCACAGATCCCTGGATTCCAGCATCCACACAGCAAGCTGCACACCCCCACAGATCCCTGGATCCCAGCATCCACACAGCAAGCTGCACACCCCACAGATCCCTGGATTCCAGCATCCACACAGCAAGCTGCACACCCCCACAGATCCCTGGATCCCAGAATCCACACAGCAAGCTGCACACCCCACAGATCCCTGGATTCCAGCATCCACACAGCAAGCTGCACACCCCCACAGATCCCTGGGTCCCAGAATCCACACAGCAAGCTGCACACCCCACAGATCCCTGGATCCCAGCATCCGCACAGCAAGCTGGACACCCCACAGATCCCTGGATCCCAGCATCCGCACAGCAAGCTAGACATCCCACAGATGCCTGTAATGCCAGCTCTGGGATCCAACATTCTTCTGACGTCCAAGTGTACACACACACATGCAATCATCAGACATGAATGAATGAATGAATGAATGAGCAAATATTGAACTTTGTGGTTGAGCGTACCAACTGCTCTGCTAAAGGACCTAGGTTCAGTTCCTGGCACCTATGTGACAATGCACAACTGTAACTTCCAGGACCCAATACCCTCTTCTGAAGTTCTCAGGTACAAGGCACACATGTACACATACATACGTGTCAACAAAACACTCATACACACAGAATAATTTTTAATTAAAAAATAAAATTAACAATTAGCAATTATTTTAAGAAAAGAACATTTTGAGAGCCTAACCTAAATAGAAGGAAGGAAAGAGGGGAGGAAGTGGCAGAGCCCGAGAGCCTGAGTCCGGATCCCTGACCTCATAGGAAAGGGGAGGTGTGGTACACACTGCAATCCGACTGCTGCGGGGTGGGGCGGGATCAGTGGGGCTTGCTGGACAGTGATCCAATTTAGAAAGGCAATTTTTAATTTACAGTCATATATAATTCCAAAGAGTCATATGCTGATGTGAGCACTGTCCTGAAGACTGAACCCTACTACTCTCTGAAATGGTACATTTGTCTTTCTGTGGGGCTGGAGAGGAGACGTGGCTCAGGGTTACGAGAGCCAGCTAGCTGCTCTTGCAGAAAGAACCAGGTTTGGATCCAGCACCCATGTGGCTGCTCAAAACTGCCTGTAACTCCCTCTGCAGCTCCAGTTCCAGGAGATCTGACGGTCTCCTTTGCCTCTGCATGGATCAGGCACAAACATGGCACATGGACATGCACACAGTCAAAACACTCACATATATAAAAACACAAACAAACAAACAAACAAATAAGTGTCCTTCTGAGTTGGATGTGGCAGTGTGCACACCTGTCATCTCAACACTTGGGAGCCTGAGGCATGTGGATGACAAGTTCTAGGCCATCCTGGGCTACACAGGGAGACACCTCCCCCCACCCAACTCAGAAAGCAATATAAAACAAAAGTCATCTTTCTAATGCATAAAATCTATATACAGGAGAACTAAAATCTGTTTCCCGATGGCTTCTAAAGCCTTATCCCTCAAATGTTGCAGACTGGGGATAATGCCCATTCAACTCTTGAAGCTATGTGGGAAAATGTTATTTGATAGCCCACAGCATTTGAATCATGGCCAAGAATAGGAAACTATGTCCACATGCATTAGCACATGTGCACATACCCAGAGACCAGAGGACGGCAACAGGAGGCTTCCCGACCCACTGTCCACCGGAATATTTGAGACAGGTTCTCTCACTGGACCTGGATCTCACCAGTTTGGCTACATGAGCCAGTACACAAACCGATGGAGCCCTTCATCTCCTTACCTTCCTCTGATGCCTGCCGCCCAGTGCCCTCCCTCCTCCCACTGCGCACTCCCCCCCCCCCGTGCCCTCTATCAGGTTTCCCTCCACGATACCCGGAATTTATCATGGACGCTCTGGGGACGGAACTCTGGTCCTCGTACCTGCAAAGCTGGCACGTCACCCGCTGAGCCTCCCCTAACCCAGAGCACTTGCTTGTTTGTGTGTGTTTCGTTTCTGGGGGTCAAAGTCTTGCTACATAGCTGAGCTTAGGCTGGCCTGGAACACTGTAGCCTAGCGTGGCCTCCAACCAAAGACACGCTTAGATCAGCCTCCCGGGACTGGGGTTACCAGTGTGAGCCACCACGCCCTGGGAACCCCTTAGATTTGTGAAACTGTGCTCTCTGTAGGGAGCACACAGGTGTCTCCTCCCAGATTATAAACCATGGTTGATGGTTCTACAGGTCTAGGCCTTCTCAAGGCCATACAGCTCCAAAACACAGATGTAAAATTCCCTCCAGTGCACGCTGTAGATGTGCTATGAGCAAGAACAACGCTTAATTTCACAGTGCGCAGGGGCGATTTCCATATTTTCCATATGACAGAACAGGCCAGATGATGGCCTCCTGTTTGCATGTGGACTTGGCATTCTTCTGCAGAGTGGGAGCTGCAGGGTCAGGGGCATTCAAGCTTCATGAAGGACCAGGGCAAACAAGAGCCACTGGCCCTGCCACCTCTGGGGGTGCAGCTCCTGTGAGGCCAAAGGTCTCAGACACCCTTCCATGAGGGAAGCTGACCTAAGCAGCTTTCTAAACGACAGTGCACGGACAGCTCTCCGGCAGAGGTCTAACGCTCAACCAGCTGCTGAAAATCAAACTCTGCTGGTATTAGAACTACAGCATTCCTCATCAACGATGCCACACACCTACCACGGACATCTTCACAACACAGCACATGTGGCTGGGAACAAAAGAGAAAAGGACCCTTCCTGTCCTGGGTGTTAAAAGACAACAGAGTTGGGGGCTGGTGAGATGTCTCAGGGAGTGTTGGTACTTGCTGTGTAATTGATGATCCAGGGTTCAATCCCCAGCTCCAAAACAATTGTCCCCTGACCCCCACAGGCATGAGTGTGAACACAGATATAAACTAAAATTCTATACATCAGAGTTGGCAGTGAGTATGTCTCAGCGGCCCAGACTCAAGGCTCCGGGTTGGCAGGTTGGGAGGCAGCCCAGAGCCGGGGTGCCTCACAGCACCAACAGTACCAGTTAAGCAAACAAAATACTAAACAGGGGTTCTAGGTTTCTATTCAATACTGCAAATTTGGTAAATAAATGCAGTTTTAAATCAAAATTAACAAAGAAGCTATTGATCTAATGATCTGTGTATCTATTAATAAATAAACACTTTGGACAACAACAACAACAACAAAACAGTTGCCAGTCAGAAAACCGCTCAATGTGACAGTTACCTACAAATATGAATTAAGACCAATGACATGCCAGTGGGGTCCAGACTGCAAACACTGAAGCTGGGGAGCACAGACCCGCATACAGCACTGGAGGAGTATGGAGCACTCAGTGGGGCGGGAAATTAGAGATTCGTTTCTATTTTAATTTGATGTGTATGAGTGTTTTGTCTCCATGTATGTGTGTACGTTATAAGTGCAGTACCCAAGGGGGCCGGAAGATGGCATCAGATCCCCTAAAACTGGAGTTACAGATGGTTGTGGGCTGGGAACCAAACTGGGGTCCTGGGAAAGACCAATAAGTGCTCTTAACTGCTGATCCAATCGCTCCAGTTTCTTGGTAGAATTTTTTTTTTAATTATAGTTAAGACTAAGCTATGACTTATTACTCTACACATAGGTGTTTATTTGTGGTGAACATGTTCCCACAGAGCTGTATACACGATTACTTCCAACAAAAACAACAAATATTTTAGATTTCTAATAATCGACAGAATCAATGCATGGGATATTCAGAGAGAAAATACAGCCCAACAACTCAAACCATGTTACTTGTAAACACCACAAGACAGACACTTGTGAGAGGGACGGACAGGAGGCGGAGGACACCTCTGGCCTCCCTCCATTCCAGCCCTGTCCAGCTGTCCCGGTGGCTCCACGGTTGCTGACTGCAGAGAGGCAGGGATGGGCAGTCACTGGCAGAAAGTCTGCATTCCTTGTGTGTTTTCAATGTACTTGAACAGTGCACTTAAGGCCTGAATGTTTTATGACTTTGCATGAGGGAGAGAGTGGAAAAATCACATAGATGAGGGCTTGGCACAGTGTGTACTTTTGATCCCAGCACTCAGGAGGCAGAGGAAGGCAGATCTCTGTGAGTCTGAAGTTAGCATGAACTACAGAGAAGAGTTCCAGAAGAGACAGAGCAAATAGTAAAACCCTGTCTCAAAAAACAAAACACACACATACACACACACAGAAAGAGAGAGAGACAAAGAGACAGAGACAGAAAACAGAGAGACAAAGACAGAGAGTCCAAAAACAGAGAGAAAGAGAGAGAAAAAATCATATGAATGAAACTAACTCAGGCATGGTGGTTAAGATCATGAGTTCAGTTCTAAGCACACATGTCAAGTTGCACACAAACACCAGTAATTGTAGCTCAGGATCCAATGCCTTCTTCTGGACTCTGAAAGCAACTGAATTCATGTGTGCACACATGCATGCACACACATGTAGCAACAATTAATAAAAGAGAGACCATGAATTTGACAGTAAGACAAGAGGGGTATATGGGAGGGTTTAGAGGGAGGAAAGGAAGAAATGCTGTAATTGCATTATTTCAGAATTAAAAATATAATAATAATAATAATAATAATAATAATAATGATAATAATGTTTAACACTTGAGAATGCTTGCTCGCTGCTCTTTCTGAGGACCTGAGTTGGGCTCCCACCACATAAGTCAGGGGGCTTTTAACTACCTGTAACTTCAGCTCCAGGAGGACCACACCCATGCCTTCAAGGACATCTGCACTCATGTGCACATACACACACATGCAAATGAATAAATAATAAAATAATAATAAAACCTAATATATAATAGACAAAAAGAAAACAATGCATGGTTTGTGTGATACACAGGGTTAGGGAGAAACCGTTTAAAAATGTGTGCAGTAAGAAAATTACTCAGTTGCTAGCAGTCAGGGAGTCCATACGGACCACACAGATGTTTCTTTCAGAAAGCTTGGAAGGATGTCACACTCAAAAGTAACAGAAATGTCAGTGCCACTGGCCCAGTGCCAAGCGAGGTCAGAGGCGGGGGAGTTCTGAGGCTCCGGGCAGTGGGGGGAAGCACAGATCTGTCCCCAGCCCCCACCCGTGGGGAGCTGAGGGGCTGCGAGGAGGACCCAGGTGCAGACCTGTGTGTGTGACTTTCTCAAAGGGCAGCTGAAAGGCTCCTGCCGCCTGCTTGGCAGCCATGGTTTCAGGGCTTTTCAGGCTGAAGTTCAACCCTTCCAGCCTGGATCCTAGTTAGGCAGACTGGTGGGGGGAGGTAAGAGAGCTCCCCATGTGAGAGCAAGTCACTCCACATACCCATTGAGGAGGAGGGGGAGCATATTACAGAAGCCTGTTCCAGCACAACATGCACACCAAATCTGGCCGCATCTCGATGCTGTGGTGAATTTGTTCTGCTCCTTGACATTCCCAGAAGCAGACTTCCATGAAGGATGGATAGACTCTGAGGAGTCAGGTGACTTGCCCAACTCTGGCAGCTGCTCTTGAAGACTGGATTCTTAACACGGGCTAGTTTGACTTTAAGCTCGCTGCCCTTAAGCCACCATATTATAGCATCTGCATATCTCATCTACACCTGCATTTTTCTTTATATTTATTTATTCTGCATTCAAGTGCATGCATGCCTATAGGGCGTGTGTGTGTGTGTGTGTGTGTGTGTGTGTGTGTGTACTCACATGCATGCTTGTGGAAGCTGGAGGACATCTTGTGGGAATTGTTTCTGTTTTATTTTCCTTTTCCATCTTGGTTCTAGGACTCTCACTGGGGTTGCAGGACCTGGTGGCAGGAGCCTTTGCATCCTGAGCCCTCATCACATCAGCTCTGTATCTGTATCTGTAGCTGCATTTCGGAGAGCTTGGCCCTCTACCGCATCAGCGCTGCTGAGCAAACTCTCTTTGACTTTGTTTCCTTATTCACCCAACCTTTTGCATCTTTTGTTTATTTTTGAGACAGTGCCTTTCTACGTAGCCCAGGCTATCCCTTCATGACCTTCAGAACTGGGACATAGGCATGGACTTCCAGAGGCTTTTATCTATGTGTGTCTCGGTCACCCAGGTGCCTGTTCCTGCCCTGACATCACCCTTCTAGTTTCTGCTGATGCAGGGCATGTGATTGTCACCCTTTATCTGTCCTCAGAGGCTTCAGGTGGTCCCTTCTCACCCGCTCATGTCCTCCACAGAGAGGCCATCAAGAAGAGTTTTCTGTGAGACAGTCTAGTGGAAAGCCTCCCCCAGCCTGTGGCAGACACATGCAGACACTGCTTCAAAACCAAGGCAGGCTCTTCTCAGGATTCCCCCAAAGGAGTATTGTTGGTTCCTATAGGCAGTCCTCTTGTGATCTGTCAAGTGGCATCATGAGAGCCCAGATTAACTCTTGTCTGTGTTTCCTACAGATAAGAAGCCTTGACTATGTTACAAGCCTGACCTCCAGCTAAGAATGCTTTGACACTTCCTTTTCAAAGTATCTGCTGATAGCCTAGTATTGCCATGGCGGAATGAACCTGAGATCATAGCATTTACACCCAGGAGAATGGCACAGAAGACGGGGAATTTAAGGTCATATTTGGCTGCGTAGCCATTTCCAGGCCAGTCTGGACTATATATAAGACTCAAAAAATCAAACAAGGGGCCGGAGAGATGGCTCAGCAGTTAAGAGCACTTGTTGCTCCTCCAGAGGACCTGGGTTAGAGTCCCAGCACCACGTGACAATTTACAACCATGCATAAACCCAGTTCTAGGGGCTCCAACACCCTCGTCTGCCTTCCTCGGGCACCAGACACACACACACACATGGGGCTCAGACATACAGGTGGGAAAATACTAATACACAAAATAAATAATAACAGAGATACAGATACCCAATACTGCCTAGCAATATAAGATACTTGTATATAATCAAGGAAGAAAGGAAACATGCAGGTGGTCTCAGAATAGATACAATGTTAATATATATATATATATATATATATATATATATATACATATTTTCCATTTCATGTTTCTAGAATAAAGCAGGTTTATAAATAGCCTGACATTTGTAATTTGACAATTGTCTTCTCACGTTATTCTTAGTAAATGCTCATGATAAGCCTTTGGCAGGCACACAAAATTCTAAATGCCCATTTCAAAAGGTATATATATATGTAAGCATTACTCAGGCAAGCTGACAGTAGGAAGGAGGCTCCACCTTAGAGGCAGGTGTGCACTTAGTCACCTCACATGCCCGCCAGACCTGCTGCCAAATAATAACTGCCTGGGTTCTTCAGTGCTGTCCAGATGCCGAAGCAAATGTGACCAGCCATTTCTTCATTCGCTGTTGTAGGCATTGGGCGTCTTTGGCCTGCTCATTTAGAAAAACCAATTTCACCCTCCCACAGCGGGCGGGCGCATGCATTTGAGATGGGTCAGAGTAGTTGCTAATTTATTCACCTAGCTGAAGAGTTTCAGAACAGCTGGAGACATTTGAATACCATTCTTTCCCACTCATAATTCAAGTGTCTGACTCAGAACACTTTGGGCCTGGGTGGCGGTGGGGGATGTGTGTGTGTGTGTGTGTGTGTGTGTGTGTGTATGTGTCTACTATCCTCCCTCATTGCTGACCCAAGTCAACCTGCTATGTAGAGCACTGTGAAAATGTGAACTGCTTTCTTTGCCCAAAAGTTGATTTTAACACGTGTTTGAGCGAGACCTTCATGTAAGGAAATGGTCTTGAGTAAAACCTCCATAGGTGTGCCTTCTCTGGGCAGGCAAAATACGAATATCTACAAGTTCCATGAATTCTGGTAGCTTGAGAGTAGGTCCATTGAGGAAGGAAGTACACACGTGAAAAAAAACCGCGCTCAAGCCAGGGTCACAGCTTTTAATAACATTCCAAACAGTTGTCCCTGGAGTCTGGGCTGGAGGACCGTAACCCAGCAAGAACCCAACAATGGCCTTCGGGATGTGTCACAGCTGTAGACACTCCTGCTCAAATGCCTCAGGGAACCCTTGGAGAGAGGGACCCGAATTCTTACTTGCTCACAAAACTCTGAGATGTAATATCAGTTTCACCAAAAGACAGACGTAAGTGGTGGCGGGTTAGTGCTCTGAGCACGGGCTCTGAAGCACACAGCTGGGCACAGCTGCTTATCCAGGCCACCACATAGCAGCTCTGCTCACCAGAGAACCTTCTCCAACGCCTCCAAGCAACGACAACACGTAACCTTCCTGACTTAAAGAACAGTTTTTATTGCTTTCTGAAACATTGAAAACCAGTGAGGGCAGGACACCCAAGACAGTAACAAGAAAATATTAAACAATGTTGCTGTTCTAAAAGGAGGCAATTCCTTAAATGCCTCAGCTACTTCCTCAGACCAACAGTGGAATAGGCACAGAAATTCACCACAAACCCAGACCAGCACCACTTAGGTCACAAGACAAATGAAGTCCTATGTTTGAAAAAAAAAAAATCCGTCCCACTAAATTAAGAAGTTGCAGCTGTCTGGTAAGTGGTGAGGTGAATATGCTTTATATTTTCCACTTCATGTTTCTAGAATAAAGCAGGTTTATAAATAGCCTGACATTTGTAATTTGACAATTGTCTTCTCACGTTATTCTTAGTAAATGCTCATGATAAGCCTTTGGCAGGCACACAAAATTCTAAATACCCGTTTCAAAAGGTAAAGTGTATTTGAGCAGAGGAATGCACTCCGCTAATCCCAGCACTCTGGAGGCAGAAGCAGGGGGATCTCTGTGAGTCTGAGGCCATGTAGCATGGTCTACACAGAGTTTTAAGTCAGTCAGAACAACACAGTGAGACCCTGTCTCAAAAACAAAACTAAAGCATATATATATATATATATATATATATATATACACATATATATATACACACACACACACACACACACACACACACACACACATACATACATATATATATGTACATACACACAAATATATGTTAAGTACACATTAAAAATTTTCAAGCAATTTTACTGATACATATTCTGGCACACAAGGATAAAGTGGCCCTTAGCTAAATAAGCCCCAACTCTGTTTCATTTTAAAGGGAAGGACAGCCGTAGACAAATCTAGCAACAGCCTGGGCTGCGGGTTTCAGGGTGTGGGGTGCGGAAAGGGGAGCTATGGTCCTGGCCAGAGGCAGAGATGGGGGGACTCCTACAGCACTGCTTCCTAACCCTTCCACAGGCTAGCCCAGCAGCTGAGGTCCAGGAAAATGGCAGCAGTCCTGGCTCCTCATCCTGGGCCACATGAACTGGGCTAGAACGTGCTACTTACACGGCCCTGGTCTTCTGCTCCTGAGTCTGGGTGGCGCTGGGGACTGTGCTCTTCTGGAATTGCTTCCTCTAGTTCTTGTAGCAGAGACTTGCTTCGTCCACAGGCCCCATCCTGATCCCTGTCCAGTCCTGTCCCGTCCCGTACGCGCAGGTCAGCCTAGGCTCGAGCAGCGTGAAGGGCGCTCGCGCTTGTCTTACTTAGGCACAGGAAACTGGAAATGTGCTTTTCTTCTCAGGGAAGTGATAAGCCCAGGCTCAACTTCTGCAATTCTGTTTGCACGGCCCAGCGGGCCAGCTCCGTCCACCCCAGAGAGCCCTGAGAAGCAGCTTAAGCCTCTGTGCTCCCCTTTCTCCAGCCCGCTGTTAGCACTGCACCCCTGCACCCCTGCAGCCCTGCACCCCTGCACTTCCTCTGCGTGGGCTCACGGCCAGCCTCCTGGGACAACTGAACAGTTCCTTTTTTTTTTTTTTTTTTGTTCTTCCTCCATTTTTGCTTCACATTTTAAGGACAACTGAGGTGATATCTCTATTTAATACTGCCAAGGCCTCCGGACCCCTGGCTCTACGCGCCCTGGGATGTCCTCGTGGAGCCTCTTCCTAGTGGGCGCATCTTGCAGCTGCTTAGTAATGTCTAATTGTTTCCGGGTGAAGTCGAATTTTTAAAAAGGAAAGGAGACAGAGAGAAAGAGACACCCCGCGCTTTCAGTGACACTTCAATCACAAGTCACTCTGAGAAACTGTGACGAACTCTTTAGAGAAGACCGGAAAAAGTGAAAGCATTAGAAACACGGGCTCTTAAGTAAAGCAACCCCAGAGCTCACTTAGGCTGCTCGGGTGAGCACGTGGCATGGCCGGCTCCCCACAAGCTCGCCCTGCCGCCTGCCGCACTCTAGTAGGATGATCTGCCTTGGGAGCAGGGGGACAAGCTCAGTTCTTACACACCAACACCAGTTTATTACAGGAAAGTGGGTGTGGAGGGAAATGAGTCTTTGTTTTGTGACCTTAACCTTTCTCCTTTGGACTGTCAATCATAGGAAGCAGGAGGAGCGATAGTACCACCGGAAGTGTCTCCCCCAACACAGCTGGGAACTCACTGGCTATTCCCACTGTGAACTCAGAGGTCATTCTTTGCCTCTTATCTCCCACCACAAACGTCCTTGAGCGCTTGACACTTCCCGTTTGGCACCGGCTCTCAGAGAGCCAGCAAAACTAACCCGTGGGGTACTGATGAATCTGTGGTTACCAGGAACAACTTGAGTACAAACCTTAACGCGCTGAGAGCATCCATTTTGGAAGGAGGGTCAAAGCAGGGGGAAGACAGCATCAGTCTCAGGCCCCTTGCAGTTAAAGCCCCACTGTGTGCCTGCACACACCAGCACTGCTTATGACATCAGAAGCAAGAAGGGCCACAGGCCCTTTCAGATCATTGTGCAAGCAGAGGCACTCCCCAAAGCTGCCCACATGGCCACCTGCAGTCGCTTATGCTCTGTAATGGCGCTAAAACAATGTGAATGATAGCCGGGCCGTGGTGGCGCACACATTTAATCCCAGCACTTGGGAGGCAGAGGCAGGTGGATTTCTGAGTTCGAGGCCAGCCTGGTCTACAGAGTGAGTTCCAGGACAGCCAGGGCTACACAGAGAAACCCTGTCTCAAAAACAAAAACAAAGACAAACAAAAAAAGACAATATGAATGATGTATATTGAAATCTATGCTCTTGAATATGTGGAGTACTTATTACTAATGCTCTTTTGAGATAGGATCTTACATAGTTTCTAATTTTCTATGTAGCAGAGAACTTTTGGTCTTCCTGCCTCTACCTCCCTAGAGTAGGGGTTACACGCATACCCCTCCTATAGCAGCGCGTGCTCTCATGCCAATTTATGCCACCCCCAAACCTGCTGGCAGTGTCCTGCTTGTAGGCTAAAGGAAGCCTGCCCCAGCTGGCTCTGATTGGGAAATACAGTTGCCGGTGGCCAATGGCTGGGCAGAGAGTCAGAGGCGGGACTTTTAGAATTCCAGGGCAAGAGGAGGAAGCAGGGATTCCACCTTGAAAACAGACCACTCTGGGAAGCTTCAGGGGGAAGAGCCTGCTGACATGTAGGTACAAAGAGGGAAGCAGCCCCAGAAGGGTCTAGAACAGCAAAGATATGTATTTAATAAATGTTAACTCAGGAATATCGGAGGGGAGTGTGTGCTGGCCTTGGGGAGGTTTGATGTGCCATTGAGCTAGGTAAGGCATATTAAAAATAAACCGGGTGCGGAAAGCCAGCGGGCACCCACCAGGAGTATAGAGCGCAGTCTTAACTATTTGCCAATACAACCACTAATTTATTCAGTGCAAGGGCTGAACTTGACCCCAGGGCTTTGAGCATGCTAAGCTGGCATGCTACCAGCCAAGCTGTGTCTACAGCCAAGATCTATGCTCATACTGTGTGTATGGTATTGTTAACTACATCATGTATGGTGCTGTCAACTTCAGAGTGTATACAGGACTGTTAAGTACGGTGTATACAGTATGGTTAACTGTAGTGTAGGGGATTGCTAACTTCAGGTACTTTGCCATGCAGCAGATGACAGGAGGTCTTGTCATGCATGGCCTAAGCTTGACACCTGTTGAAAAGTAACTCCTGTCCTCTCCCCCTCCGCCTGTAGCCACCCCACTCTCTGCTTCTGGAGGCTTGGGCTGCTTCAGATTCCCCATCTTCCATGGCTAGTGGCTTTCTTAGCCTAACATCCTCCGGGTTCACTCATTGCTGCCATCCGTGGTAGAACCCCTTAAGGTTGAGTAATACTGTTTCATGATACATTGTATCCATTCATCTGTGGACGGACTGCTGTGACGCTCCCATGTCTTAGCCACAACACCTCCTCACCTTCATCCATTCACACCTTGACGGACATCTGGGCTGTTGCTGCATCTTGCTTTTTTATGAAATGCGACAGTAAACTTGTGTCAGTTTTCTACCTGTTGCGTATGTGTATGTACACTACATGTGTCAGTTCTCCATGCATGCGTGTATGTGCATTACATGCATGTGCAAGTTTTCCACAATTGTGTGTATGTGCACTATGTGCATGTCTGCTGCCTTTAGAGACAAGAAGGGGGCATCAGGTCCTCTGGAGTTATGGATATCAGTGGTTATGAGCCACCATGTAGACAGATGCTGAAAACTGAACCTGTTCCTCTGAGAGCAGTGACTGCTCTTAACCGCTGGGCCAGCTCTCCACACCCTCTTTGATATTTTAAAGTCGGTGTGTGTTTTAATGTAGTCCTTAGTGTTGCTTATATATTATAATGTTCAGTCCATATCTGATATATGATTCTCCAATATTTCTCCCATTTTGAATACCACACTTTACTTAATCCTACTGATTGTTGAAGATCCCAAGTCTGATATGGCCCCACTTACCTGTGCCTGGACTTTTGGTGTCTTATCCAAGAAATCTTGTCAGAACAATCCTGCCTTCTTCTGGGTGTCGTAGAGCTCCAGATCTTATATACAGTGAGTCTTTGAGTCGTCTGCACTCAGTGAAAGATGCCCTCAGTCCCTCCCTCCCCTGGGGATGCCTATGTTCTTCAGCACCCCTTGTCTGGAGAATTCTTCACGGTCATGTCAGAGATGAGCTGTGCACACACATGGGGGATTTTTTTTCTAGACTTTTTGCTCTGCTCAGCTGTCTGCGTGGCTCAGGGCTACACTGTTCTGAGTTTGGTTTCTACAGTTTCATAACCGTTTTTTGAAACCAGGAAGGGTAATTCCTCCATCTTTCTTTCTCAAGTTTTCAACTAGTCAGAGTTTTTTGTTTTTTTGTTTTGTCATTCCACAGGAATTTTTAAAAAAAAAAATTGCTGCTTCTATAAAACCTCCATTTAGATGGTGATGGGATATAAAAGAGAGAAAGGGTATTAGTGAGTATGGCATGGCGGCGTGGGGGGAGGGGGGTACCTAAGCGGGCCCATGCCCAGGCATCCCTTCTCCCCTGAAGGACCACATACACACCAACATGGTATAGAATAGAGTTTATTTAGAGAAGAGGATGAGAGTCAATGGTATAGTAGAGAGAGAGAGAGAGAGAGAGAGAGAGAGAGAAAGAGAGAAAGAGAGAGAGAGAGAGAGTGGAGTGGAGGCCGGCCATGACCACGTGGAGAGAGGGGGGAGGGGAGCCCAAGAGGGGCAGAGAGGTGAGAGTGCAGAGAGGTAAGAGGATGAGAGGGGAAAGAGAGAGAGAGGAGGGGCAGGCAGCCCCTCTTATAGTGGGCCAGGTATATGGGGCAGGGCATACCTGGCTATTGCCAGGTAACTGTGGGGTGGAGCTTGGACAGAATACCAACAGATGGCATTGCAAAAAAATCTATGAATGACCTTGATCAGTATGGATATTTTAAAAGCATCACATTTTTGCTTCCTTCCTTCCTTCCTTCCTTCCTTCCTTCCTTCCTTCCTTCCTCCCTCCCTCCCTCCCTCCCTCCCTCCCTCCCTCTCTCTCTCTCTCTCTCTCTCTCTCTCTCTCTTCTATTTTTTTTTGTTTGTTTTTTGAGACAGGGTTTCTCTGTGTAGCCCTGGTTGACCTGGAACTCACTTTGTAGAGCAGGCAGGCCTTGAACTCAGAAATCGCCTGTCTCTGCCTCCCGAGCGCTGGGATCACAGGCGTGGCCACCACTGCTCGGCTGCCTCACATTTCTAATCCCTGAATGTCACAGTCCATCCTTTATCCCTGCCGTCCTTGTCATCTTGAAGAGTTTTCAAGAACATGCCTTTCACTTCTTCAAACTTATTCCTGTTTATTCTTGTGTTTTTCAGGCAGGGTCTCTCTTTGTAGTCCCTGGTTGGCCTGCAACTCATTATGTAGGTGAGTGTCCCCCCACCCCATCCCTCTGCCGGTCTGTGCTTCTCAAGTGAGATTGTAGACCACCACGTCCAGCTCCCTGCACCCCTGTGCCTGGCTCCCTGCACCACCCACCCTGCCCTCTCCAGCATCTCTCTTCTGAGCCCTTCACTCGAAGCTTAGTGTGTTACTTCAAGTCTCCTGCAGACAGTGTAGACTTAGACCTTGTTGTTTTTAAATGTTTCAGTCTATTGACTGTAGAAAGTAACCCACTTACACTTAAAGAAACCATGGCTAGAGGCCATTTTGTCATCTCTGCTTGCACCTTGTGGTCCGGTCCTCCAGCCCCTCTTCTCCTTACTGTCCTTTCTCGGAGGTTTGCTGATTTCTTTGCCTCAAATGTATCATCTATAGATAATTTCTTTGTAGCCACCATGGGACTTACACAAAACTATTCACACTTCACAATGGGCAAGGGTGTGATTACAGCAGGGTCCACTCCTTCTCTTCTCTCCACAGGCTGGTTACAATTTACACCTTTTGTTTAGTAACATGGTTTGCTTTTGGTTTTTGACATTTACACCAGAGTTAAATGACTTAGCCACTATCACACACACATTCTGAAGCCACCTCTGTGTGTACTGCACCCTCAACTGCTACACTCCCTCGTGCAGGGAGGGATGACAGGGTCAGTCTCCCCAGCTTCTGCTCATGTCTTTACTGTCTGCTTAGATTTGCTGGCACTGGGTTCTTGTGCTTTACACTGGGACGTGCATGGTTCCTGCTGGGAGGTGTGTCCTAAGAGTCACTCGGAGTCTCGGCTTATGTGGTGTGTTGCTTCTGTCTCTTTGTGTTCAACATTGTCTTCTTTTGACAATTTGACCATCATGTGTGCCCACACGATTCCCTCTTATTTGGGGTTAGATGGGCATCTCGAATCTGGATATTTCTTTCTGCTCGTCTGTGAAGCAATTGGTATTCTATTTCTTTGAACAGTCTTTTTTTTTTCTCTCTACCTCTGTCTCTGTCTCCCTCTCTCCCTTACAAAACAGAATGGTACTTAACACGATAATATCCCATGAATCCTGTAGCTCTTGCACACAGGCCCTTATAACTGGATAATTTCTAATAACCTGCACTCAATTTACTAGGGCTGCTTCTTCTTCCTCCTTCTTTCTTCTTGTCTGCTTTAAAGCCCTCTAGTAAACATTTCACTGTGGTTTGTGTAGTTTGGCATTTCTTATCATCATCCACCTTTCTGTTACAGTTCACGTTTTGTTCAACCGTGCTCTCTTGGCCACATTAAGCGTCTGCATTCAACTCTCTGAGAAGTAAGTCATTCACGTTCATTGTTTGGATGCCTTTCTAGAGATTTGCTCTGTGTCTTTGGTTGGCGCGTCTTTCCCTGTTTCTTCTTTTCCTTGGCTGTCTTTTATTTTGATCTGCGTGTTAGATGAGTGACTACTTCAGTTATATGTTCTCTGTCCACTTTGTAAATCCACCCCACCCCCATCTTCCTTCCCATGCTGCTGGCATCTCTGTATCCATGTTGACTCCTCCTTCAAACAAAAGAAAACCCCAACTTCCTCTGAAGTAGAAACTTAAGGGTTCTTTGGAAAGTCAGTTGGTTGGATGGTATTTTGCTGAGGCAAATGGTTGAAGGGACATTAACGTGGACACTGGGATTGATGCCACTGTCCTTACCAGATGGTTCTGAGCAGGCTCACAAGACCCTTGAAAAGCACCATCCCTTCTGTAAAGGGGCTGCATTGGGACAGATTTACCCTTTAAGAAAACTCACCTGTAAGCAGTAACAATAGCAAGTGGATGCTGGGAACAGAACTGTAACTCTGTTTCAATGTAAAAATTGAGAGAGGGGTAAATCCGTAGGAGAACAGGCCAGGCACACTCAGTCCATCCACTGAGAGCCAGTGCATGTCTCCCAGCCACTCCTCTCACTAAACATGTTTCAGAAGATAAAGAAGGAGACAAGACACACACACAGGCCGTTGTAAAGAGTCAAGGGCACTCCCACGTTGAGTTGCAGGACGAGCTGCCTAACTCACCCAGGAAACATCTCAAGGTCAGAATTCCGCCAGCCGGTCAGCCGGTTTAGAGGTGTGGCCATTTCCAGGCTGGCTGCTTACAGCATTATGATCTCGGAGTACTGAGAACCAAGCACACAGTGTGGCGACTGCACACAGCTCCCTCCAGTCTAGCAATGTGGCTGCATTTCTAAAACAGGGTGGAAGGATACTCACCATCTAGATGAGACTCTCACAGGCCTGGAGGAGCCTTTGCTCTCATTCAAGGTTAGGTCACAGCTGTCTCCCTACAGGAGGCATTGTGATACAATGTCAGCCGCTGACAAAACCATCAGAGATCAGTAAGTTAAACAAACAAACAAAAACCAAAAAAAAAAGTTCCCTAACACACTGTGCGCAAACCCAGGAAACAAGAGAAACAAAAATGTAAGGCTGACAAGAGTTTCCTCACTAAGAAGTCTTTTGTTTCTTCCCCTGTTGTAAAGACTCCCCTCTGTCAGAATACAAAGCAAAATCACACAAACCGTAGACTTTAGCAAGTAATTAATTTATCTAGACTTTCAGATCGACTATTGCACATTAAAAATGCTAGTTTCTGTCCAGGTTCTGATAACCAGTATCACCGAATTATAAACATTTCATGTTGTCGGGTATCTTCACTTCAGGAAAATGCATTTACTTTGAGAGCTACAGAAAACACTTGAGGGGCCGGGGCGGGGCAGGGGCTTAGCTGGTAGAGGGCTTGCCTCACAAGCACAAAGCCCTGGGTTTGATCCACAGGGTGGGTACATCACTATACATCTGTAACCTCTGCAGGTAGAGGCACAAAGGTCAGAGTTCGAGATCATCCTCAGCTACACAAGTTTGAGGCTATCCTAAAATGCATGAAACCCAGTCTCAAAACAAATAAAAACCCACAGCAAATACACACAAACCAAAGAAAACTAAAGTAAAGCACAGCTTGTGGCATCTGCGCGGACATCACAGCACAGTTCACACATGACAGTGTCTGCATGAGTAACATCAAAGTGTAGCGAATGCATGACAGCCCCTGCCAAGGAAGTGCACAGGCAGCCTGTGCTTTCCCACAGAAGTTCCCCTCCCTGCGGCTCCTTCCTGCAGCAAAGCCTCACTCCCCTCCCTGGCCAATCAGAGAGGACCCTTCAGGCCCAGAATATCCAATCCTATTTACATAGAAGCACTCCTTAACAACCATCCCCAGGAGCACCTCTGCCCGCTTGAGAATAGACAATGACAACCTCCCCCGTGTTGCTGAGGCTGCCACTCTCACTGATAAATGGCTAAGCCACTGCCAGAGCAGCTGGCCCCTGTCCTTGGGGAAAAGAGTGAAGAGTGGACAGATAAGGGTCCCACAGACTTGGACCATGAAAGGAGAGTAATCAGGGGTCACAGGCAGGGGTGGCAAGTTATAAAAACACAGTAGTTCCTGATAGCACCGTAAAGTTACTTTCTAGGTTAGAAGAGTTCCCCTTCCCAGCTGTGTGATTTTGCCTCACTGCCTGAACAAATGATATCCTGTCTGAAAGATGGCTTCCCTTGTCGCCCCCGTAAAATCCTTGTCACCCTAAAATCCAAAGAATCCCTGACTATGCTGTTTAAAAATGCCAAGACTCCTAGGTGTGGGGTTGCACTCCTGTCCTGCGAAGTGGGAAAGTTTGAGATCCAAAGACTCTCGTTTTACTGCATCTGGCCTAGAGGCAGTACATTTGGTTCTTAGAGCTTTTGGGGGGGGGTGTCCTGCGATGACTCGGACATAACTCCTGACCATCACCAGTTCGAGGATTTCCAAAGCCCCAGTTTACAGAATACACTTCCAGACACACACCGAGTTCAGACTTGCTGTGGCTTTTGGGTCTAGCTTAGAAATGATTCCCCAACCAAGCTGTGAGAATTTAAACTTGAATTCCAAAAAACTATCAAGAAATATCTCCCAAATGTCATGGGTGCTTTTCAGCAAGTTGAGATTTTTGGCAAGAGTTAGCTAGGTCTACACAGGAGATACATTGTAGCTCTAGCCCTCCCTCGTACAAGTGAGCCATGTCTACACAGGCAGGAGTGCAGCTGGTGGTGGTGTATGTAGACTTTCCCTCCAGCTCCTGCCCTCAGCTCTGCAGTCCGGGTGAGAGTGAGCGCGTGGTATAGCGAATTCTCCCCCTCAGAGGCTGTGTCCTCACCAAGCACATGGATCCTGTTCCTTGAGAGAAACACTATTGTCAGAACAAATTAGCTGTGACTCCAACAGGGTCGAGGACACTTATCACCAACCCGTCAGTGATGTCCCCACAGCTTATGTATCCAGTGCTTTGTCCGTCCATTCTGCGGCTATCTGGGGACATTGCAAAGCCTCTACTGCCAACTCCACTGAGAAGCAGCTCACTGAAGACAAGCCTTCAAAGGTTACAGTTTCCCTCCAGTCCCATCCTCCATGTTCCCTCCCCTGTCCTCCCCCTCCCTCCACTCCTCTGCCCTCCCGTTCCTCTTCCCCACCCCTCTGCCTCCAGTCCGCCATGAGGTGAGTAACCTCAGCCACCATGCTGACCACACAGTCCCGTCACCATGACATTCTGCTACAGATGGCCCAGAATCAACAAACAAAGGACCGTGGGCTGAACCTTTAAATTATAAGACAAAATAACTCCTTCCCCCAGCGACAAAACTGTCACATATGGTACAGAGACAAGAAACAATCTACTCTGCTTGCGCTACAGGCTAGGGTCTCTAGATGGCTGCCATCAGGCATATTGACTGGTTTAAGAGACAGAAACCTAAGAGTATTGATTATAAGTCAAAATTCTACTGAAAACCTAGACTCAGTTTTTCTTCCCAGCTCAGGAGCTATGGGCACATGGCGTGCAGTCACGACCTCACAACAGGCAGAGCTTGGCAGAGGAGCCTCGGCCTCCCCCAGCTGAGGAGTGAGCGATGCAGGTGTGCATATTCCATCCCATGGCCTCACTAGCTCTGCGGGTTCTGAACTGGTAAGTTACCCCTACACACACACACATACACACACACACACACACACACACACACACACACACACACACGGTGACTCTACAGAGAGAATTATATAGCCTGGAAAGAGGGAAGGACGGCTCACTGTCGGTGTTCTGGGTTATATGGGATAAAGAGAGTCTGCAGGATGGATTTCAGCAGCACAGGGATCAGCCTCTGAAGGACTGAACTCCTAAGGAGCTTTTTGGAAGCCCTTTACCTTTAGCAAGTCAATTTCCACACACCAAACCTCTTATCAATCTAGGAGTATTACCTGAGCCGTGCTCAGCCATCGGCGCCTTCCTGGTCTGCCAGGACTAAGGTATGCAAAGACTCTGAATCCTTCAGGGAGCACAGCTCCATGAACCTCAGATCACCACCACTGACTGGTTACCAAAGGCAGCTTCGAAGCCCAGGTGCCGTCCCTCCGGAATTGTGCCACACAGTGGCTCTGCCTGGATTCTACAGAGCACTGTGCTCACAGGCCTGTGCATAGATAGAGACCTCGGGGGTCATCAGGGTAAAGGACGTGTCCCTTCTAGAAAGAGGCCACACAGCTAACTCTTCTATGTCCTCCACACCACTGGAACCAACCATGATGAAACTCTGACCTCAGACGTACAGTTGTCTGAACCACTGGAAGACGATACCCAGCCTGTGGCATTTTGTTGGATTAGTCCTGCCTGCCTGAGGCAGAAAGGTCCATAGAAAATTCCCAGCAAGTGGAGAAAGGCAGGGCAGTAAGGAGGGAGAGGCACAGGAAGCCCTTCGTGTAACCAGCGGACCAGTCACCTAGAGTGGGGCTCATAGGGGACATGGAGGGTGTCTCTCCTCACACAATGAGTTTGTGTGGCAAATGCTATAACTCCGAGGCCAGGCTCTTTTCATCTCCTCATAAATCCTGAAGCCCCATGCACACATGAATCTGTAGACACCGGACTGGAGAAAACTCAGATAGCAAGCCCGAGTTGTGAGCCGAGAGGTTATAACATACCGCTATAATGCTCCTGCATCCCATTAAGGTTGGACTTGAGTTTTTCGATGCATGAATCCTGGAAGGAAGAGCAGATTAACAGCATAAAAGTAATGGGCCAGCAAGTCGTACTTATTACAGCATGAGTGTGAACCACAGGAGGACTTGTTGGGAGTTGGGTCCGGTGCTGTTGTGCATTCAAATGCTAAATTCTATACCCGAGAACGGGTTGCCCCACATGTACCCCCTTTTGTTGCACAAACCTTGCTCAACACCCGCCACCCCTGTTTAAGACTATTGGTTAAAGAAAGGTGGGTACAGCCAATTACTAGAGGGAAGAGAGGGAGGCAGGGTTTCAG
Organism: Apodemus agrarius; assembly: GCA_964023405.1. NCBI lineage: Eukaryota > Metazoa > Chordata > Mammalia > Rodentia > Muridae > Apodemus > Apodemus agrarius. Next base: position 176,862,038 of record OZ030006.1, on the reverse strand, counting down.
TTACCTGGCTGTGGGTCACAGTTAGGGACCACGAAGAGGAAGAAGGAAAGCAGAGGAAGATGGCGCGAACAGGAGGTCTTTATTAGAGATGATGGGCTGGGAGCCAGGCCCAAGCAAAATGGACCCTGAGGACAGGCTGGTGGGGCGGAAATAACCCAGGAAGACACAAAGAGCAAGTATCTGTATGGAGAGCACATCTGGGGAAGTAGCCAGTCTGGCCTTTAGGGAATTTAGACTAGGGTTAATCCCCCACTGACTGTACAAAAGCTAAATAATAATCACAGTCTGAGTCTCATTCATTTGGAAGCAAGACAGGGATAGGCATAACTCAATTATTTTACAAGAATTACAGCTGCCTAACTAGGGGATCTTTTTACCAATCGCTATTGGACAGCTGAACAATGTCACTATGGTTTAAAATCCAGGGGGATTTGGGCCTGGTGGCACATGCCTCTAATCCCAGCACTTAGGAGGCTGGGGCAGGTGACATCTGAGTTCTGGGGAAGCCAGGTCTACATAGTGAGCTCCAGGCAAGCCAGGGCAGAGAACCCTTGTCCCAAGTAAGCGTTCAAACAGAAGCCACACGAGGAGGGCGGGACCACAAAGCGGCCGTGCCTACGGTTCTGATGCTCTGTATGTTCTCTCTGGGTCTCTAGAAGACACTGTAGCCACTGTTTCCAAAGTCAGCAACATTTGTTACTAAGATGACAAAGGGTTCTCTGCCCTGGCTTGCCTGGAGCTCACTATGTAGACCTGGCTTCTCCAGAACTCAGGGATGTCACCTGCCCCAGCCTCCTAAGTGCTGGGATTAGAGGCATGTACCACCAGGCCCAAATCCCCCTGGATTTTAAACCACAGTGACTTGTTCATCTGTCCAATAGCAGTTGGTAAAAAGACCCCCTAGTTAGGCATCTGTAATTCTTGTAAAATAATTGAGTTATGCCTATCCCTGTCTTGCTTCCAAATGAATGAGACTCAGACTGTGATTGTTATTTAGCTTTTGTACAGTCAGTGGGGGATTAACTCTAGTCTAAATTCCCTAGAACCCAGAGTGGCTACTTCCCCAGATGTGCTCTCCATACAGATACTTGCTCTTGGTTATAGGATGCAGAGATAAGTGTCTATTGTTTTACCTATCAATTAGCCAAATAGGGTGGCAAATCACTGGGGACATAGTCTTCCCCATTCCTAAGATGGAGGGCCGTACACTGGTTTGCACTGTTGTAATCAAAATAGCACCAGCAGTAGCTACGTGGATCATTCTACCAGAGCTCAGGGTTTAGCCAGACTTACTCCAAATACAGGACAGCCTGTATTCTCTGGTCAAATCCTCTCCACCCCACGGTGCACAAAGGGCCATTTTACACTATGCTAATGGCATCAAGTCTTTGAATAGGGTCATGTTATGCAAACTGCCGTTTCCTTCAGGGTTTTGGACAGAGCCCACCAATCCTGGAGGGAGAGGACCTACCTTTTGCAAGCTTGCATCTTTAGCAAGCAGAGTGTTCTTGTACATGTGTATCTGCGTCTGGAAAAATCAATGAGCACCACTGTCATATGCAGACCCTTACACACACACACACACACACACACACACACACACACACACACAGGCATCATTTAAAATACTCTTTGGTTTCAGTTGCAGAAGCAAGATGACAATGCGGTTGTGGTGTGTATAAGTCGCATACATACACCTTCTAATAATATTGATTTGACCCATTTGGGACGTGCTTACTTGATGTTTTTTCCTGGTTTCAGATAATTCCTCAATCTTCTTTTCCAGAGACTTTATATCCATGATGTTCTTAATATTCTAGTATAAAAGAGGAGAGCATTGCTTAGATTTAGCCCCATACCACCAGTGGCACCACCAAACCAGACCAAACCAAACCCAAAACCAAAATGAAAACCCCCAAACAGAAGTGGACGTGGCAACCTGAGTCCAGCAGCCCACGTGGTTGAAGGAGGGAACTGACTAAAATCTCCTTTTTGCCACTGGTGCTTGACATAATAAAATGTTTCTGTTTGGATGGGGGATCCTGTCTGTCCTTCATCACCTATAATTTGAAAACTCCCTTGCAGTTTGATGTGGGGGCCTGGAGAATCGTGGGAGAATCACGCCGTGTACACAGCGCCCACGGCCAGGTGCGCCCTGGCTCGCCTCCATCATATGTGCCTCCTCTTGTCTCCACTATTGTTTAACATTTTTGACATACCTCTTTCTAAAGAGCCCAGATCTTAAGATTCAGAGCCCTGCTGGGCGGTGGTGGAACACACCTGTAATCCCAGCACTTGGGAGGTAGAGGCAGGTGGATTTCTGAGTTTGAGGCCAGCCTGGTCTACAGAGTGAGTTCCAGGACAGCCAGGGCTACACAGAGAAACCCTGTCTCGAAAAACAAACAAACAAACAAACAAACAAACAAACCAAAAAAAAAAAAAGATTCAGAGCCCTGATTTGTGTCTCCTGAAAAAATATTGAAATTAAGAATTTTATGAAAATTGCTGGGCAGTGGTGGTGCATGCCTTTAATCTCAGCACTTGGGAGGCAGAGGCAGGCGGACTTGAGTTCGAGGTCAGCCTGGTCTACAGAAAGTTCCGGGACAGCCAGGCCTACACAGAGAAACCCTGTCTGGAAAAAACAAAAAACAAACAAACGAACAAACAAACGAACAAACAAAATCTTTTTTTTTAATTTAAAGGAATTAGAATTCCAGGCCAATGAGCTGGGCCAGAGGGTAAACGCTCTTACCTCAGTACATCCCTGCATACACATGCATCATGCATGTGTACCCATGTACATGCATACATACACACAATGATATATAATTTCTTACTTTAAGATTTAGAGTCTTCTGAAAGCCTCTCATTGCCTGGACAACTGTTACTTTCCTGTTAGAGAATGTGATTTAGTCAGTGTGACTGTCTGGATATTTAAATAACTTCCTGTACAGGGGCTGCAATGGGAGATGAGACACACACATCAGTCCTCGGAGTTTACAAACCAGTGCTGGAGGGAAAGTACTAGTTTCTGTATGACATATTTGGTAGAAAGGTCTATTATGGTACTTGAGAACGTCTAAGCACCAGAAACAGTTTAAACAGGCACCAAGAGGAAGCTGGCTCAGTGTGTTCTGATACTACATCTTGACATATCCTGTTACAGATCACATTCTCAGAGGGTCCCACAGATCCTTTCCCTTGCTACATGTTGGCCAGACAGGCTTCCTAGACAACGGATGGCAGAGCTCCCCCCTCTGCATGGGACGTTACCCTGGTCATTTAAAATGACGGCAGTGAGGCTCTGGTGAGAGGCGTGCTGCCCGGGGCAGAGCCAGCGGGCTGCCTGGGGCAGAGGCTATTCAACCAGGCCGGAGTTCAGGCTCCAGGTGGGCAGCTCACAACCATCCGTAAGTCTAGTTTCATGGGACCTGATGAGCATTTCTGGTGTCCTTGAGTACTCATGCATGTGGCAGGTGTGTCTCTGTCTCTGCCTGTCTCTGTCTCTGTTTCTGTGTCTGTCTCTTTCTGCCTCTCCCTGTCTCTCCATCTCTTTGTCTGTGTGTCTCTGTCTATATCTCCGTCTGTCTGTCTCTCTCACACACACAGACACACACATCCACACTCACTAGAATCCATTCTGATCTAACCCAGGACCTCTTTAGTTGTAATCCTAGTTCTTAGTTTGGAGATACAACTTTGTATAAAGTTTGTTACTCTTTCCTGATTGTTTCCAGGTGGTCTGTGTAGTGCGGGACACCCTGCCTGAAGGGCCTGTTGGTCTTCAGTGCTTTCTGACTAGAGCTACAGCTTATCGCTTCTCCAGGATACAGCTACCTAGAGGCACGGTTTAAACCACAGTCACCATACAGCTGCCATCAATTTTAGGATGGGGCTTTGCACAGAGTAAGAATTCACCTGACCTTTGGCCTGTTTTTTTTTTTTTTTAATAGACCATAGACACATGGGCCTTAGACAATCCTGTCTTGAATGAGACAGCAAACATCACCACCAGAAAGGAGCTCACAAGTAATTCTGGTAGGAATGGAAGGCAGTTAACACTCTGTGACACAGGAACACCACTGCTAGACCTATACCCAGAAGAACTGAAGGCATTTAAAGCTGTCAGTATAAATGCACGCATAAAAACCATTTCACAGATGTTCATTACACTACTCTTCATACTAAACAAGAAGCACAAATAACCCGAAAGTCCATTACTCAGAGAATGGATAAAGAGAATATGGTATATCTGTACAGTGGAATAGTACTCAGCCATAAAAAGGAAGGAAAGTGGGCTGGAGAGATGGCTCAGTGACTGCTCTTCCAGAGGTCCTGAGTTCAGTTCCCAGGAACCACATGGTGGCTCACAACTATCTGGTATGAGATCTGATGCCCTCTTCTGGTGTATCTGAAAGACAGCAACAGTGTACTCAACATACATTAAACAAACAAACAAATAAATAAATATTAAAGAAAGGAAGGAAGTAGTGATATCTGCTACAATATGAACAAGCCTTTAAAACATGATCCTAAGTGGAAGCCAGGCCCAAAGACCAGGTCTTGCTATAACTCCACTGACATGGAAAGTGCAGGGTGTTAGCAGTTGCCAGGGCCTGAGAGGAGACGGGATAGAGGGTCGCTGCTGAAGCGTGTTGAGTTTCTACCTGGTGGTATGGCGAGGGAGGAGTTATATAATGGTGGATACCGCAGGACCTTGGCTTAGCTACCACAAGGATGGACTCATGCAAACTACACATTGCTAAGGGATTGACGAAACAGCGAAACTGAAATCCCAGGATGCTCTGGGCTCACCTCTTCATCTGCAGGCTAACCGCCTGCTGGCCTCTTCCATGGCTTCTAATGCCGGTTGACACGTAGTGGTCTCTTCTTCCGGGTTCTGCTTCCTGGAGTGCAGGTCTATGACTCAGGTCATCAAGTCCAACATCTCCCTAGGGAGAGAAAAGGCCTGAGGACTGCCTTGGGCATCTCTGTTCCTCTAAATAAAGCCAGGCAGGGAGTTTCCCTGAGCTGGAGTAAATGTTCTTGACTTTTTATCCTTTCTCTTCCTCAATGCCATAAGTACAACTCACGTACATAATAAATACTTACTATCCTAGCCTCAAAGACTCTCCTAACCAGGCATGGTGGCACATGTCTATGCTCCCAGTACTGAGGAGGAGGATGATAAGGAGATTCAAGTCAGCCTTGGCTGTTTACACTGAGATTCAGGCCAGCCCTGGTCATATAAGACCCTGTCTCAAAAATCCACCCTTATGTTGGGCAGTGGTGGCGCACACCTTTAATCCCAGCACTTGGGAGGCAGAGGCAGGTAGGTGGATTTCTGAGTTTGAGGCCAGCCTGGTCTATAGAGTGAGTTCCAGGACAGCCAGGGCTGTACAGAAAGACCCTGTCTCAAAAAACAAAACAAAAATAAACAAACAAAAAAAACCCCACCCTTATTTTTTGTATTTCTATGTATAATGTATATTATCTCCCAAAGAATTAGAATCCATTTCATAAGTTTATTTTGAAAAGAACTTGTTCCAGGCAACCCTGGAAGCCCATGGTGGAGATGCATTTTTATGAGCGAATTAAGTAACTTTAGATTACCAATCTGTACAAATGTCTGCTCCCAGTGAGACCAGTTCTAACATAGATGGAGGAGAATAATTAAACATCTAAGGCCATCTGTGTAAGTTCTTCCACAAACAAAAAGCGGTGTGTGGTTAATAATGTGGGCTGCAGTCAACAGAAGAAGGGAAGCAGTGAGACTCACAGGACTTGTTCAGACAGGTCTCCATGCAGACCTCAAAGCCGGGTCTCTGCGATGCCTGGGTCATCTTCCCTGGAAGACATAAGGGAAAGACTCACTTCCTCCATGTTCTGCCGTCCTGAAGCAGTTCAAAGCCTGGCCTATCTGGCCTCACCTCTTCCTGTGGGTCAAACACAGAACCTTCCCGGCTGCTGGGCCCTCAGCTCCTTGTTCCTTTCCTGAAGCCAAAAAGCAAAGCCAGAGTCCAGCATCTGCTCAGACCAGTCCAGGCCAGTTTTTCACAGTGCTCTGTATCCCCATTTGAGTTTTGAAGCATCTATTTGTGGGCTCAGAAATGTCTCCGTGGTTAGGACGCTTGCCTAGCAGGCATAGTGGTCTGAATCCAAAATGAAGCCAGGTGATGTCGCAGCCACTTGGAATCCCTGTGCGCAGGAGGCAGAGACAGGAGGACGCCCAGGGTTAGCTGCCTAGGCATGCTACCCAGAATCACCAAGGCCCATGTTCAGAGAGGACCCACCTCAGGAAGGAAGATACACCAGGTCAACTCTGGACCGAGCCACATATACACCCATACACACACACACACACACACACACACACACACACACACACACACACAGACACACACACACACACACACACACAACATCTAACTAAATGCAAAAGCATATGATTGGTTATTTTCCTTCAAAATATGTTACCTGGTCAAAGAGATTGTTTTTATTGTTGTTTGGTTTGGTTTTTTGTTCATTTGTTTTGTTTTGTTTTTGTATGACAGATCCTCACTCTATATTCCTGGTTGGCCTGGAGCTTGCTATGTAGACCAGACTGGCCTCAAAACTATAGCAATCCTCCTGCCTCTGCATCCTGAGTGTTGTGATTACAGGAGTGTAACATCATACATTAACGACATTACACATTTTGGTTTGTTTGTTCTTCGAGACAGGGTTTCTCTGTGTAGCCCTGGCTGTCCTGGAACTCATTCTGTAGACCAGGCTGGCCTCGAACTCACAAAGATCCACCTGCCTCTGCCTCCCACTACTTGGCTGACATTACACATTTTTAAACGTGTTCTTAAATTGCTCTTTTAAAAGCTGAACCGGCTTTCTTCTTTTTCTACCGGCGATGAGTCTGGGTGTCTGTCCATCCCTCAGCACCAGATAAAGTTGTTGCTGTTCAATCTGTCACTGAGGCTAGCGAACTGGCTCAGTGGGTAAAGGTACTTGAGGTAACACAGCCTGAGGACCTGAGGCGGATCCCAGGATCACATGGTAGAAGGAAAGAACAAGTTTCTTCAAGTCATCCTCTGATTTCCACAACCCAGCAATTTTAAAAAATAAAAATCTGTATGACAAATGGCAAAATGGTATGTGTACTTTGTTTCTGTTTTTTTAAAAAATGTATTCTGTCTATGTGTGTGTTCTGGGGTCCGTGTCTGCAGTAGGGAGAGGCATCCTATGGTATCGGCTCCATTAGTACAAAGGGTGGGGCCACAGCGATGGTGGGGGGCAGTGCCCGGGGTGTTTCTGCTGGAATCTGCTCACCTTCTGTTCCTTCAGCGAGTTAGACACTTCTTCCTGATGCCCAGAGGGCGTCCAGGGCCACACTTGGGTCTATGTTTCCAGGACCGAGCCTGGTCCCCAGCCCCTCAAGGCCGCTGTCTTCCGAGTCTTGGCCGTTCATCTCGGGGAAGCCATTGCTTTGTCCACTCCTACCGGGGCTTTTGAGGGAGAAGGAAACATTGCTTTTGAAACACGCTGTTTTGAGACAGTTTCTCGGGGAACTTGGACCAGCCTCAAACTTCCTGCGTCACCAAAGGTGACCTTAAGTGTCTGGTCCTTCTGCCTACACCTCTTGAATGAAAGACACAGTAGAAAATTATTTAAAGTTTTGGCCACGGCTTCTCCCCCACCTTATCATTGAGTTCCTGGATGAAAGACACACTTATATTTGTATTTGTAATACAAATATTTATATTTGTAATAAACCTGAGCAGCACAGTAGCTGGGCAGGTGCCTGCCCTCCGTGCCCTTAGAATCTCTCTTCCTGTCGATAACCCCAGTTATTATTTACTATGTCTTATCTGGGCTGCTCCCAGCTCTAATTGGGCAGCCCTCAGGGCCACGGTTTTTGTGGCCCAGCTCACGCTTGGTGGCTTCTCTTCTCTCGTCTCCTGCAAGGTTTTTCTTTACTGTATGACAGCTTCTTTGCCCCTTCTTCTCCCTGTGACCCTCCCAGCCCCAAGCCTGTGAGCACCGATGTCTCTTCTGCTTTCGTCTGTCAGCATCCTTATTCACCAATCACAATTAACTGGGGGAGGGGCCGCTAGCATCTGTGCGGGACTCTGTGTCTCCGAGATAACCAGTTAGCACTTAAGCAGCATCAGGCCAACCCGCCACCAGATGGTTACAGGTGTGTGTAACCATGCCTGATTTACATGGTACTAGGCGTGAACCTGGGTGTTTTGTGTATCTTAAGCAACAGAACACCACCCTGAGTTTGGGCAACATATTTAAATTCAGTTCTATGTACTTCACATGTGTAAGTTTGTGCACATGTGTGCAGGTGCACGTATACCGCTGTCAAAGGACTACTTAGGAGCTGGTTTCTCTCCTTCAGCTATCTGGGTTCCAAGATGAGCTCGGGCTGTCAGGGGCAGCGGCAGAGACCCTGAGCCCGTGAGACACCTCACTGGCCTGAAGCTTGCATTTGTGATGAATGAGGTGCCAGGACTACAGATTCTAAAAATAATCCATTTAACCCTTGCCATCCTGTCAAGCCGTCACAGGGCGGGGCCCTGGCTGAAGTCCTGCCAGCTTGAAAGAAGGAGCACACACTGACTCGTGCAAACTGTGCTCTGATCGCCACGTGTGCATGCACACCACACTGATAACTAAATGCAAAAATAATTTAAAATAATAATCAATTAACTTGTAGACACGACATACCTGGGTGGGAGGTCCTACCTGAGAATTAGCCCCAAAGAAAGAAAATGGAGAAGTGTTAGAATGAGACATACAAATATAAAGGGTCTTAAAAACTGTATTACAGGGGGCTGGAGAGATGGCTCAGCGATTAAGAGCACTGACTGCTCTCCAAGAGGTCCTGAGTTCAAATCCCAGCAACCACATGGTGGCTCACAACCATCTGTAATGGGATCTGATGTCCTCTTCTGGTGTGTCTGAAGACAGCTACAGTGTACTCATATATATAATAAATAATTAAAAAAAACTGTATTACATTTTATTTGTCTGGCTGTGTGTGCGAGAGGGCGTGTATGCACCACAGCTTGGAGGTGGAGGTCAGAGGAAGACTTTTGGGAGCTGGTTTCCTCTTCCACCATTGTGTGGGACCTGAAGTGAGTGTTAAGGCTCGGGCCTCTGTGTGTTGAGTCCCCTCCCTCCCTGGCCCCGGGAATAGCTCCATATGCTTCCCGATTTACTCCTGCATATTAAAAAAAAAAAAATGTCTGCAGTTAAAAAGAAAATCCAGCCGGGCGTGGTGGCGCACGCCTTTAATCCCAGCACTTGGGAGGCAGAGGCAGGCGGATTTCTGAGTTCAAGGCCAGCCTGGTCTACTGAGTGAGTTCCAGGACAGCCAGGGCTACACAGAAAAACCCTGCCTCGAAAAAAAAACCAAAAAAAAAAAAAAAAAAAAAAAAAAAAAGAAAGAAAGAAAATCCAAAGCCACGCTGACAGGAGCAGCCATGGAAAAGTGTATAGCAAACCAGAACGGTGAGGGTTTCCATGATTTTGCTTCCCAAGCTCACCAGGATGGTGTCATTCTTACAATGGACCGGAAGCATTTAGGTGCTAAAAATAACCTGTGGGAAGTTATAAAGAGCTACCTCCCACTCCCCCTCCCCCCCCCAAAAAAATACAGAAGTGAAAAGCTATAATTAAAAGTTTTTAGCTAAATTTGGCGATCTATAATTACAAGTTTTTAGCTAAATTGGGTGATCAGTTTCATATACTTGGGCGGCCTGTTTCTTGTAAGTCATTCTGAACAGGGACTAAGTAGGTCCCTGAAATAAACAGCCACGACCTGGCCAGCTGGGCTTGCTTTCAAATTAGGTTGTTCCCACTGTTGGGGGTGGGTCTGATGCTGCTACATATTCTGTATCTATGCTAAATTCGGTATCCTAAGATTTGGTTGACCCAAGATTAGTAAAATTCCCGGCCTTTGTTGTGCAAACCCTACTCTGCAATTTAAAAGCATTGGTTAAATAAAAATGTCTACAACCAAGTGCTGGGGAGAATAGAGAGGTGGAGTTCTGAGTTACCAGAAGTGTGTGGGGGTCTGGAGGTAGGGACCATGATGAAAGAGAAAAAGAGGAGGAGGGAGGAGGAGGGAGGGAGGAGAGGAGGGGAGGGGGAATGAGGGAAGGGGTAGGGGAAGGGAGGGGAGAGGGAGGGGAAGGGAAGAGGAAAGGAGGGGGAGAAGGTAGGGAGAGAGGGAGAGGGAGAGAACAGGAGCTCTCCCTTAGCCATGATGGACCAGCAGCATGTGCCCCAGTGAAATGCCTCCCCAGAACAGCAGACTACTGGCAGAGAAATAACTCAGAAAGATTCCAACAGTCAGTGTGTGGGATCCATAGCTGGGGAAGTACCCAGTCTAGAGTTAAGAGAATTAGATTAGGGTTAATCTCCCAGGAACTGTGTAGAGCCTAATAAATCATCATTTTCAATGGAAGCTAGATGGCTAAGCATGATTCTTTTATTTTACAGCCCAGCATGTGGGACACTGACAGACACACCCATGCAAACGATGCCCCTCCAGGAAGGCCACCTGACAAGTTCTCCCTGTGTGCCTGGCCCTTGTCACACCCAAGAAAAATGCTTGCCATTCGTACCTCCCCTCCCCTTCCCCCTCTTCCTCCCCCTCCTCCTCTTCCCCCTCCTCCTTCTCCTCTTCCTCCTCCCCCTCCTCACAGGCCCCGCTCCCACCATCGGCTTCATCCTCCTGGCTGCCTTCACCATCTGTTTTCAACACAATCCAAAAAAAAAAAAAAAAAAAAAAAAGGAATTTTGTACCGTGATGGGTAGTTTGTCACGTGGGTGTGTCAATCTGAAGAAATTGTACTTTGGTAACCGTCAGCTCACAGCACTGGTATCGTCCTCAGTACATGGGTTTTAAGTGGTTATGTGGCTGGGAGCAGCTCTGTGGTACAGCACTGCCTAGCATTCATGAAGCCCGGGGTTCAGTCTCTAGCAACCCATATAAACACCTAAAAATGAAATTTAAGTAGTCAAAGGCTACACTAAAGCACACATCTTTAATCCTAGCACTCAAGAGGCAGAGATAGGTGGATCTCTGTGAACTAGAGGCTAGCTGGTCTGTGGGGCACTGGACCATGCCAGGAAACTTGGGTTCAGATAGCCTGGCACCCAGGCACCTGCCTGAGATGGCAGGCATCCTCCTGCTCCATACTCAGGTGACCCCACTCCCCATGTAGATCAGAGCAGAGTTCTCCATGCTGATGAAGTACTTAGAGGCCCTGAGGGTTCCCTTTCCAGACATTCCTTCCTACAAAAGGTATTTAATCTCTGGTCCACCCTGAGAAGGTGGTCTGCATTCATTTTCCATGAACAGTTAATCAACGGTACGGATAGACACGGACTGTCTCTTTCATCAATAACCCCCAGCCCGGGGGAAGCCTTGGTCTACAGAGCAGTGCTATCTAAGCCTCCCACAGAAGGCCTCTCCTTGTTCCTAGACTCACCACTGCCGAGCTCAGCTGGAGTTCCCCATGCCCTCAACCCACAGGTCTTCTCTGTTCTCAGCTCCCCTGAGACTCCCAGCAGTGTCCGGACGTCCAGGAGTCTGAGAACCCTGACCTCCGCCTATGATGTTTCTTACTTGGGCTGAGGCCCACATCTTAGACTGTGTTTTCCCACCCCCCTGAGCAGGGTACTGGAGCTTCCGCAGAGCCCAGCACCCCACAGCAGCACAGGGTAAATACGGCCTGTCTCCTTGTGTTCCCACACCCCAGTGGTGAGGCAGAACGCAAAACCACACGGGTCTACAAAACAAGTTCCAGGGTAGCCAGGGGTTATGTAGTGAGACCCTATCTATAAATAAATAAATAAATAAATAAATAAATAAACAGGGGTGCAGAGGGGCGGGGTTTTATAGCCCTGTTATAGTAACCAGTTGGTACTCTTAACCCCTGAGCCCTCGCTCCAGCCCTAGAGCAGGTGTTTTAAAGCGTGGTTATTTACCATCGTCATTCAGGGACAGTTTTGTCCCCACCCAGTCTGAGGAGGAGTGTTTCTCCCAGAACTGCGTTCCAAGCCAGGGACTGAGGAACTGGCAGAGTCTGCATCAAACTGCCTTAAAATCCTTGCTGGGGAAGCATCCCTTGTGGTCAGAGACTTCAAAGACAACTCTGGTTGCTCCACGACCCGCTGAGAAGGATCAGAACTGCCGAGCAGGCGCCTTCCTGGGGAGAACTGGGCTGCCCGTTTCAGGGTGGGAAATGAGGGTGTGTGTGAGCTCTCAGAACAGTGAGAGGAGCGCCCAGCACGTGAGTACCAGTCTCTTGGCTCAGCAACTCCCTGAAGGCGGTCTCAGTTTTAGACTGGGCTGTCAGAGCTGCCGAACTTGTGTTTAGAAATGGCCTCTCTCTCATGGATGGCTCTGATTCCTCCACCTCTACCGACACTTTTGGCTCCGTTCCTTCCTGACTCAATGCCGTGGGTTAGAAGAGGCTAAATCAAAGGCAGAAGCAGACATGAGTTTTGCCATTAGCGTTGCCCTAACAATAACTCAGCGGTCCGCTGTTGACTCCCGAATTGACTTCGCAGGCACTGGACTCCAGCTGTCCAGCTGCTCCCAACCACTTCCTGTGCATCACAGGGGAACTCAAATTGTCAGGGACTGCCAACAGTCGGTGTAGATGAAGTCTCTCCCTGAGCAGGCATCATGCTGAGAACTGTCTTTGTAACAGCTCAGTCTTAAATTAGTGTTCTGGAGGTGGGGGTGGGGGCTGGTGAGTGTTCTCAGCAGCTTAGAACACTTGCTGCTCTTACAGAGAACCTCCGTTCAATTCCAGAGGCAGGCGGATTTCTGAGTTCGAGACCAGCCTGGTCTACAGAGTGAGCACCAGGACAGCCAGGACTATACAGAGAAACCCTGTCTCAAAAAAAAAAAAAAAAAAAAAAAAAAAAAAAAAAAAACCTTACTAAGATGTTCTCTGTATATACGTGTACATGTTTGATCCCAGACTTCATATATGTTATGTCAAATAGATGGAAAATCACAAAGAAACTGAGACTCAAAGACGTCAGTAAGTTCTTGATGGTCCCGTGCTGAGATCTGAGCCAGAGAATGCTGGCAGACTTGGGAGGCAGCGTCAGCGTGTCGGACCTCCAACTTACCCAGTCTGATGGCCATCCACGCCAGCAGTGACGCGGCCAGTCATGGCTGCCATCACAGGGAGCGGCCAGCTCTGCACATGCATGCGGTCACGTGCCATGTGCTTTATGACTAAGGCTGATTTTTCCATCCCAAGCCTGAGCACACCATTGCATTCAAAATTACTGTGAAGACACTGGGCTCCAATCTTTCTGATTTCTTCCAGGATTTATAATTTTACTATTTTGTCATACACTTAATTTTTAAAAAAGATTTATTTATTTATTTTATGTACATGAGTACATTGTTGTTTTCCTCAGACACACCAGAAGAGGGCATCAGATCCCATTACAGATGGTTGTGAGCTACCATGTATTGCTGAGAATTAAACTCAGGACTTCTGGAAGAGCAGTACGTGCTCTTAACAGCTGAGTCATCTCTCCAGCCTTTCTTTCTCTTTCTTTCTTTCTTTCTTTCTTTCTTTCTTTCTTTCTTTCTTTCTTTCTCTCTCTCTCTTTCTCTTTCTTTCTTTCTTTCTCTCTCTCTTTCTTCCTTTCTCTTTCTCTCTTTCCTTCCTTTTTTGCTTTTTTGTTTTTTTGTGGCAGGGTTTCTCTGTATATCCCTGGCTGTCCTGGAACTAACTCTGTAGACCAGGCTGCCCTGGAACTCAGAAATCCACCTGCCTCTGCCTCCCAAGTGCTGGGATTACAGGCGTGCGCCACCACGCCCGGCTAAAGATTCATTTATTTATTATATGTAAGTATACTGTAGTTGTCTTCAGACACTCCAGAAGAGGGAGTCAGGTCTTGTTATGGATGGTTGTGAGCCACCATGTGGTTGCTGGGATTTGAACTCAGGACCTTTGGAAGAGCAGCCAGTGCTCTTAACTGCTGAGCCATCTCTCCAGCCCGGCTTAATTTTTAAAGATTTATTTTTGCTTGTGTGTATGTGTCTCCACATGCGGTATGCACAGGTGGCCAGTGAGGCCAGATAAAAACATCAGCTCCCTTGGGGCTGGAGTTACAGATGCGCTGCCCAGGTGCTGGGAACTGACCCCTTCCATCTGAGAGAGCAGCCAGCAGTGCCGACCACTGAGCTGCCTCTCAGCAGCCCTAACTTTGCTTTCTTCTCTGAGACATGCGTGCTGTTTCCTTGGAGATACTTTTAATTCTTGAGCTCAAAAGTCACAAAACACATCTTTTATAAAAGCCCATATATTATAGGCAGCACTGATAACCTACGTCCACACCCAACACCTGCCATCATCGGGCCACGAGGCTTTCCCCCAGCTGCTGACACTGTCCATTCCCAGCTACTTATAGATGACGCCTTTACTTGAAATTCTGAGAGGAAAGAAAGAGGTGAAGTGAGAATGAGAAGTCACCTGTGAGGGTGACTTAGGAAGGAGGAGGGTGGCTTAGAAGGGAGGAGGGTGACTTAGGAGGGAGGAGGGTGGCTTAGGAGGGAGGAGGGTGACTTAGGAGGGAGGAGGGTGACTTAGGAGGGAGGAGGGTGACTTAGGAGGGAGGAGGGTGACTTAGGAGGGAGGAGGGTGACTTAGGAGGGAGGAAGGTGACTTAGGAGGGAGGAGGGTGACTTAGGAGGGAGGAAGGTGACTTAGGAGGGAGGAGGGTAACTTAGGAGGGAGGAAGATGACTTAGGAGGAAAGCAGGTGACTTAGGAGGGTGACTTAGGAGGGAGGAGGGTAACTGAGGAGGGAGGAAGGTGACTTAGGAGGAAAGCAGGTGACTTAGGAGTGTGACTTAGGAGGGAGGGGTTAGACCACCCAGGGTCTTCCAAGTGTATTGTCAGAGACTGGTCACCTATTCAGCTGTGCTCTCAATTAAGCTGTTTCTTTCTTCTAGAGCCACATAACTGAGGCAGTTTTGGCATGCAGCTAGCAGTGACCCTAACTAGACCCCGGACTCCCTGGTTGTTGGTTACTCCACCCAACACTGTGTGGGCTCTGCTCAAGCTATGGTGAGAACTCTTACTTCACAGGCATTAGTATCTGAAACATCCTGTCCGTAGAGTGTTGGAGAAGACTCCAGTGGCTTTGGCAATCCATTTCCCCCTTCTGCTGCCGTTGTGTGACTCATACGATTACTGATGTGCCAGTTTTTACAGAGAGCACTTAAGAAGCTTTCACTGACACCGACAGAGCATCCTAGGATTAGCTTGATTTATTCTGATACAGCAGGGCCGAGGTGGGAGTCGGAGATGGAATGATAAAGATTTCACAGTGTGAGAGGCCTTCTCGGGGCCTGAAACGTGTCCGTCTTTGTGGTTTAGCCTCTAATGGTCTTTTTAGCTTTAGGTCCTGGTAGAAATGCATCATTACATTCTCCAAACCACTGAGAACCACAAATCCTCCGAGGCTGGGTGTGGTGACAGACACCTGTAATCCTACCCCTCCTGAGGAGGAGTCAGGGGAGAGATCAGAAGTTCAAGGTGATGCTTGGCTTCATATCAAACTCAAGGCAAGCTGGGGACTCGGGAGACTGGTCCAGTCAAACAAAGAAAACACAAACAAAAGACTCAAGAACTTGCTTTAGGCTGTAACTGCCTGTGGAAAGGTTTTGATGGAAAGTAAAGAGCTAAGAATGAATTTTACTAGAACTAGTTGCTTATTGCTTCCAGTCTTCTCCCCTTCCCTTCCCCTTCCCCTCCCCCTCCCTTCCCCTCCCTTCCCCTCAGTCTGAGTATGTAGGCCTGGCTAGTCTGCTGCTGTCTATGGAGACTCCTAGACCTGCCTTCAGACCCACAGAGATCTGCCGGCCTCTGACTGCTGAGAGCTAGGACTAAAGGCACGCCCACTACACCCTGTGGGAGTCGCTCTTGAGAAGAAACCCTGGGCTGGAGGGGTGGCTCGGAGGTCTGCAGCCCGGCCTGCTCTTGAAGAGGACCCACGTTCAGTTCCGTGCACCCCTGCGGTGGCTCACAGCATCTGTCATTCCAGCTCCAGGGGCTCTGACACCCTCGTGTGACCTCCCTAGCCACCAGGCACAACTGTAGCACACAGAAACATGCAGGAAACTCCCTCACACATGACACAACAATGAATAAACAAAAAAAAAAAAAAAAAAAAAAGAAAGAAATCTCATCTTTCGTTTTTTATTTGCATATGAAGATGGTCCACTTGTTTGTTAAACTGTCAGTGTCAAGAGTCACTTTGTGTGTGTGTGTGTGTGTGTGTGTGTGTGTGTGAATTTATGTGTGTGGGCCTGAGTATGTTTGTGTGCCATGTATTTTAAAGTGCCTCTGACAATTGGAAGAGGAAGTCAGCTCCCCAGGGACTGGAGATCTAGGTAGTTTTGAGTTGCCAAGTGGGGGATGGAAATCAAACCCCGGGCAAGAGCAGCCAGGGTCTCTCTCTCTCTCTCTCTCTCTCTCTCTCTCTCTCTCTCTCTCTCTCTCTCCCTCCCCCTCTCTCTCTTTGGTTTTTTCGAGACAGGGTTTCTCTGTGTAGCCCTGGCTGTCCTGGAACTCACTCTGTAGACCAGGCTGGTCTCTAACTCATAAATCTGCCTGCCTCTGCCTCCCAAGTGCTGGGATTAAAGGCGTGTGCCACCACGGCCCTAGCACAGCCAGAGTTCTTAACCACTGTGAGCCATCTCCCCAGGCCCCAGGATGAATGTAAATTTTAAAATGGGTATGTGTCAATAAATGATAAACAAGGGGCTCCCTTTGCCAAAAGAGCTGTTAGACCATGATCAGGCTTGGCCAAAACCTTCAACAAGAGGCAAAACACATCTGGGTGGTGGAACACTTTTAATGCCCACACAAAGGCAGGAGGATCTGTGAGTTCGAGGTCTGCAGAAGGAGTTCCAAATCAGCCCAACCCAACCCAAACAAGACGAAAAGAAACAAAACAAAGCAAAGCTAGAAACCCCTGTCCACTGGGAAAGTCCCCTGAGACCCATCCTGCGGCAGGCTGGTGGGAGGGCAGGGAGCAGTTTCATTGCTGTTGTTTAGAGACAGAGCCTCATTCTGAGCTCCGGGGGATCCCACTGCCTCAGCTTACACACTCAGGTTACAGGTGTGGGCCGCCATGCTCCTTTTAAACCCGTGAACTCTGCATTTGTTAGATTAAACACATTGCTTTCTTTCTTAGGATGGGGTTGGAAAACAGCTGTCCTGAAAATAACCTAACAAACTCCATGCCCTGGGCTCCTTAAGTCGGTTGTCTGCAAACTTTCTGGTGAGAATGCGCGCGTGCGCGTACACACGCGTGTGTGTACACACACACACACAACTTTGACAGCCTAAACCCTTATTTGGGTCACACCCACCCCACTAGCATCTCTGAAACAGCAGCCTTGATCCTGAGTCACCTGTCTCCTTGGCTTTCCTTATTTTATCAAGTCTATTTTCTCTCCCAGAAGAAAATTTACAATAAACCCCAACTCCAAGAATCTAGGGGCTTCCCTGTTTTCTTAGGTTATAAACCACACCCTTGCTTCCCGCCAGGGAGCATACCTTCCAAGGGACCAGGTCTGGAACCCCTGAAGAGACCCCAGAACCTTACCCAAAGTCTGTTTGAAAACAGTTCTAGAGCTAAGTGTGTCGTGCCTGTAATTTCAACACTTGGAGTGGGGCAGGAGGATTGCTTTGATTGGAGGCTAGCCGGGGTTAGAGAGAGAGAGAGCCCCTGTCAAAATAAGGAGGGGAGAAAGGAAGGAAATTGGGTGGGGGAGGGAGAGAGAAAGAAGGGAGTCTGAGTCCTTGCCCGCAGTGAAGATGGTTCTAGAACTTTCTGTCCATCCACGACTTATCTCTTCCCTTCATTGGTGGGTTTTACTTCACATTTCCCGTTATCTCCACTGCTCCAATATACACTGAGGATCCTGGCCAAGGCCTTTCCACAGGTATTTTGGGGGTAAGGCAAGAATAAGGTAGTATTTAGGGATGGCCTTGGGTGGTTCCCCCTTGGAGGAAGCACTTTCTCGGCCAGGGCCGGCTGAAGTGGAATTACTTACTTGGGGAAGTCTCACCACCGTCATTTCACCGGCATTTTCCAGCTTGACAAGAACCATCTTTTGCGTCCATGCCAGGGAGAATGGGGGTCTGCAGATGGACCGGGTAGGCGGAGTTCATTTTTGCTAATTTATATCTGGTGGTGGTGGTGGTGGTGTGAAATCAAAGTGGGATCAGGCACACCTGTCTTGGTTCTTGTCTCCCTCAAGGCAAGGGAAGACTCACTGGCAGGTGGGGGTGGCTGTGGGGAAGTTGGGAGGAGGGCATGGGGGGGATGGGATGGGACCTCACAGATATGTCTGCCAGTGCGTGTGAGTGTGTGTTAGAGTGGATGGACCACATGGATGCGTCCACCTGTATGTGTGGGGTGATGGGGGTAGACAGACCATGTGGATGCTGTCTGCCAGGTTAGTTCAGCATAAACCTCACCTGAACATCCTCTCTTCAGCGAGAAGAGCGGAAGACTCCTGACTCCTCTCCTCTCCTCACTGGGTCTCCTGTCGTAGCCCAGGCTGGCCTCACACTCACAATGCAGCAGAATGCTGGGATTATGTGCATGCACTCTGGTGTATGAGGTGCTGGGAATCGAATCCGTGGCTGTGTGCTAGACAAGCACCCTTCCATACCAAGCTACACACACAGCCATAGAAGCCATTTTGAATTTTTGTAAGATAATACAGATCCGAGTTGCTGTGTGGTGTTTACAAACATACAGAAGGCTGTCCCTTCCTTTTCTGGTTTGAAGACACGGTATATAAATTGTGCAAAAAATAACAGCTAAAGCAGTAAGAGCTTAGGACCAGAATGAAGCTGTATCTGGGGGTGAACCCCGTTCAGACTCCTACACGCACTCTGATGGAAGTGGGGGGCAGGTGGGCAGGTGCTGCTCATTTGAGTAGGTAGAGTTCAGTCAGAGTGAAGAAATGCATGCTTTTTCCTCCATTGCCACTCCTTCAAAGAAAATAACCCTCAGCTGAGAGACTCAAAACCAGAGCATGACGAACCCCAACCCCAAGGCGATGAGGAAGCAAGCCAGGATGGGGGTGGGGCTGGGGGTGGGGGTCCAAAGCTCAGGACCCTGAAGCCGCCTCAAGTTTGCAGTTTTGATGAAACCCACAGATGTTCTGCTGTCATCTGCAAATTTACCGTGTTGACGCTTCTCTTTATCACACGCAGTGCCTCCCACTGAAGCGGCCATAGTGTGTTTCTTTCACAAAAGGGTCTCCTGTAGCCTAGGCTGGCTTTGAACTCATGGTGTAGCCTGGGCTACATGTAACCCATGCTGACCTCAAAGTACTCAAGGATGACTTTGTGAACCTCTGATCCTCCTGCGTGCCGGGTTTACAGATGTGCGCCTCCGCCCCAGGCTCTTGTGGTGCGGGGATCCAACCCAGTGCTTCATGGACGCTGAGCAGACACTCAGCCACTGAGATGTGACCCAGCGCGACTCAGGCATTTGGATAATCTTCCTGGGGCCCTTTGAACTCAGGGACATACTGGCTCCCTTCCTCTAGACTCTGCCTGAGAAGTCAGCCATCAGAGAGGAGCCTGGGGGAGGGGGGGAAGGCAGGCTTTCCCAGACTTGTTCTGATGAGCTTCCCAGGAGACTAGTGATTCCAGTATCCAGGACTGCAGGACTGTCACCTGCTTTTGATCCACAGAGACCAAAGCCAGCAACACCCAGAGGTCCCCAACCCCTGACCCCCAGGCCGAAAGGAAGACAGGGCAGAACCAAATACAACAGTTTAAACCCACTAGACCATATCCCTTGCCTGGCAGTTGAGACAGACTTCTTATTCTAAGTGAGCATCGACACAGGTTTCTGAGAACAGCAAAGGGCGGTGGTTGACCAGATGTCCCAGCGGAGATGAAGAACAGAGGGTGGGAGGTTATCTTTCCCTAGTTAATGTGCCTCATGGTAGACGTCTCTATTTTTAAACGAATTTTGTATGTATGTCTATGCCACATCTGTGCAAGGGTCCGTGGCCAGAAGAACGGTTAGATCCCTTGAAGTTGGAGTTGCAGGTGGCTCTGAGCCTTGTGACAAGGCCGTTAGGCACTGAGGGCAAACCCTCTGGAAGATGACAAGCACTCTTAACCACCCAGCTGTCTCCCCCTCCCTCCCTCCCTCCCTCCCTCCCTCCCTCCCTCCTCTCCTCCCTCTCCTCTCTTCCCTCCCCTCTCTCCCTTCCTTCTTTATATACTTTTTGAGGAAGATCTCTTGAGCGCAGCCTATGTAACAGAATGATTCTGAATCCCCGATCCTCCTGCCTCCACCTCCTAAACTGCAGGGATTACAAAGCTGGGTTACCCCGCTCTGTCTTTACTTTAGGACTCTGTAGCTTGTCCTCCTCTGTTGGTGTTCTCACGTGTTTTATGTTTTTTTTTCCCAGCATGATATTTTTATTAATCACTTGGGAATTTCGTATCACACTCACCTCCCACTCTTGCGTCTTCCCCCAAAAGGAACAAAAGAAAAGTACACCAAGTCGGATTTGCATTGCCCATGTACTCACCGGAGCCTGGTCAGACTCCCAGGGGCCAGCCCCTTAGAGAGACATGAGTCCTTCCAGCCAGAAGCCACCAGCAGTGGCGAGCCACCCTTCAGGATCCTTATCACAGAATTTAAGGACTCTCTTCCACAGCTTCCTGTCTGGACTGGCTTTATATTCTCTCCTGGTTTTTTACTGTTTTGGTAATATGAATTAAAAGAAGAACTATTAATACCACATGGGGATTGCCCCAACCAAAGAAATCTGAAATATATAGTAAATGCTCTTTTTCCTTTGTTGTTCATTTTGGATGCTGGTGCTAAACTTCCAAGTCTCATGATTTAAGAAGAAATTTTATGCCCTTATTTATTCCTAGGATGAGGGGAGAACATTTTTGCTTTCTCACATGGCTCTCTCTGAAATGTGCAGTAACAAGTTCCTCAAAAATAAAATTTTCCCGGGCAGTGGTGGTGCACGCTTTTAATCCCAGCACTTGGGAGGTAGAGGCAGGCAGATTTCTGAGTTCGAGGCCAGCCTGGTCTACAGAGTGAGTTCCAGGACAGCCAGGGCTATACAGAGAAACCCTGTCTCGAAAAAACAAAAAACAAAAAACAAAAAACAAAAATAAAATAAAATAAAATTTTTACCTTCAAAGGAAAGTTAGATGCTGTGAAAAGTATGGATCAGTCGCGCCCTCTAGTGGTAGCTGGTTGAAACACTGTTTCTGCAAATTATTGCTCTAATTATGATTTATTATGTGCTTGTGAATAACAATATATTATTATATGATATATTTTTGCCATAACTTGAAAATATTTGAATTTGTAGAAATAATTCAAATTACTGTGGAAATATTCAAGTTATCAAATTCACACTTTTATTCTAGTGTAACTGGGTTGTTTGTTTGTTTTGGATTTTTAAAAATAGAATCTCGTGGTATATCTCCCAGGCTAGGCCTCAGTCTTGGAATTCTGCTGCATCAGCCTACAAGCCTGTGGTATTATAGGTATTGTACTACCATACCTGGCGAGAACCTGGCTTTTGATGATTGAGGATAAACCAGTTCCTAGGGGCTAGAGAGCTGGCTCTGTGGTTAAGGTCACTGGCTGCTCCTCCAGGAACCCAGCTTCTGCTCCCAGAACTCGCTGTAACTGGTGAGTATCTTCTACCATCTGCAGTGTCACCTCCAGGGGACCCAACACCTTGGGTCTTGGATGGCCTCTCTGCATTCACATGCACACTCCTATACACACACACACACACACACACACACACACACCAACAAACACAAACAAATAATTGAAATGTGGTGCCTGGGTGGATGGGTGGCTCAGTGGTTAAGACCCTGTACTGCTCTTGCAGAGGACACAAGTTAGCTTCCCAACCCCCACTCTGGGTGAGTGAACTGCCTGTAATTCCAGCTCCAGGGGATTCGATGTCCTCTTCTGGCCTTTGTGTGCACTGTACACACACACACACACACACACACATACACACACACACACACACACACACATACACACACACACACACACACACACACACACACTTAAAAGTTAAGGGCCAAAGAGATTCCTCGGTGAATGAGGAGATTTGCTGCCTAGCCTGACTATCCTGATACCCTGAGTTAGAACCTGGGATCACACATGGAGGAAGGAGAGGACTCATGGCACATGTGTGAACACAGATGTTCACGTGGGCTGCAGGGTGGGTTAGCAGAGTGCCTGCCTAATGCACAGAGCTCCTACCTCCTCAGTCCCCACAGGAACCCTGGGAGTGTGGACGCTCGCGTGCACCACTGCCTCAGGTCAGGCCCACACAGTGGATGACTCTTTCACCCCTGAGCATCTCCCTTGCCTCACAGTGGTTAAGAGGGTGATGCTTCTGAACCCCTAAAAGCATGTTGGAAAGGTGTGCAGACATTTGAGGCTCCTGCAATGACAGGATTTCTGTTTTCAGGAAGGGGTGTCCAGGACATTTAGTTGAACGTTTCAGGTGTCTTCTAAGAAGTCAGTCCCACAGGAAGCTGATGTTCCTGTGTCCCACTAAGGTGACCACGGAGGCAAAAAGGCTTCTGATTAATGCAAATGAAGACCTCCATATAGGGTGTAGAGAGGTGGCTCAGCAGTTAAGAGTGCTGGCTTTTAGGGGACCAGGATTCAATTCCCAGAACCCACATGTTGGTCTGTAACCAGTACCTGGGGATAGATGCCTTTCCTGGCCACCTCAGGCACAAGGCAGGCATGTGGTACACAGACATACACGCAGACAAAGCACACATATACGTTGAATAAATAATTTTTAAAAGATGTATATACCCAGGTCTTGCCTGAGGTTCAGTTTTCCTTGTGGGAAGCTGAGTTCCCCACGATGACTTCCTATAGTTAAGTTTCTTTAGGGGACTGGAAAGATGACTCAGCGGTTTAAGAACACTGACTGCTCTTCTGAAGGTCCTGAGTTCAAATCCCAGCAACCACATGGTGGCTCACAACCATCTGTAATGAGATCTGACCCCCTCTTCTGGGGTGTCTGAAGACAGCTATAGTGTACTTACATATAATAATAAATAAATCTTTTTTTAAAAAGTTTCTTTAACTAAAACTCCTTTTGTCCTTCTGGTCCACGGGAGTGTGAGATGAGTATACTGCAGCCCCTCCCTTATCTGAGGTGAATTCTTAATCCTAAAGGACTGTGCACGTCTTATGTAAAAAGCCAGGGCTCAGGGCTGGAGTGATGGTTCTGTACTTAAGAGCACATACTACTCTGGCAGAAGACTCCAGTTTTGTGCCTGTAACTTCAGTTGCAGAAAGTCATACGCCTTCTTATGGCCTCCCTAGGATGTGCACAGGACCAAGCCAGCTCAGTCAGCCAAACAGGGTCTCAAGGGAGGGAGTGAGGATTGAAAAGAAAAAGACAAGCAGACAACGTTATAAAATGACTCCAGGAAGTGCTGAGGCTGAAGCGGGTTTATTCTGCTTTTATATCACTCTAGGTACAAACAAAGAATGCGGTCAGTCCTCAGGCATAAACAAAGTAGTTCAGAGTCTTAACAAGACTCATCAAGATACCAAGAACACTTTCCTCAGCTGGATTCATCCCGAGCCTACTTCCTTGTCCTAGCCCAATGTCAAATTCCTGCCAGAGCCTACTTCCGCGTCCTGGCCCAGTGTCAAATTCTTGCCAAATTTCTAGAAGCCAAACCAAGGGCTCTCTATGCGCACACATGCACATACATATAATTACAGATAGACACTTGGGAGGCAGAGGCAGGCGGATTTCTGAGTTCGAGGCCAGCCTGGTCTACAGAGTGAGTTCCAGGACAGCCAGAGCTACATAGAGAAACCCTGTCTCGAAAAACAAAAAACAAAAAACAACAACAACAAAAAAAATTACAGATAGACTAAGAAAAAAAAAAAAAGGCCCAGGTCCCCAGGGAAAAGGCAGGCTGAAGAGATGGCTCAGCGGTTAAGAGCACTGACTGCTCTTCCAAAGGTCCTGAGTTCAAATCCCAGCAATCATATGGTGGCTCACGACCATCTGTAAGGAGATCTGATGCCCTCTTCCGGGTGTCTGAAGACAGCTACAGTGTACTCACATATAATAAATAAATAAATCTTTAAGAAAAATAAGAAGGGAGAAGGCCTCTCAACAGATAAATAACGAAATTAACCAATGTTGAGCTCATTTCCCATGGACAGCATTTGGAATGAAAGAGAAAAAATGTCAAAGGACACAGGACGAACCCGAGGAGGAGGAGGGATAAGTAAAGACTGAGCTGTAAGGTAGGAATGGAGGGGTGTTAAAGGAAGTCTCTCTCTCTCTCTCTCTCTCTCTCTCTCTCTCTCTCTCTCTCTCTCTCTCTCTCACACACACACACACACACACACACACACAGCAGCTTTCTGAGGTCCCAGAAGGATGGACATTCAAGAAGGAAGATGGGTGTTTTTTTATGTCCTCTTGACACACTGCAGCGTCTTTGAGGAGAGGAGACCTCTCTGGTCTCTGCTGCCCTTGTCCTGGAATCACAGCCCTGCACCACCACAAGCAGCGCAGGAGAAAAGTCTGATCAGGACAAAAGTCTAGGATGATGACTCAGGGCAGGGCTGGCTGGATGTAGCAGGGGAGGTTCAACAGGGTGATGAGCTGAGTGGTGGTGGCACACGCCTATAATCCCAGCACTTGGGAGGCAGAGGCAGGTGGATTTCTGAGTTGGAGGCCAGCCTGGTCTACAGAGTGAGTTCCAGGACAGCCAGGGCTACACAGAGAAACCCTGTCTCAGGAAACAAACAAACAAACAAACAAATCCAAAAAACAAAACAGGGTGATGCCCTGAGCTCCTCTGCGTGGGGCAGCAGAGAGAGACCTGGTTGTAAGTAGGGGGAGGGGCCTCAGAGCATTCCCTCCACCCTCACAAGCTGTCTATGAAGATGTAGACCAATTACAGCTGGGAGCTTGAGTTTCTGGTAGGATGTCTGTCTGTCCAGATGCGACATTTTGAAAACATCGCCTACGTTCTGAGTGGAGGGTTTGCTGGACCTCACAGCCAGGGGTAACAATACCCCCATGAAGCCATTTGAGACTATTATCCCTCTATGTCAGTGCCTGTTTGTTTAGCTGGCCTGGGATCTGGTGCAGCTTTGGGGAAAGCTTGTATGGGTAGATGCAAAAACAGTGACTTGGAGCTACAACTTCCTCTGCAGGCAAAGAGAGAGAGGGAGAGGGGGAGGGAGAGGGAGGGGGAGGAGGAAAGGGAGGGGGAGGGGAGGTGAGAGGGGAGAGGAAGAGGGGGAGGGGGAGCGGGAGGGGAGAGGGAGAGGGAGTGGGAGAGGGAGAGGGAGGGGGAGAGGGAGAGGGAGTGGGAGAGGGAGTGGGAGAGGGAGTGGGAGGGGGAGAGAGAGAGAGATAGATATTAACAAGGAAGCTCAAATACATGAGCTTCCGGGGGCCATTCTTACGCAAACCACCACAGAGAGCAACTAGAGAACAACTCCAGAGGTTGACCTCTGACCTCCATACACACATGAACACATATGCATGCATACGCATGAACATGAGCTCACATACACTTAACACACATGAATGCATATATGTGCACACATGTGCTCATAGAGAAGACCCTGCAAGGAAGCCGGGAGACATACAGGGCAGCACCGTGGAAGGGAGGTTTCCCTGGGAAGCTCTGCTTTGTGGGCCAGCGGAGAGGCGCTCTGAGAGGATCCAGGGAGCCACAGGGAAGGGACACAACGCCTTTCCTGGTGCCCCTGGGAATTCTCTTTGCTTTTTCCTTTTATTCTTTCTAAGATGGCGTCCCGTGTTTCGAGATAAGGTCTTACACTGGTCCAGAGCCCCCATTAAGGATGGACTGCATATGTACATGTACATACCTATACATGCACACATACATACTTACACACATACATACAAACTCACATGTATATGTGTATATAGCTCCTTCTCTCTTCTCCTTTAGTTTTTCAAATAAGATAGAGTCTCAGAATATATCCCAGGCTTTCCTGGAACCTAATATGTAGTCCAGGCTTTCTTCAAAAACGTTGTCTTTCTGCCTCACAATATGTTGAGGTTACAGGAATACTTCACTATGCCTGAGTGTCTTTCCTTGATTAGGAAGTTATATATATATATATATATATATATATATATATATATATATATATTTGTGTGTATTTAAACACATATACATTTACATACATACATATACATTTACATACATACATATACACATACATATGCATATAAATTACATATACCTATACATTATATATACATATACACACATACACATACAAAGTACACCATGGTTGTTTGTTCTAGCTTCAGTCAAAATTCTTCACTTATTTCTTGGGAATTACCTCCAGGCGATGGTTTATCAAGTCAGGGGGAAATCTGTGCAGGGCTGACTCGCCTCCTTCTGAACACTGTACAAATGGCACCTCGTCCGTCTCCTATGATATACGTCCAGTAGTCTGCACCTGCAAACATACCCCATCTCTATTCCACACCCAATCAAGCCATTAATCTTATTGACACAAAGTAAGCCCATAGCAAACCAGCAGATTGAGCTTCGTAGAGATTAGGTGATTCCAAAGGTCCTAACAGTTGGAGTTCGCTGACCCGTGTGGGTTTCGGGCTGTCCCTTCCCTGCTGAGGAGCATTGGTTAAACAGCCTTTTTGTCTCAATTTAGGACTTGCCAGTTTGTTAGACTCTGGTCTTGGAGCTCCTTGAAGGAGCTCTGTATGATTCAGAGAAGAAAGTATAGAGGAATCTAAAACCCCCATCTTCCATGGGGGTCACCACTGGCTCATGTTCCACATGACCCCTTAGGTGTGGTCCTCCTGCTTTTGAGATGGCAGGAGCCCTGGGTAGATGAGACCATCCGGTTTGGCACGCTCCAGATTGGGTGAGGGGGCAGTCCTCTCCGGGACAGTGGGGCCAGGGTTCTATTACATTTGGGTTTTAGAATTTGTGCAGAAAGACTGGATCCATCAAATCTGTGTTCTACTGGAAATTTTCTTTACTTTTAAAAAAATATTCATTTTAATTTACATGTCAGTGTGAATGTATGCACATGTGTGTGAGTGGATACCGGAGGAAGCCAGGAAAGAACATAGGATCTCCTGTAGCAGAATTACAGGCTCCTAACATGGACCCTGGGAACTGAACTCAGGGTCTCTGAAAGAGCTGCAAACACAACTAGCCAATGGGCTACAGAAAAGAGTGTGGATGAGTTTTGAGTATTGAATCTACTGCGAATATAAGTAATCAACTCATTTTTTTGTTTTGTTTTTTGTTTTTTGTTTTTTTTGTTTTGTTTTTGTTTTTGTTTTGTTTTTGAGACAGGGTTTCTTTGTAGCCCTGGCTGTCCTGGAACTCACTCTGTAGACCAGGCTGGCCTTGAACTCAGAAATCTGCCTGCCTCTGCCTCCCATGTGCTGGGTTTAAAGGCATAAGCTATCACTGTCCAGCTGATCTCAAGCTTTATAAGGAACATTAGAAATAGGTATGATTTTGAAATATTTTATGAGAACTAGACAAAGAAATAAAATGACATTTTCCCCCCTGATCTAGAAGATTTCCTGCCACTTTTCCTTCACTCTTATGACAGAATGCACAATTGCTGTCTGCAAACTTTCCTGCCCTGGACCCAGTTATTAACAGTGATGATGAGCCGGGCGTGGTGGCGCACGCCTGTAATCCCAGCACTTGGGAGGCAGAGGCAGGCGGATTTCTGAGTTCGAGGCCAGCCTGGTCTACCGAGTGAGTTCCAGGACAGCCAGGACTACAGAGAAACCCTGTCTCGAAAAACCAAAAAAAAAAAAAAAAAAAAAAAAAAAAAAACAGTGATGATGTAATGTAGCTGAGCTGTCTGGAGCCCTGGAATCAACCTTAGAATTCATCCCTCTGACATTAGGTAGAAAATTTCTCCCTTCAATAAAAACTGCTGCCCACAGAGACTGGTAAGACATACATCAAGTGTAGAGGGTCTCGTGTAGCCCAGGCTAGCCTCAGGCTTACTAGGGAGCTGAGGATGACCTTGAACTCGAATACCCCTGCTTCCACTCTCAATCCTACCATCCCTGATTGGAATGCCAGGCGTGAGCTCCTTGCCAGGCTCTCACCCTTGAGAAAAGTGTTGTCTGAGAAGGCATCCTTAGAAATTGTCATGTATCCACCAGGGATAACCCGGGGTCTTCCTGTCAGCACTGTGAGGCAGGTAGGCGGGTCTCTCCCGGCAGTTAGTCTCTGTGGTTGGTGAGTCCCCACATTCTCTCCCTTTATCCCTCCTTCCCAGCAGGCTTGGAGAGTCCTTACACTGGGAAGCCCTTGGCTCTGGAAGTTACTGCCGGGTGCTCTGGAATTCACTCATCTCTTCAGGTTTATAATACCATCCTCGGTACAATTTACCACCTCAGACCTGACTTTTTGTTTGTTTGGTTTTTTTTTTTTTTTTTTTTTGAGACAGGGTTTCTCTGTGTAGCCCTGGCTGTCCTGGAACTCACTCTGTAGACCAGGCTGGCTTTGAACTCAGAAATCCGCCTGCCTCTGCCTAAGATTAAAGGTATGTGCCTCCACTGCGGGGCTCATACCTGACTTTTAACTGTAACATTTATTGAGTTATAACCATACATTGTCATGAGTGCCAAATGCCAGGCGAGTAGGTGGATACATTTGTGTCTTTCACAGTGTCAGAATGTTTTGTAACAATTCCTGAGGGCAGCGGTTTCTACAATCCCACTTCCTTGGTAGCATGGCTGGGGTGAATTGTAGTTGCTAATATTAATTCTCATATCACACGGCACACAGCAAATATACCTATATATCCATATATGGATGTATAGGTTATAGAATAAATGCAAGAGACTTCAGAAGAGTCCAAGAGGCTTCAGACTGTGCTGGCCGGTATTGATAAGACAGCAGATCAGATCCCCCAGAGGGACAGGCTGCTGAAGGACCCGAGTTGGCTTTGAGGGTGGTGCTGCGGAGTTCAGCTGTGCGGTGAGACGCTGAACCCGGACCCAAGAGTCAGACAGGGTCTAGGCGAAAAATGGAGGTCCAGACTGGCAAACAGGTGAATGGGCAGGTGCTCCACTGTGCTGTGTCAGCAGCAGGAACCCTGGACAGAGCTAGGAACAGTCCGTGACACCCCCAGCCTCACCAGGGGTCAGGAGAGGTTAGCATGGCACCACGCTATCTGAGTGTTAGGGCATCAGCGAGGGGGCCACGCCCTTTCCCTGGCTTGGCAGGTCTGATGAATTTTGGAGCCGTGTTCCCCTGATACTGTTCTAATATGTTGTGTGCCTTCCCTGTCTCAATTTGCCCCAATAAACTGATAGTGAGTTCCTTTCTCTGCCTAGGAATGTTAGGATCCAGGAATCACCAGAGAATGATACCCCAGACTCAAATAGCATTTGAGAGCAACTCGTGTGTATCCAGCTGAATAGCCTGCACGCAGGGGCTCCCCCCGGGGAGTGGAGGCACCGAGTGGGCCCGTGGCACACCCAGCTGTTACTCTCAGGGGAATTTCAGGAGGGCATGTACCCTGTCTCCTTGATTGGTGACCTCTAGGAGACTGACTAATTCTACAATCCCTTAGGCACTGGAGACCTCTGGGGCGGTTGTCCCTCATTCATTTAACTACCTAATTCTTACTTCAGGCCAGATAACAAGATGTCCTCGGATTGGCTGCCCGAAGCTGTGGTTGGCTGACCACGGCTGCCTGGATCTGGGTTTTCGTTTCTGGGAAAGAGAAACTTAGGCCTAGACTCCCAAACTGTATTTTTTGTTGTTGTTTTGTTTTGTTTTTCGAGACAGGGTTTCTCTGTATAGCCCTGGCTGTCCTGGAACTCTGTAGACCAGGCTGGCCTCGAACTCAGAAATCCGCCTGCCTCTGCCTCCCAAGTGCTGGGATTACAGGCGTGCGCCACCACCACCTGGCTTAATCTCCCAAACTGTCAGTTTGCATCCTGTCATGGAGTCAGCCTGGCTCTGACCTTAGTCTGTTTAGGAATATGTCCTGCGCTGGGCGGGCGGCTCCTGACAGGTGTGGCCATTTCTGGATCTACCTCCTCCTCCTGTGTGCGTAGTCTTCCTTCTCCCTCAGAACAGAATTAAAAAACAAACAAAAGGCCGGGCAGTGATGGCGCACACCTTTAATTCCAGCACTTGGGAGGCAGAGGCAGGAGGATTTCTGAGTTCAAGGCCAGCCAGGTCTACAGGGTGAGTTCCAGGACAGCCAGGGAGGGCTACACAGAGAAACCCTGTCTAAAAAACAAACAAACAAACAAAAGTGGTGTCTCCCAGAGCAATGTACCACCTGAGAAAAACCACTGTTTAAGACACTATGGAGTAACTCGGAGTAGGGCAGGGCCTGATCTCCAACACATGTATACCTCAGCTAAATAATGTGGTGCCGGATAGCAGTGACTCTTAAGTCAGTTAGGGCTACAAAGTGAAATCCTGTCTAACCAACAAACTAACCAACCAACCAACCAACTAATCAGCCAACTAACCAACTAACCAACCAACTAACCAACCAAAGAAACTGCAATGTTTTTAGTGTATGGCTGCCACGTAATTTTAGAACAATTGTATTTCTCTCTCTCTCTCTCTCTCTCTCTCTCTCTCTCTCTCTCTCTCTCTCTCTCTCTTTCCCCCTTCCTTGTTTGCTCCTTTTCTCCTCACCACCAGGTGACCTAGGGAGTGAGCTCAGGGCTGGGTGGATGGTGACAATCACTACCACTTGAGCCATGTCTAGAACATCTTAGACATCCAAGGAAGAAATCGAGTACTGATTCCCCAGACTGGCCACAACATACCAGCTTCTTTTCAAACTGCACACTGTTTTCAAGGTTTGTCTGTGTTATACGCATAAGTGCCTTTGCTGTGGTGTGTGTGTGTTATGTGTGTATACGTGTGGTATATGTGTGTGTGCATACGTGTGGTATGTGTGTGTGTGTGTGTGTGTGTGTGTGTGTGTGGTATGTGAGCCTGTGGGGTGTGTGTGTGTGGTTTGTGAGCCTGTGGGGTGTGCGTATGTGTGTGTGTGGTGTGTGAGCCTGTGGTGTGTGTGGTATGTGTGTGTGTGTATGTGGTGTGTGTGTGTGTGTGTGTATGTGGTGTGTGTGTGTGTGTGTGTGTGTGCAATATGTGAGCCTGTGGGGGGTGTGTGTGTGTGGTTTGTGAGCCTGTGGGGTGTGCGTATGTGTGTGTGATATGTGTGTATACATGTGGTATATGTGTGTGTGTGTGTGTGTGTGCGGTATGTGAGCCTGTGGGGTGTGTGTGTGTGGTTTGTGAACCTGTGGGGTGTGTGTGTGTGTGTGTGTGTGTGTGTGTGTGTGATATGTGTGTGTGGTGTGTGAGCCTGTGGTGTGTGTGTGGTATGTGTGTTCTGGAGTTGCGGGCACCACAGACAAGCAGCACAGCGCCTTGCTTCATTTCATCCTATTGCGGATCCGTGCTCCATTGCGTGAGCCATGACCAAGGATATGTCTACATTCATCACCCGAAGCGCTTCCGAGTTAGAGCCGTCTGGACTTCAGTCTCCTGATGACACAGTACATTTGTTAGAGGATAATTCAGTCATCCATTGTCCACCTGGGCAGTTTCATTCCAAGCACCAGAAAAGAAGAATGAAAAGAAAGAAAAACAATTTTTTAAAATAAAGAATACAGGCAGAACATGGTCCTGGCAGAGCCTATTCTCTCCCAGGGAGCTAAGAGTGAAAATTTCACAGCAAAGACTTCTGCTTAGATTTACTTACAGTTTGTATATCTTCAAAGAGAAGTGACTCTCTTCACCCATAATACCTCTGAGCACCGTCAGTGGGAGCCTGGCCTGAGGCTGGGGCAGCCCTGTGACCCTGTATGGAGATTGGAAGGATGCGTGTGTGTGTGTGTGTGTGTGTGTGTGTGTGTGTGTGACCCAAGGCCCCCCGCCCTGAGAGCTCATGCCTGGCCCGGATGGTGGAGAGAACCCACTCCTGCCAGTTGGCTTTGTCCACCACAGTGCCTGCTCACCTAGCCACCCTCCCCATACACAATCTATTACATTATTTAAATGTGATAAAAATTAAAGAGAAAAGGAATCGGTAAGAGTGGTTGTATTTGAGAGTTGACCGTGAGGGGGGAGCGTGAGAACAAGATGTGCAAAGCCGACAGCCCTGGGAAACCCAAACTGTTCTTTCTTTACTATCCAAAAATATGCCTTAAAACTTCTAAGTTCTGGGTTTGAGAGATGGCTCAACGGTTAAGAGCACTGACTGCTCTGCCAGAGGTTCTGAGTTCAATTCCCAGCAGCTACATGGTGGTTCACAACCATCTGTAATGGTATCTGATACACTCTTCTAGTGTGTGTCTGAAGACAGCTGCAGTGTACTCATATATAAAAAAAAAACCAAACAAACTTTTTTTTTTTTTTTTTTTTTTGAGACAGGGTTTCTCTGTGTTCAAGCCCTGGCTGTCCTGGAACTCACTCTGTAGACTAGGCTGGCCTCAAACTTAGAAATTTGCCTGCAGCCGGGCGGTGGTGGCGCATGCCTTTAATCCCAGCATTTGAGAGGCAGAGGCAGGCAGATTTCTGAGTTCGAGGCCAGCCTGGTCTACAAAGTGAGTTCCAGGACAGCCAGGGCTACACAGAGAAACCCTGGGTAAGAAAGAAAGAAAGAAAGAAAGAAAGAAAGAAAGAAAGAAAGGAGGGAAGAAAGAAAGAAAGGAAGAAAGAAAGAAAGAGAAAGAGAAAAAAGAAAAAGAAAAAGAAAGAAGAAAAAGAAAGAAGAAAGAAAGAAAGAAAAAGAAAGAAAAAGAAAGAAAGAGAAAGAAAAAGAAAGAAAAAGAAAGAAAGAAAGAGAAAGAAAAAGAAAGAAAGAGAAAGAAAAAGAAAGAAAAAGAAAGAAGAAAGAAAGAAAGAAAGAAAGAGAAAGAAAGAAAGAAAGAGAAAAGAAATTCTCCTGCCTCTGCCTCCCAAGTGCTGGGATTAAGGGCGTGCGCCACCACTGCCCGGCCTAAATAAATCTTAAAAAAAAAAAAAAAAAAAAAAAAAATCCCAAGTTCTGAGACCAGACCCTTGTGGGGTGTATGATTCGGGGGAGGGGCCGGGGAGGTAGCAAATGAATCAAAGATGAAATCAGATTTGTCCTCCTCCGCCCCCTCCCCTCCGGTGATACAAATTCCTCTCATCCCGCTCGCCCCTGAGCCAGTCGCTGATGCAATCCGCAGCAGAGCGCGCCCAGCTCTCCACCTTCCGCGAGTCCCGACCCTGAGCGCCACGTGTCCCGCCGCACGACCGCCCGCCTGCTCCAGAAGAGATCGCATTTGCACCCAGGAGCTGGGGCCACGACTGGAGCCGCGAGCAATGAAGGTAGGTGCACTGCTGGAGTCCATGCTGGGACGCAGCTCCCCACCCGGGATATCTCGGACCCTGGGTGGAGAGAGATGGAGACCAGCTCGCTTTGTCCCCCGTCCTGGGCTACTAAGCGTGGGGACCTGGCTTCATGTCCACCCGCAGATGCTCCCTCCCCGGCTCGCGCCCCGGGTCTGTGAAGACGGTACCCAGATTTAGAGGATGCCAAAGCGCTTCTCCCACTTACTCCGGAGCGGGAAGAAGGACCGCATCCTTGGCGCCCGGGCTGCCCAGAGGTGGGGTTCGGGGAGGATGCGCCGGGGCTCTTCTGGGTAGGTGTAATGAGGCAGGAGGAGGACCCTCTGAGCTGCGGGAAGCACACAGCTCGTCCCTTTAGGTCCAGGTTCCAAGTGGAAGCTCTGAGAGTTCGAGATCGCTGGAGCTTCTGGGCAGCTGAAGGAGCCGTGCGTCCCGGCTTGGTATTCTGATGATAATCCGCGGGAGCACGCCCGCAGGCCAGCCGGAGGCACTTTAAGATTATTTTCTGGAGCCAGAGCTCTCTGCCATCTGAAAAGCTGCCAGATCTGAAAAACGCCCTTTCCTAAGGGAAATGGGACTCTGTCGGTTGTGCAGTCACCTAGCTTCCTGGAAGGAATATTCCAGTACTAAAATGTGGGTTTCGGGGAGCAGCAGAGCCGAGCCGCGTTTCAGTTTCTGAGGAGGAGGAAGTGGAAGTTAAGAACTCAGACTGCTCCAGTACGCAGGAGGGAATCCACGCGTCATTTGTACTGTGCTTGCCTGTCTCTAGCCTGACAGACACACCTTTTCTCTTTTTCTCCCCTCCCCTCCCCTCCCCTCTCCTCCCCTGCCCTGCCCTCCCCTCCCCTCCCCTGCTTTCCCTCTTTCTTTCTCTTTCTCTCTCTCTTTCTCTCTCTCTCTCTCTCTTTTAGTTTTTGGGGTTTTTTTGTTTGTTTGTTTTTTGTTTTTTGAGACAGGGTTTCTCTGTGTAGCCCTGGCTGTCCTGGAACTATCTCTTTCTTTCTTTCTTTCTTTCTTTCTTTCTTTCTTTCTTTCCTTCCTTCCTTCCCTTCCTTCCTTCTTTCTTTCCTCCCTCCCTCCCTCCCTCCTTCCCTCCCTCTCTCTCTATCTTTCTTTCTCTCTTTTCTCCTTCCCTTCTCTCCTTCCCTCCCCTCCCTTCCCTTTTCTCCCCTCCCATCTCCTCTCTCCTTTTTTTTACATTCTTTACCTTATCTCACTAAATCATATGCATTTATAGTTTTGTTTGTTTGTTTGTTTTGGTTTTTTGGATTTTTTTTTCCCCGGAGACAGGGTTTCTCTGTGTAGTCCTGGCTGTCCTGGAACTCACTCTGTAGACCAGTCTGGCCTTGAACTCAGAAATCCGCCTGCCTCTGCCTCCCAGAGTGCTGGGATTACAGGCGTGCGCCACCACCACCTGGCTTAATCTCCCAAACTGTCAGTTTGCATCCTGTCATGGAGTCAGCCTGGCTCTGACCTTAGTCTGTTTAGGCTGCATTTATAATTTTTATACACGTGCATTTAACATGCTCTCTCTTTCTTAGCCAGTTGCTCATTCTGTATATATCAACTTAAAATATCAGTTCCTAGACTCCATAGGTGGGCAGTCTGTGTACAGGGAAAAGCCAGAAGCCACAAGCAGTCTGAGCTAAGGGATTTAGATTCCCCAGCTGTGCACCACACACACACACACACACACAAGGTTCAAAGCTGTACAACTAGAGCAGGGCTCCGAGCCAAGATGCCAAGGCCTTGTTGGGAGGGGGTGGGGCAGGGGAGTGTGGCGTGTCTCAGCTTAATTTGTTTTCTGAATCATAGAAACAAAGGATGGAAAGTTTTTTAAAAAATGTCTCTGAGATCCAGGCTTAGCACCCATAGTCCTAGTGCTTTGGAGTAGAGAGAGAAGAATCAGGAGTTCAGGGCCATCCTTGGCTACACAGCAGCCCTTGGCCACCCTAGGCTTCAGGGGACCCTCAGGGGGAAAGTGTGTGTGAAAGAATTATTTTTAGCTCTTTGGATCCTGACGTTTTATATTTGAAATGGGTTGGAACTTTTTGGAAGTTCCAACCAAGTGGCGGTCACCACAGAGTGTGGAATATCCACCACCATCTGCTGCCATACTTCAGGAAAGAGAAAGTGTTAAATAATAGTATTCTGGAAATACAGAAAAAGAATCAAAGTAAATAGAAAAGACAAACATAAGGGATAAAATGAAAGAAAAGAGTCAACCATGGTGGTATGAACCTGTAATTCCTGCAATTAGGAACTAAAGCAGGAAGTTTGCCAAAAATCTGTGGTCAGTCTAGACTAAATATTCAGTACAAGACCACATAGGGCCATATATATCCCAAGAACTTCACTCTAATGAAAACAGAGAAACAAACTAACAAAAATTCAAAACAACAACAATAACAACAACAAAAAAAAAAGGAAGAAAAAAAATGCCAGGAAGTTATATAAGGACAAAATTACACAATAAGCAATAGTTTCAAGTTATACTAAAAACTGGCTAACTTGTTGTACATTAAAAGCAGTCTTAGATTAATTGAAAAACAAAAGCTGCCAGGCGGTGGTGGCGCACGCCCGTAATCCCAGCACTCAGGAGGCAGAGGCAAGCAGATTTCTGAGTTCGAGACCAGCCTGGTCAACAGAGTGAGTTCCAGGACAGCCAGGGCTATACAGAGAAACCCTGTCTTTGAAAAACAAAACACAACAAAACAAAACAAAAAAAGAAAAGAAAAACAAAAGCTGTTGAAGTTTGGTCCCTTGTTATGTATTGTAACACTAAATTCTGTACTGGAAGGTCTTGGCCTGTGACTGAATTCTCATGTTGACAAGCTTTTGTTGTGCAAACATTGTTCCTTGATTTATAACTATTGGTTAAATTAATTGGCTACAGCCAGTTACTGGAGGGCTGAGAGGTGGGTGTGTTCTGAGGAGTGGCTGAGGAGTGAGGGGAGACCTGGAGGAGGATGGGGAGGAAGGGAAGGGGAGGAGAAAGCCACGGTGGGGGAAGAAGGACCATGAGCGTGCGGCCAGGACTGTACCTGGGGGTACACCCCTGAAGAGAGCCAGGGCAGCAGTTAGAAGAGTAGATTAGGGGTGACCTCTCAGTAATTGTCAACGCCAAATAAAATAACCTAGTCTGAAGCCGGGCGTGGTGGCGCATGCCTTTAATCCCAGCACTTGGGAGGCAGAGACAGGTGGATTTCTGAGTTAGAGGCCAAAACAAAACAAAACAAAACAAAACAAAACAAAACAAAAGAATAAAATAACCGTAGCCTGGGTCTCATTTATTTTTAAGCTAGTGGGGGGAGGGGAATAAGCATAGAGAGTGGTTATTTACTACAAAAAGCAACTCATTTATTCTTTATTTTGATGTATGAACCTGAATATTTGAGTTGGCACTTTTTTTTGGTGGTTTTTAATTTTTTTGAGACTGGGTTTCTCTGTAGCCCTGGCTGTCCTGGAACTCACTCTGTAGACCAGGCTGGCCTTGAACTCAGAAATCCACCTGCCTCTGCCTCCCAAGTGCTGGGATTACAGGCGTGTGCCACCACTCCCCGGCGAGTTGGCACTTTTTATAGTCTGGACCTTACTGTGAGCCTCTGATGTTTTGGCCCGACCTGATGTCCACCTGTGGAAGTCTTGTTTGGTTTTGGTTCTTTGAGACGGTCTCATGTAGCCCTCTGTGAGGGCTACACACATACACAGGGAGCTTCTGGTGCAGATTTTGAGGTTAAACGTTATGAGTACAAACATAAGTGCACTGTTGGGATTCTCACCCGGAGAAGTTACGGTTTGGCAAAGAAACCCAGCAGAGCTGTGGTTTGCACCCACCCGGCGCCCGGTTGCCCCAGACTATCTTTGAGCATTCCATCACCACACCGAAGGGGAATTCTGCCGAGTCTGCTCCTTTCTGATTAGCTGGATGGGGTGATCTTTTTCCTGAAGGTTAGTTCAGCAAATTGTGAAATCATAATAAGAACTTCTTTGAACTCTGAAGATAAAAGATGAGTTAGAATAGAGGGTGGAGCACGTTGATGGATGAGGGTGGAGCACGAGGGTGGAGCATGGTGATGGGTGCCTGCAATCTAGGCTATCCATGGGGAGGTGGAGACGGAGGACCGTTCAAGGTCACTCTAAGATAAGTAGAAAGTCTGAGGCCAGCCTGGGTTGTATAGAACTTAAGATAACTACAGCCATAAAGTACTTGGGGAGGTGGTGTCTTGGTTAGGGTTTTGATTATTGTGAAGAGACACCATGACCACAGCAACTCTTATACAGGAAACCATTTACTTGGGGCTGGCCCACAGTTCAGACATTCAGTCCATTATCATCGTGGCAGGAAGCATGGCAGCGTGCGGGCAGACATGGTGCTGGAGAAGGAGCTGAGAGCTCTACATCTGGCCCATAGGCAGCAGAGGAGAGTGTCTTCCATACTGGGTATAGCTTGAACACACGAGACCTTGAAGCCCACCTCCACAGCAAGGCCACACCTGCTCCAGTAAGGCCACATCTAACAGTGCCACTCCTTAAGACCAAGAAATCAAACACATGAGTCTATGGGGACTACTCCTATTCAAACTACCACATTCTTATTAAATGTTTCTTTTCAATATTAATATTCCTACTAGCTAATATTAAATTTATTAAAATTATGGCGGCTGGAGAGATGACTCAGTGGTTAAGAGCACAGGCTGCTCTTCTGAAGGTCCTGAGTTCAAATCCCAGCAAGCACATGGTGGCTCACAACCATCTGTAATGAGATCTGACACCCTCTTCTGGAGTGTCTGAATGAAGACAGCTACAGTGTACTCACATATAATAAATAAATCTCAAAA
Source organism: Apodemus agrarius (assembly GCA_964023405.1). Taxonomy (NCBI): domain Eukaryota; kingdom Metazoa; phylum Chordata; class Mammalia; order Rodentia; family Muridae; genus Apodemus; species Apodemus agrarius. The sequence continues at coordinate 176,823,695 of OZ030006.1, read as the reverse complement.
AATTATTAAAATTAATTACCCCTAATGCTTGCTCTATGCTGCTTTTCCTGACAGCTTTTTTGTTTGTTTGTTTTTTTCAAGACAGGTTTCTCTGTGTATCCCAGGCTGTCCTGAAACTCACTCTGTAGACCAGGCTGGCCTCCCAGAGTGCTGGGATTACAGGCGTGCGCCACCACTGTCCAGCTCTGAAGGGTTTTCATGCATATTTTTATTTGTTTTTACATTTATTCATTTTATTTTGTGCACACATCAATGTGTGCATGTGTGTTTGAGCAAACAAGTACCACAAGTTTGAGGACAGTCAGGCCAGCGTGAGCTCCCGTCTCAAAACGACAGACAGATAGACAGACAGACAGCTCTCCTTCCCAATAAAAGAGGATATAACTGTGTCTTTTTTTTTTTTTTTTTTTTTTTTTGGTTTTTTTGAGACAGGGTTTCTCTGTGTAGCCTTGGCTGTCCTGGAACTCACTTTGTAGACCAGGCTGGCCTCGAACTCAGAAATCCGCCTGCCTCTGCCTCCCAAGTGCTGGGATTACAGGCATGCGCCACCACGCCCGGCTTAACTGTGTCTTTAATGTACTAGTCATATCATGCAATAGTGACTTGCAAACAGTAGCTGGTTTAATTCTCATATACTTGAACCTTATCACAGTTAGCTCTTTCTGAGGCTACTAGGCAGGATTTACACTGTGTAACGTAAGTGTTACTTTATTATTTTATTAAAAGAGTGTTGTGTGGTTGTGTGCAAGCCAGAGCTCATGGAGGCGAGGGGACAGCTTTGGGAAGTCAGTTCTCTCCTCTCACCACGGGGTTCCCCAGGTCAGACCTCAGGTCCTGAGGCTTTGCAGCAAGCTCCTTTTCCCGCGGAGTCTCCCCTTGGCTCCACGTCATTCTAAGTCTTGAGAAACGGCTGTGCTGAGTGGGGGCGGGGTGGCAAACACAAAAAAGGTACAATAGAGTTGACTTCTGCAGTTAATATTCGTGCAGAGTACAGTGGTATCCAAAAGATTCTTACAGAAAGGTCCAGAAAGGTGGGACCCTGGAGTTGAACTGGGAGAGATGATCACATGGCAAGGGGAGTGAGCCGATCACATGACTAGGCTAGGGGAGTGGGATGATCACATGACCAGGGAGTAAGAGCATCACTAACTGGCATCCAACCCCCGACTTCTGAGTGGAGACTTCCTCTTACTCTCTGAAATCTGTTTATGATGCTTTCTCCAAACCCTCTCTCTCCCCAAGATGTTCCACTGCTCCTGACCTCTGTGAGGTCGTCTCTATGGCAGCCTTCAAGGCAGAGAGGTAGCTGGCCCCTTCCCTCAGGCTTGGAGAGGAGTGGTCACAGCCAGCCCAGCCAGTGCTGGTTTGTGTAACTGCCCCTCTGTGCTGTCCAGAGCCTGCTCTGTCTCTTCATAGACAGAACTAACATCCCGGGCTCCTGGCTTCCACCCACAGATTCTACCACGAGCCTCGTGGGCATTGGACAATGGTGGCAGACAGCACAGCTAACGGCAGAGGGGATCTCTGTCCCTGGCTTTCTTTTGACTCAGAATGACGACCTTGGTTTACAGTAATGTGCACATGAAGCACATAAGACTTCATGTGACGCTGTGTAAGCCTCTGACCCTACTGAAGGTCTTGGGGCCCTGAGGGAGAAGACAGTGACTCAGGGGCCCTGAGCTCCTGTGCAGCCAGAGTGTGTGTGAGTGTGTGTATGTGTGTACTCAGCTACACTCTACAGGATCTGCCATCCTGATTTTCTTTTCTGTTTTAAACCTTAAAAAATATTTATTGTATTTTTCAAAATTGTGTGTGTGTGTGTGTGTGTGTGTGTGTGCACATGGGAGCATACTTACCCACAGAAGCTAGAAGAGGGCACTGGGTCTCTTGGAGCTGGAGTTACAGGTGGTTGTAAGCATCCTCATGGATGCTGGGAACTAAACTTGGGTCCTTTGGAAGAGCAGCAACCTGTCTTAAACTATGAAGCCAATCTCTCCAGTTTGGGGAACCCAGTGATAGTTTGATCATTTTCTCACGATTCAGAAATTCTACAACAGATTGTTCAAGATGAGCCTAGACACTTGAGACCCTGCCTCAAAAGGAACAAAATCAAAAATTAAAAAAAAATCATAACACTAAAAATTATTAAAGATGCCTGATTCACCTGCTTCCTAAACTGGCACTGTCATATATCAGGCTTCCTTACAGAGGTAAAACTGTGCTATGAAATTGGCAAAAAATTAGCCCCCATGCACTTTAGAGGCACAGAACGAAACCAACTTAAGTAAGTTTCAACTCTTTGGAGGTCCGGCTGCATCTGAACATTTAAGGAACCTGAGTGGTAAACTGGCTTTTCTAAGTTTGACTCTATCCATCTAGGAAAGGCTAATCAGGCGGCTTCCTCAGGAAATGGGACAGCCTCATGGCATAGTCTCATCAGGTTGCCAAAAGCCCCTGTGGATTGTGTAAGCTCAAGTGTCTTTGTCATTTCCGCCCAGGGCTCTCATTACCCCAGACCGTGACTGTGCTCTGTGGAGCTCAGGTCCTGTGATTCTTTTCTGCTCCCCAAGTTATGTACAGCTCTTCACAGATGACACATGAGGTCAAAGGAGCTCTGGGGCGTGGTGGAGCACACCCCATGAGTGCCTTGCAACCACTACTGCAGAAGGAGACTCAGATCATGCTGCCTGAGCCAGCCCGAGCCACACGGTGAGTTCCAGGCCAGCCTGAGCTATGCAAGACCATCTCTCAGAAGCAAAACTAAACAACAAAACAAAATAAAACAACCCAAAAATTAAAAAGGGAAGAGCTTCAGACCCAGCATGCATCTTCACCATAACATTTCTGAGTGAGGGTCTGGAGAGGTGGCTTATTAGTTAAAAGTGTGTACTTGCAGGACCTTGCAGGCCTGTTTCCTAGAACCCTAGTTAGCAGGGCAAGGGACTGAGGAAAAGACAACCCATTCAGGACAATCAGGTGACTTGTCTAATGGCTGCCACCTGGGACCTCAGAGTGCTTATAGGTACAGCTCAGGAAGTGCAGGCTCATCACAGCCACAAGCCAAAACAAGAAAAGTCATGTCCGTGGAAGTTGAACTAAGCAAAATATCCCACGAAGAGGTAGAGACAGTATACTGAACTACCCCAGCTGATCTAAAGCTGCCACTGTAACAGCCACATTTAAAACCTACTTTTGTTTCCTTTGATCATTTGAAACAGAAGAGAGAGACAGTCCTTATTTGTCCAAACTGTTTATTCATGATAAAAATGGGTACAAGGAACTTACTTGGGGTGAACCAGAGATTAAATATCGTTTGCAGGAAGGAGTGTTGGGGAAGGGAAGCTCATTGGCTAAGCCCTCTGGACAGGCCGTCTAGATACCTCATTAGTATGGAGAATTCTGTGTTCTGTGCTATGGGACTAGATGTCAAGATCCTCATGGGAGGTGTTACGGTCACGTGCTCTGGGACCAGGAACTGGGTCAGGAGGTCACGAACCGCCTACCATTCTCAGATATGAAAATTACTGGGGTTCTGAATCCCCTCAACCTTCCTAGTTTTTGTCTGGTGACAGGGTTCCACTTGGCCCACAAGGTTTGCATAATTTACCAATTTTCATTCTTTTGTCAAACAGCATAGCAGACACTAGATACCTAAGAGAGAACTTGGGTCCCTCTCTGGACCAAGGAGATATGGCCGCCTTCCAGTATTGGACCCACCCTACAAAATGTGGGATTGAACAGGTTTCTTCAACCTGCAGCACTTTCCAAAGAAGACCACCCCACAGAGAGGCGTGGGGGCCAATCGCTTTCTCAGTCCCCAACCTTTTGGGTAAAGTCAGCAGAAATGACTGTTGTCAACTCCGCATTGATACTCATCAGTCACGCCTAAGTTCTGTGTCACCCACTCTCCTAGATTCAACTGACACAATTCATTCCCTCTGCTCAAGCCCTTATCAGCTATTTCCTGGTGGTAACCGATCATTTGGTACATCTGATAAGTATGTTATGCTCATTCTAGTCTGTGTAATTCTGAAATACAAAATAATATCAGCCAAGCCAGGCATGATGGTGCATGACTGGAGTCAGGGAAGTATGGCGTGAGAGGCAGGTGGATTGCCCCCAGTTCGCAGTTGGTATGGTCTACGTTGAGTTGGAGGCAGGTGAGACATTTGAGACCTTGTCTTAAGGCAAAATGAAAAGGAGCCAGATAAGCTCTTTAAAATGTGATTTTAAAGAAAGAATATTTGGTGTGTGTGTGTGTGTGTGTGTGTGTGTGTGTGTGTGTGTTAGGGGGCACTATAGTACACTTGTAGTCTGATCATGTGGGCTTGGGGGATCACACCCAGGTTGTCAGGCTTGGTGGGAATGCCCTTGCTCAGTGAGTCATGTCCCCAGCCTGTGGTGTTGTCCTTGGGAAGTAAGCCTTTATTTAAATCTCCCCCAAGGTTTGCCTGGCAGGAAACATCTGCGGGAGGGAACATCTTGGCAGCACATTTCCCATTTCCTTTTCATACATGTTTTTCCTCTCTTTAAAAGAAACAAATCAAAGCTTTTCTTTCACTCCCTCCAAGCCACAAACGTTGCTAGGGCACGGAGAAATGACTAACTTAGGGTATTGGGTCGCAAGCCCTCCTGTAATCAAGGCACCACAAATCCCTGTCCATTCTCTCAGCTTAGCCTCATTGAGAAGCCACTCCTAGCCGGGGTGGAGAGTTTGCGAGCCCTGCTAGTGGGGCTGCATCCTGACTGCCAGACTGATCAGGGCGAGACCCTCTGTTTAGAGACCTCCATTGTCCAATTCTCAGAGTTGTCTGGGGAGCCTCTCAGGGCCTGAGGAACAATGCCAGTTTGCTGAGAGCATCTCTCCCTTCCCAGAGGCTAATCTGGGTGGCTTAGGCCTCTCACCAGATACCTCTTCTTTAACCCCAGTGGCACCTGGCTTTATCTTACCCCACTGTAATCCCACCCAAGGTGCCTCCTGGACCACCACACTGAGGCAGGGCGCAGAAAGAGTTTAGGCAGTTAGAGACTAGTGCTGACCATCCAGAGACACCCACCATGTGGACAAACATGGCTGCTGACATCCGTCTGCTTGCTTCGTGGGTCAGAGATCCTCTGTTGACAGACAGCAGCTGGGAGGATTTGGGGGGAGGAAAGAGAATGGGGGTGTATGATGGATTATAATCTCAAAAACAAACAGAAAAACAAAACCAAAGAAAAGAAAGTAAGTCCTCCACTTGGTGACCTTACTGGTTTAGGGTGGAACCCTGGTGCCAGGAAGAAATCAGTTATCTTCTACACCAGGAGAAGACAAGTCCCCCTTATCCACACCCCACCGTAATTGTCCATGTCATTCCACCATCTACAAACACGCTTACTTACTGCCTTGACTGTTCCATCCTGAAACCTCCTGCCAAGGGCCATGTGGAAGGGGCAACAGATGGCTCTAAGGAATGTGGCCCTACCTGTTAGCACAGCTGTGGTGGCTGCTCCTCGGAGAGGAACAACCCTGTGTCCTGAGGACTTCAGGCTGTTACAACGGAGTTCTGCTCTGTTTGCTGCCCCCACACCCCTCTTAATCTAAGAACTGTGTGAAAATGCGAAGGAGGTCTCAGCCCCTCCCTGGGCAGTATCTCTGGCACTCACAACATTAATGCTTGATCTCTATCAGGCATTGCTGATGGAGCAGATTAATGATTCAATCATCATGCTAGGAAAGAACTTAAAGGTGTACGTTGTCAGCCATGATCACCACCTTTAGAAAACATTCGGAAAAATAAAATTGTTAGTGAAACTGGGTTGAGATGCTTTTGCTATTGGCTCTGATGTAGGAAATCTCAGGGAACAATTTGAAGTTCAGAAAGGCACACTTAATAGTTACACTGGGGACTTTTTATGGTCAGGGAACAAGAACAGCAGCAGCCCGGGCTGGCGTGGCTCTCACTGAGGCTGCACTGGTGAGGACTGATTTCTTACTCCCATTTGCTCTCAGCTTCTTGATATGATTTATTCTGGGGATTTGAAGTAGATATGACTGATTTTGAAAAGGATAAATAATAACATCATTTCTTTGTAAACACAAATCACTGCCTCCCAGTAAGAGGAACTGTCTGAGGAAACTACCTTGCTTGCTCATACTTTGTTAAACTATAACAAGTTGCTTAGTTACGAATGTGGGTTCTTGGGAATAATTTGTTTTCTTTACCTGTGCTACGAAAATGTTTTCTTGCAGAGGTATTGGAGAACATACTGTTTTTAAAAATTCATTCACTAGAACTAAAACAATCACCTTCGTAATTTTATACTGCTTGACAGAGTTTGCTGGGATATAAACTATGGGAGGAATAAACGTTGTTGGAACATCATTCCTTCCACACACCAACTGTGTACATATATGTATGACCAAGTCAGCTCAGTCAGTCAACAGGGTATCAAGGGAGGGAGTGAGGATTGAAAAGAAAAAGACAATTAGACAACACTATAACACGACCCCAGCCAGTGCTGAAGCTGAAGGAGAGTTTTTTTTTTTTCCCCAGTCTGCCTTTATATCATTCTAGGTACAGACAAAGAATATGGTCAATCCTAAGGCATAAACAAAGTAGTTAAGGAACAAAGCATAGACCAAGGTCCCATGATTACTGTATTCAGAGTCTTAACAAGACCCATCAAGATACAAAAAACATTCCTCAGCTGTATTCATCTTGAGCCTACTTCCGTGTCCTGGCCCAATCTCAAATTACTGCCAAATTCCTAGAATCAGCCCCAAGAGCTCTCCACATCTCCTCCTTTTTTATTCCATACACAAGACTGCTTCTGTCTGAGATTGTTCAGACAAGAATGACTTCCTTACACATCATGGGCTATGCATTATCAAAAGCAATGCGTTTCTGTCTTAGGTAAGGCTCTGTGCAGAATCTTACCTGTCAGTTGACTGCTACATTGCTAATGATTCTGTCTGGGGAGACATTTATAGTTTCAAGCCATGTATTTTGGGCACTGACATGTTTGATGTTGTTGAAGGCAAGTTTTTTTTTTTGTTTTTTGTTTTTGTTTTTGTTTTTGTTTTTGTTTTTTTTTGGTTTTTTCGAGACAGGGTTTCTCTGTGTAGTCCTGGCTGTCCTGGAACTCACTCTGTAGACCAGGCTGGCCTTGAACTCAGAAATCCGCCTGCCTCTGCCTCCCAAGTGCTGGGATTACAGGCGTGCGCCACCACGCCCGGCTCTTGAAGGCAAGTTTTATCAAAATGGACAGGAATAAAAGTATTTCCAGGACAAGAAGGGCCAGCATGATCAAGCTATATAGTCCATTCTTGAAGTTTGACCAAGATGGAAATACTGACCTTAAGCCATGAATAAGTTCATCAGCAGTATCTAAAGCATTCTTTAACTTCATAATCTTGTTATACATAGTTATAATATTCAGAGATGTGTTAGAATTATGCCAAATACTCTGCAAGTGTCTTTGAATTTTCTCCCAATTATAGTGACTGTCATTGTAAACATTAGAAGTGACACAAATGCATTGGTATTTAAAGCATGACACTTGAGATGGCTTCTTACTCTTAAAATTCTGAAGCTCCTCTCCAATAATTTGAATAGTATCATAAAGAGCATCAATCCATTGTTCCAAATGCTAATCTAAATCTTTTTGAATACTCAGAGCAATAAAAACATTTTTTTTCCTAAATGATTAACAGAAGTGGCTGTCTTAACTTCTTGTGTCAAAGCAATTGCAGAAGCAGTGGTACTGGCTATTGTATTAATAAATGTAATAAAAGCTGCTATACCTGCAATAATCAAGCCCACTACCCTCTTACTTTTGCTTAAAGCCTGACTCACTTCTTCCAGTATTTGAGGCTTTTTGTTTTTTGAATATCAAGGTCCTGTCATACTCACAGGCAATAAAAGAAAAGTTGGTTGATAGACCACCATAACAGTTATGCCAGGTTTCAATACACTAACACAATTAGAAAGTGTACCAACACAACTTATATTAAATATTAATATAAAAGTAATTTTAACATGATCAATTAATAAATGATTAGGAGCTTTAACCCATGCACTAATACATGTTTGAAATCCAGGTTCTGTCCCAATTTTGTCTATTGCCAACGTAATTTCACAGGAAGCTGCAGCTAACTTCTAAATATGATGTTGGAATTGGCCTGCTTCTGATTGCCAAAGGGCCTTTGGAGTTACAGTTTGTGAGATGTTTTTCTTCCAAATTTGAGTGAACACACAAATACACCCATCGTTCTTACTATTCTTCACAAAGTAAACAGGAATCCCCTCACCAAATGCATTGAAACTCATGGTCTTATTATAAGTTGACTCCTCTGTCCAGGAAGATCCAAGAAGTTGAGTATTATTACTGGTCATGAGAATCTCTAGTCTGGACCACACTGCTGGATGGGTTAATGGATCAGTTAATTGTCGAGGAGAATTATGATAAGCCCTCCCCCATTGAGAATATTAAACAGGTTTATGTTCTCCTGTGGTAAGCTTAAGATGAGGTCTTAGCCAATTAACATCTCCTAACAGATTTTGAAAATCATTTAAAGTAAGTGTTATCTTAAATTTTCTGTGCCACAATTTGTTTAGGATATAACCAAAGTCCTGAATATTGAAAAGGATATATTGTATTTGAATCTTTTTCTGAAGCAACAACTAATCCCCAAGATTTTAAAGCTTGTAGTAGAACTCCTTCAGAAGGATCAGCTAATAAAATATCTTCCATATAATGAATAATATACAGAGAAGGATTTGAATTCCTAATCTCTTGTACCGAAGCAGCAACAAATTTTTGACATAATGTGGGGCTATTGGCCATTCCTTGAGGCAAAATTTTCATGGGTTCTTTAAATTTCAAGCAGGCATACTAAATGCAAACCTTTTATAACCATCAGGATGCAAAAGGATGGTGTAAAATAGTAGAAGTCCCATGGTTTCATTAATCTTTCATAAATCTTGCAATAATCTCCACTGGCCTGATATTTATCACCTGATATTCACCTCCTAGGTGAGTTCTAGGAGGAACTAGATGGCTCAGTGTGGTCAGCTTGCAGTTGCTCCTGCACTAGCTGTTGAGCAGCCAGGATTTTCTCTGAAGTTAGAGACCATGATCCACCTATACAAAAACATCACTTTTCCAAGTGATTTTATCTGCATGGAGTGCCAATGGTCTCCATTAAAAATACCCTCAACCTGTTTTTCCTTTTTGAGGGGATAGCTACAATGGGTGCTTTTGCTGCTACTTTGTTTCCAACCCAATTTCCAGGTAAAAGAAATCTCAACTCAATCAGTAACAATACAAGCTAGAAGCCTGGATTGGGCAGATCTCCCACTACACTACTCTATTCCCATCTGTATTATCCCATATAACTTGTGGTTTCTCCAGGCCATGAGCTTCTCTCTCTCTGTAGCCTCTCTGTCCATCCTCTGTAGCTCCTCCCCGTTCCCAGAGATCCTTTTCTCCTCTCCCAAACTTTCAACTCCTCCCTCTTCTTCCTGCCCAATCATTGGTTCAAGCCTTTATTTGAACCTTTAAGGTGGGGAGAAGGTTCACAGGGTAACTCCTCATCTGCAGCTCCTCTGAGGAGTGGAATTAGCATCAAAATACAAGCCCAAGGCTATCCACAACAGGTGCTTACTCTCCCTGATTTTGCTTTCCTAACCCTTGGTTAGGCAAATAACTATAATCAAACATTTGTTGTGTAACTTTATTTTTTGGATGGTATAAAAGGATTGCCATGTCCTTCGTTATATCTTTTCCCCACAATTTTACAGGCAGGTTAGAAACAATGTAAGGCTGAAAATATCCTTGGTGACCATCTTCATCCCCCCAATGTAAGAGATCACTGCTTTGCTCAGGACTCTGACTTTGCTCTAGCCTCTGTAATTGAGTAATGGTAGTTGTTTTAGGCCAAGATCCAGGCCAATGAATAGAAGTGATTACAGAGATACATCTGCTCCTTTGTCCAGCAGCCCTCTTTTTTCCCATATACTTTTAAAACCAGTTCAGGTCTTTCAGCCTTTATCACCTGGACCCAATAAGCATCGGAAGAACCAAATCCTTTTGTTCCTTGAACATTAGTATTAACCTGAAGTTTTGTCATTACCAATGGTATAAGGAGTAATTCTCTGTCCGGTGAAGAAGTCATGATTTTAATTTCCCTGTATAATCTGCATCTATAACTCCTGGGCCAATCATCAATCCCACCATTGTGGCATTTCTTCCCTGTAACAATCCTACAGTTCCTGATAACAGTGGAGCATATATTCCAGTGGGAGTTGATATTCTGTAGGTGGAGGGACTGAGATTGCTTTGCTGAGGACTGAACTGCATGGCCCCATGATTTGGGGCCTGGGGCTGTCCCCCTCTCCTGGTTCCCCAAAGGAGATTTCCTAAATCATCTCTTAAACCTGCACTCACTAGACCAATGTGCCCCTCTGTTGCATCTAGGACAAACTCCTGGTTTTTTTTTTCTCTCATTACTATTTTCTCTAGTTCTATTTGGATAATTCCTCACTTGATGCCTTATCTGTCCACACCCAAAACAACTTCCAGGAGGCCCATTTTCCTTTTCCAGTCTGTTGAAACAAAACTTGTTTGTACAAGTTTTCCCTGTAGTGTGGTGGCCATAGCCACATATAAGAGGAGTCCGATGTCTGAGCATAATCTAATATAGTCTGTAATAGTTCCAGTCTTTCTATAAGGTCTCTTGGCAACCTGGCAGACTGTGTTTGTATTCTCATAAACCAATTGTTTTACTAAAAGCAACCCAGCCTTAGCATCTCCACTCTCCCTGTCATTTTCAACCTATCAACAAACTCCCGAAAAGGTTCATTAGGTCCCTGTCTGATTTTTTAAATATCTTAAGACAAATCCCCTTTACTAGGCAAGGCATTCCAGGCCCTTTGAGCAGCAGTGCCAATTTGAGCATAAGTACCAGGATTACATTGTAACTGATTCTGTATATCCTGATACCGACCTTCTCTTGTTAACCTCTCATGAGTAACCTGATGGTTAGCGTGCTGGCATCTTTCAAAAAGTTCTGTTTTCTGTAACAGATAATCTCCTCCCCACAAACATGTACGAATGAGCTAGCTGTTTCCAGTCTGCGGGCTGCGGAGCCTCCGTGGAGAGGCCATCTGACATAGCCACAGCTACAGAGCAGTAGTCCAGACTGAGCACAGGCAGCTCTCACCTCCTTTAGCTGTTTAAAAGGAACGGGAGTGTGGACTGAAGTCCAAAGCCTAAAAGCATCTGTGGGAATCTTTTTCAGGACCATGTGTTCTTTCTCCATATGTGTAAACTTATCGAATCTTCCTCAGAGAACCAAGGACAGATATTTTTCCTATAAAAGTCAGAAACTGGGTAAACTGTCCTTGACTTATCTTGGCTCCTCTAGATTTTAAGCATATGTGTAAAAAGCATTCTACCATTACCTTGCCCCATTCTTACAGGGTTTACTCACCACTAGCCCAAAATTTCTTTATTTTCCTTTGCGCACTCTTCCTTTCCCCTCTCCCCCAGGGGTCCATCACCCCCCACCCCCACCCCTGTACTTGAGCCCTTGGATGATGAGACAATGCCTGACCAAGCCAGCTCAGTCCATCAATGGGGTCTATTTTTTTTCCAGGTACATACAAAAAAAATCGGTTAGTCTATTTATGTATGCGTTTATTTATTTATTTATTTGTTGTTGTTGTTGTTGTTTTGGTTTTTGAGACAGGGTTTCTCTGTGTAGCTCTGGCTGTCTGGGAACTCACTCTGTAGACCAGGCTGGCCTTGAACTCAGAAATCCGCCTGCCTCTGTCTCCCAAGTGCTGGGATTAAAAGCGTGCGCCACCACAGCCCAGCTAAATTTGGTCAGTCTTAAGGCACAAACAAAGTAGTGAAGGAACGAACAGAAGCATAGACCAAGGTCCCATGATTGCCATATTCAGGGTCTTAGCAAGACCCATCAAGATACAAAGAACACCTTCTGCTGTATTCATCTTGAGCCTACTTCCCTGTCCTAGCCCAAAGTCACATTCCTGCCTGAGCCTACTTCTGCGTCCTGGCCCAAACTCCTAGAGTCCCAAACTCCAAAATCTGGCCAAATTCCAGGGCTGTCCTGGAACTCACTCTGTAGACCAGGCTGGCCTCGGACTCAGAGATCTGCCTGCCTCTGCCTCCCAAGTGCTGGGATTAAAGGCGTGGGCCACCACCGCCCAGCACTCCACATATATATATATATATATATATATATATATATATGTGTGTGTGTGTGTGTGTGTGTGTGTGTGTGTGTATGTGTATATGTATATGTATATGTATACGTATATGTATATATATGTATATGTATATATATGTATATGTATATATATATGTATATATATGTGTGTGTGTGTGTGTGTGTGTATATATATTTATATCAGGCTTCATTTCTCGTCCACAGCTCACCATCAGGGTCTACACTGAGCTCCAGACCAGTTGGGACCACACGGTGGCACCTTTATTTAGAGCAAGGTGAAAATGGAGGCAGATAAAATCTTTAAAAATGTGATTTCCAAGAGAGATCATTTATTATATGTGTGGATGTGGCTAAGGTACACTTGCAGTCTGACTCGAGGGTGTGTGTGGGGGTCAGTTCCCACAAACCATGTGGCTTTGTGGGATCACACTCAGGTTGTCAGGCTTGGTGGGAATGCCCTTGCTCAGTGAGTCATGTCTCCAGCCTGTGGTGTTGTCCTTGGGAAGTAAGCCTTTATTTAAATCTCCCCCAAGGTTTGCCTGGCAGAAAACCTCTGCAGGAGGGAACATCTTGGCAGCACATTTCCCATTTCTTTTTCATGCATGTTTTTTCATTCTCTTTTAAAAAAAAAATCAAAGCTTTTCTTTCACTCGCTCCAAGGGATAAGCCACAAAAGTTGCTAGGGCATGGAGAAATAAACAACTTAGGTTATTGTGGCCCAAGCCCTCCTGTAATCAAGGCACCGTAAATCCCTGTCCACCCTCCCGGCTTTGCCTCATCGAGAAGCCTCTCCTAACCAGGGTTGTACAGGGTCACAACAATCACAACTACTGTGTGCCTCCACTTGTCAGCAAAGAAGAAAAGGGTCTCAGCGGTTTATAGCATGCACTGTTCTTCCAGGAGACCTGAGTTCACTTCCCAGAACCCTTGTTGGTTCTCACAATAGCTTGTAGCTCCAATGGCATCCGACACCCTCTTCTGGAGTCTGAAGGCACTCATCACAGGACCATACACAGAGGCACACAATACACATACAATTAAAAATAAAAACAAATCATTTGTCTAGGAATGGTGGTGCATACCCTTAAACATGAGTCCTCAGAAGCCAGGAGCAAGATTTTGTCTGGGAGCTTCGAGGTAGCCTGGTTCATGTATTGCGTTCCATGTCAGCTGGGGCTACATAATGAGACCCTGTTTAAAAATAAATCTTACAAACTTTTTAAATTGCATATTTATTTTAGAACAAAAAGAGGAAAAAGGAAAAGCAGCTTCCTAGCAAGCCTTTGAGGTGTAACTTGAACCATTAAAATGATAAATATGTGTACCACTGTGACTCTCAACTGTGGTTCTGAGAGGCCTCTGTCATGCTATTGGGTAGATCTTGCTGAGCCTCAGTCTGTCTGTCTGTCTGCCTGCTTGCCTGCCTGCCTGCCTGTCTCTAAATGTGTATAGTATTTTTTTTTTTTTTTTTGCTTGCACGTTTGCATATGTGCCATGTGGAGGTCAGAGAAAGTATTTATTGGATCCTGTGGGCCTGTGTACAGGAAGCTTCCCACAGAGATCTCTGGCCCGGCTGGGTGTGAGGGCTCAGGCAAATGGGAGAGGGTGCGAGCAGGAAGTGGGAGCCGTCCCCACGGCCTCCACTGCTGCAGCTGCCTCCACTTCAGTCTCCGCCAGTTCCACGGTGCCCTGAGCTGAGTCAGGCCTGGCTGGGCTGAGGAGAGGCAGACTAGCTGTCGAGGAGTACTGGGGAGCTTCTGGGGGCGTTTTGGGAGAGCGAGCAGACCTCTTTCCCAGAGGCGGTGTTACAGCTCTTATGACAGAAGCTCTCAGACAACAGAGTAGTTCTCACCCACACCTTCATTCCTTCCAGGTGGGATTCTTATCTACAGTTTTGGGGTGGGTCAGGGTCTGACAGCCGATACTTCTCATTGGCTTGGTCTGAGAGCTTGGGGGACCTTATCTGCTTGTGGGAGGGCTCGGTGCTGCTCCTACATGACTAATGGCCACAAACCTCTGCCTGTGTTGGGGGAGGCTGTAGCTATGTGACAGGAGCCAGGGGCCCAAGGGGCATGGCCGAATGCCTGCCGCTCCTTGCAAGTGACAGTCATCTGCTAGGTCTCTGGGATTTTAAGCCTGTTCTTGACCAGGGACCAGGCTACTTATCACAGCTCACCTCCCCACGGGAATCCTAGAGCTACCCGTGACTGTGAGCTGTCTCCTGGCTACTGGGAACTGAATCTGGGCCTCAGTAAGAGCAGCCAGTGCTCTTAACCACTGAGCCACCTTTCCAGCCTCTTAAATTTATTTTAAAATAAAATAAAATTTTATTATTATTACCATTTAAGATTTTGTTTTTGTTTCTTGTTTTTGCTTTTTTTTTTTTTTTTTTTTTTGAGACAGGGTTTCTCTGTGTAGCCCTGGCTGTCCTGGAACTCACTCTGTAGACCAGGCTGGCCTCAAACTCAGAAATCTGCCTGCCTCTGTCTCCAAAGTGCTGGGATCAAAGGCATGCGCCACCACCATCCGACACCATTTAAGATAGTTGGTGCTGAAGCTCGAATCCTGGGCCTTGTGCATGCTGGGCGAGCACGCTCACCCCCAGCTGTCTTTCCTTCTCTTAGCTCTTAAAAATGTCTTTGCCTAGCCGGGCAGTGGTGGCGCACGCCTGTAATCCAGCACTTGGGAGGCAGAGGCAGGTGGATTTCTGAGTTTGAGGCCAGCCTGGTCTACAGAGTGAGTTCCAGGACAGCCAGGGCTACACAGAGAAACCCTGTCTCGAACCACCCCCCCCCAAAAAAAAAGTCTGCCTGAACTCCACTTCTGCTCTCCACTGGCTTACAGTCCAAAGCCAGGGATCCAGTTTTACCTGAGAGTCAAGGTCTCTACAGGGTAAACTGAGTTCCTCGGAATGCTGTGATTGACAGTTCCTGCCCAAGCTGACAACAGCATTTAAGGTTACAAAGAGCACACCAGCACCAGGCACGCCCTTCCTTGGCAGTGTCAACTCGAGGAAGCTTGAGGGGCACACTCGCCTGCGGGTCTTGGCTGTGGGCTTAATGACTCCCAAGGAGAGCTGGGCGCCTGATTACTTCATTTTGATGGGGACACGGCAGTCTGTTGAATGCCCAGTCTTGTGAACCAATGAGTTTATCGGAGGGAGTCTAATTGGGGGTTATGAGAGCATGGATGAGGGGTGTCCTGTGGCTTTTTTCCTCAGGACCGTGCACGGTTTGGAGTAGAGACTACCTTGCCCAGGCAACGAACAACACAGTGGCAGCCAGGTCTGTGGTAATGGTAATGATAATGGTAATGGTAATGGTACTTTGACCCTTCCAGTTTGGTCACAGGACCCTCCCTTGGGAGTCTAGCTGTTACTTCCTCCCTTCTGGAGTGGGAAGGCAACAGAGAGGCAGGCCTCTGGGATGCAGCCTCTGTGAATCAGGCATCTGGGCAGGGTGGGACCTGGTGGTGATGCAGCTGTTTGGGGTCACCCACGCTCCTGTACGTCAGCCTGAACGTGCTGTCATCGAACTGACGTTTCTGGGGTCTGCACTTTGGTCTGTCATTGCTTGCTACCATGTAGGGGGTGAAGAGATGTTTGCTCACAGCTCCCCAGAAAAGGCGTTACAGCATGGGGTGACTTTCACGGACATGGATGATTCAGGCGGCTGCCCCGCCTGGGTGACAATTCTCAAAAGCCTTGTGACTGAGCCGTCATGCCCCAGTGAACTACCCCCTCCAAATGACTGCAGTACCTCTTTTGACCATGTGCACGTGGGTAGGGAGGGAAGGGCGTTGGTCTCTCAGATGTGTCATGCTCAGAGGATGGAACTCCATAATCAGGGACACCTCACCAATCAATAACTTACTGCATATTAACTTACTGCATAATTAAAAAGTGGGGACAGCCTCATAGAGTTCAGACTGACCTCAAACACTTCTCTTTTTTTGAGAAAGTGTCTCTCTAAATAGCCCCGGCTGTCCTGGACCTATGGAGACTTTCTGACTCATAGAGATCCCCCTGCCTCTGCCTCCCAAGCACTGGGATAAAAGGCCTGGTGTCATCACCCAGCTGACCTTGACTGCACCCTACTGCCTGTGTGTCCCAGGTGCTGTGACGTCAGGCGTGTGCTCCTGTGCTTCCCCTGTGTGAGTCCTCGCATTTCCATGTTTTGTTGAAAGTATTGCACTCTTATGAGAATAACCCTTTGGTTAGCTGTTCCCTGCTAACCAAATTCCCATTTCTCCATTTGCTGGGAAATCTATGATCATTGTCAGTCACCGGCCACACCCTCCACCTTTGCCTGCGTTGATCACTTCCTGCGAATACGTCCAGCACGTGCTTCCTAGAACTGGGCAGGCAGGCCTGGACTATGCTCATACGGCGTTCTGCCGTGTCTATGGGCTCTGTATTTGTTGACTAGGGTGCATCAGGGAGCCTAGCAGGCTTGCTGTGGTCACATGTGTACCCATTCCGTCCCCGTTTCCTCCCTCCCTCCCTTCCTTCTTTCTATTAAATTACTTACAGAGTAATGGGCTTCTTACTAGTACCTTTGCTTTATGCCTACTCCTTCTCCGCCATGGTGTCCCCTACTCTCCGCCTTCCCCTTTCCCGCTGTACCCCTTTGGCCCCAATACCCCTGTACTTGGGTTTCTCTTCCCACACACTTCTCTCCCCACACAGCTTCCCATCCCCTGAGCCCCTAGATAGTTTCCTGGACTTTACCCACATTTACTCCCATCTGGGTACAAGAATTTAACAATTAGAAGCCAGAATCCCCGAGTGGGAGACCTCATAGGGCCTCATCGTCATTCCCTACATGAAACGGTGTAACAACTGTTTATGAAGTGTGATGGTTAATTTTGGTTGTAGACTTTGTTACATTGAGAAGGACCCAGAAGGTAGATAACCTGGGCATACCCCGGTTGGCGGGGGGAGGCCCACCTTGAATGTGAGTAACCCCTACCCCAGGCTGGAGTTCTAGGCTGAGTAAAACAGGAAAAAGGGAACGCCAGCCCCAGCGTTCACGTGTCAGATTCAAGTCTGCTCAGATGTGAACTGGCAGCCTACCTACTGTCCCCTGCCTTCCCACCACAGTCGGGCTGTTTCCTCTTCATTGGAGAGCTGAAGTGAGCCCTTCTTCTCTTCAATTGCTTTCTGTTAGCTATTTCCTCACACTAACCAGCAAGCAACTAATCTATACAGGATTCACTTTGTGTCCAGTATCACAGGTCTCCTGGGAATAATGTACAGTATGAGAGGAGAAAGAAAGTATAGAAGAAGTAAGTGTGTGTGGCTTAGGATGTGAATACCGCCTCCTTCCCATCCAAACACGTCAGGGGGCTGTCTGCAAGCCCAGCAGCAGGAAATCTTACACTTACTGTCCTGTTTTGTTTTGTTTTGTTTTTTTGTTTTTTGTTTTTTTTGTGTGTGTGTGTGTCAAATTGACAACAGAAGTTATCTGGAGGAAAGACCCTCAGCTGAGAAATGCCTCCGTGCAGACTGTCCTGAAGGCATGGTCTTGGTTATTGATTGTTGTGGACCAGAGTATTGTGGACATTGGGAAGGTGGTCCTGCCTTAAACTCCCTCAATGATGGACTCTGATTCCAATATGTGAGCCAAATAAACCCTAACTCCCCAGTCGATTTTAGCTGTGCTGTTTTTCACAGCAACAGAAAGCACACAGATACATTTTCCTCATGGATACAGGATGATGGCCAAGCCGGAGATCCCGAAGACCACTGAAGGCAAGTGGAGCTGGAGGCAGGCAGAGGTTGCTGGGCTGGGCTGGGCTGCCCTACGGACCATCAGGGACAATTGGGGCTTGCTGGCAGGGGCAATTCCTCCCATTAAATCAGAACCAGATTTGAGCAGCACCTTTCTTTCGGTGCTCATCATCTGGGGCTCGTGGGATGTTCCCTTTGTTTCTGCGTATGGTTTTATGCATGTGAGCGCAGTGCCTGTGGAGAAGAGAAGGAGTTGGAACACTCTCGCTCCCCAGGGCTAGAGTTACAAGGAGTTGTAGAGAAAGTCTCCTGTGTGGGTGCCAGGAACCAGACTCCTGTCCTCTACTACATAAGTAAGCAGCAAGTGCTCTAACCACTGAGATGTCCCTCCAACTCTATAACTTGAATTTTAAGAGCAAAGTATCATCTAGTGCAGTGGTGCATGCACTCAGGAGGCAGAAGGAGATAGATCTCTGAGTTTGAGGCCAGGCAGGACTACAGAGTGAGATAAACATAAAAATGGTCTCTAAAGTCTTGAAGGAAATACCTGTTTTGTTTCTAGCCTCATTTATAGAATTAGGCTTAATGTCTTCTACTCAGAGCTTGAAATGTGAATCTATTTTTGTAAAATACAAAACTCTGAGCCTAAGTGTTTCCAAACAAACACTGAAATCTCTAATCTCTACTTAGACTCCGCTTCTTGGTCCATCTGTCACTCCTGTAACAGGGCTTCAGGATGGCTGGAGGCTTTTCAGGCTAAGGCTGCCCTCTGTGCAGAGATAATGGGAGGGTGGGGGAGTGAGGGGCAGGCTCAGGTGTCTGGCCTGAGAGGAGTCTGGGGTGTCATAGTGTCTAGCACATTTTCCATGTGACACTGGACTGCTATGTGTTCTGTCCTTACGCGGCCATCCTGGGACAGACTCTGTGTGTCAGTCTGAGGGAAGATGGGACTCCTGTTACCAGGTCATCTGTGAACCTGCTCTCAGCAGGCTTGCCCTGTACAGATTACAGAAGCAGGGGTAAGGAGATTTAAAGATTAGGTCATGGAGTGTTAATTGATTGTTCTTGTAAAAGGGACAATTGGATTTAAGAGATTTGTGAAGAAAATGCAAACACACACAAACACACATAAAAGGTGAAAGAATACATCCAGAATAAAGATAATACCAGCCCTGTAAAAGCAAGAGTAAGTCACACCTTTTGTGGCTGAGCAGTGAATTGATTTGCAGTTCCATCTCAAGCGCTCACTGTTCACACTGTGGGATAACAGAGACTCAGGCACTGGGGGGGGGGTGAGGGTAGGGTGTGGGGTCTCCTGGGTTTGACCCCAGCACACAGCATGACCTGGGCTTGGAGGGGCGATCTTGCAGTTCCAGCACTTGGGAGCTGATGGAGAGAGGCAAGAAGTTCATGCGGCGGCGGGGATACTTTAGTGACCCTGCAGCCAGCTGGGTTAAGTGAGACACCGTCTCACACATGAACAGACCTGGTCACAGTGATGGGTAGTGAACCACAGAGTTGTCTGTTACTGTTGCATCCGTAGCCATCTATATCCAAGTCCAGTTGTGGATTTGCTTCTACTGCCCGGATCGCCGTGGCCCAGTGATACTCTGCCCAGTGGGTGGCAATGTGTCATTAGAAGTCAGTCATTGCTGTGCTTCTTTAGCAGAAGAATAGTAGGTTTTCCTCTAGACCCACGGCATCTCGAGTCTCGGTGTTTTAAGCAGTGTAATGCATGGGCTCCATCTCATAGAGTGGGCCTTTAAATCTAATGAAAAGTGGCTGATTACCTCCATAACTGTAAGCCAGGGTAGGAAGAGAAGTTTATTTGAGGAATCAAAATTTGTATCATGGTGGTGGTAGCGCACGCCTGTAATCCCAGCACTTGGGAGGCAGAGGCAGGTGGATTTCTGAGTTCGAGGCCAGCCTGGTCTACAGAGTGAGTTCCAGGACAGCCAGGGCTACACAGAGAAACCCTGTCTCAAAAAACCAAAACCAAACCAAACCAAACCAAACCAAAACAAACCAAAACAAAACAAAACAAAATTTGTGTGGACCGAGCAGGAGGTCTTTAGGGACAGGGAAGGAGGGGTGCAGGCCAGAAAAGTGTAGGTGTTAGTGCAGGGTTAGTCAGGAACTAGATGCTCTTGCCAGAGGCCAGGTAAGTAAAGGGATACAGTGGCTTCCCTGGCAAACACTGTCC
This sequence comes from Apodemus agrarius, assembly GCA_964023405.1. Lineage (NCBI taxonomy): Eukaryota > Metazoa > Chordata > Mammalia > Rodentia > Muridae > Apodemus > Apodemus agrarius. The sequence continues at coordinate 176,803,523 of OZ030006.1, read as the reverse complement.
CGCAGTAGGAGACTCCTGTCAGATGCTGAGTTTAGGACCTTTTTTCCCACAGCAATCCTTCTGTTGAGGACACAATCCCCAGCATTGCCGTTTGGGGGCCCTTTTGTACCCAGCAATAACATTTGTGCAACTTTGTATCCAACAATAACATCTGTAGCACTATTTCACTGTTACATCTTGCAGTCAGGACTCTGTTGTGAATTTCATGGTTCATAGGTAGGTGATGGTGGTGATCACTTTTCTTCTCTGGTGGTGTGTGAAGAAGTGTGCTGGCCTGGAGGGGTAGAGCTGAAGCTGGACTAAGTTTCTCCCTGTTTGATGACATATGCAAGTTATGTCTTCTGCTGCAGGGCCTTTCCATCCGTCCGGCTCTGGAGAGTGACCCATAGCCTCGGCTATAGCCTGTGATGTTTGGGAGACTCCACGGCACCCCCTTGGCCAACCACTTAACAGGATGTAATCCATTCCCGGCACCGGAGGTTTGATTTGGTGCCATCAGACGTCTAGTTAGGCGGTTGTCTCCTCCTCTGTTTAGTGATTCCATTCAAGTCCCTTCATACCTGAATATTTTGGGGAGCTTCTATAGCAGTAGGTTTCCATAAATGGCTTTTCAAATGGCCTTTAGTGTTATTAGTATCTCCTCATATTCCCCCTCCCCTTTTCTCTCACCCCCCCCTCCATCTGTTCCCTTTTGTCTCTTTATAATACCACACTCAATTTCCTCTCCCTGGGAAGACCCCCCTCTTCCTGATCCTTTACAAGTTACCTATTCTCTGATTGTTCACGAAAACATGCATATTTAAAGCCCAAAAGCTAACGTCGAGTGTAAGAGGAAACATCTGATTTTGTCGTGCTGGGTCTTTGTCCCTGGTTCCATCCACTTACCTGCACATTTTATAATGGTCAAACGACATTCCTTTGTCTAAATGAACCACAAGGTAGAGGAGGGTAGGGCAGAGGAGGCTGAAGCTGGCCTCACTCCTTCTCCCTTTGCCAAACCCAGAAATATTTCTAAGCTTCTTTGCCTCTTTTTAATATTGTTATAGAAGTCCACTGTATGCCTGGGAATGCAGTATTTTTAATTATGTGTCCCTGCACATGCACACTGTGTGTGTTGCTATGCTGTGGAGAGCTTACATTAGTAGGAGGGTGAATCTTCCTCTGAACTGCAGCAGAGAATTTTTTTTTTTTTTTTTTGAGACAGGGTTTCTCTGTGTAGCCCTGGCTGTCCTGGAACTCACTCTGTAGACCAGGCTGGCCTCGAACTCAGAAATCTGCCTGCCTCTGCCTCCCAAGTGCTGGGATCAAAGGCGTGTGCCACCACCACCTGGCGAGAATTCTTATGTAGGTCCCTTAATAACCTTTGCGAGCAAGCAGAGCCTAACAGAAGCGTTTAGCACAAACACATTGTTACTAGTTTTTAATGTCATTGGGGTGGGCTTGTTTCGGAAATCCTCGTTTGTTTGTTTGTTTTGTTTTGTTTTGTTTTGTTTCCCCCAAGTCAAGATGACCTGGTTCTCAGAAGGCCTTTGTGGTCTACTAAACAGTCTGGGCAATAGGAACACAAACCTCATTTTACCCGAGAAGTACAAATATAAATATTAAGACTCTGGAAACGAGTCTGGAAGCTGAACAATAGGGAGAATGGGGGTCCTAACTCTTTAAAACCAATAGTGAAGGCCGAAATGAAGGCGCTAGCTTCTGACGCCCGAGTGCAAGGGTCACGGCCTGCTGGCGGTCCTTGGGAGCTGGTAGTGGTTGTGGATTTGGATGCCAAGCCCTAGTGTTTGGGAGACAGGGTCCCAGTGTAGCACAGGTCAGTCGCCTTCCATCGGCCTCTCAAGGGCTGGGTTAAAAGCGACAGCCACCAAGCTAGCAGGGACACTGTCTTGTCTGACCCATAAGCCGCGTGGCGATTGCTTCGGAGGCTACCGGCAGGGTACCTTGGTCGCACAAACCGCCATGCAGAGCCCCGGAAAACTGGACTCCCGTTTTGAGGTCAGCAACTGTAGGTAGGTCTGTTGCAGACCAGAGCCCAAGCACAAATGCAGGTTCCTGCTGCAAACTTAGGTCCTGGAGAGAGGCCGTTGTGATGCTAATATGCCGCTGAGACGTCCCGGCCCTGCCCTTCCGAGTTCCTTAGGAAAGCGCCAGCGCTCCTGGGCCCTCGGTGCGCGTGCCCAGCCATGCGTGACTGCACGCACCCGCGATGCTGAGATGCTGCAGCGGCTGCGCTCGTCCCTGCGCTGGGTGCCTGCTGGTGGCTCTCCCATCGTACCTCTGTCGCCCGCCACGCCGAACTGCAGCCCCGGGCTCTCAGGACCTGTGGTGCGCCACGTGTCGCTGCTGTGCCACGTACTTCCACGCTCCCGCAGCTTCGTCATGGCCTGCTTGCCCCGAGCAGCTGCAACCCTGGCCCGCCAGGTACCTGCGTGGCAAAGGGCGAAGGGCGACAGGACCAGCAAGCCGCGGGAGACTTACTCGGGGCGGGGGCGGGGGTTCCTGCGGGAGGGCGCCACAAGGCTCCCGGCTATCACCTCTAGGCACCACGGGTCGCGAGGGGATGCAGGGGGGTGGTGGTGGCAGGATTGGGGGCTCATGGCGGGAGACTCGGAGGTGCGGGGAACTCGGAGGTTGCCACAGAGGACACGGATTGGGAGACTCCAGGTCGCCGCTGAGGTCGCCACCACGGGATTCATGGATAGAGATAATACATGGGTGCTTGCGAGTCCGTCGCCGGGGACTCAGGAGTTAACGGGTGTCTCCACCGGGCAATTCTGGGGTCATCCTGGGGATCACCACTGAGGACGCTCCCGGGGAATGAGGGATCACTGTGGGGATTCGAGGATCATCACGAGATGGTGGCGTCTCGGAGAAGTAGGAGAGAAAACATGAAGGTCGCCACAGGAACTTGGGCATGTTGGGGATGGCTTGGGCCGTCACCGTGGATGCTGGAGTCTAGGCTAGGGAAGCTGGAGGGTGGGGGGAAGACGTTGCCACCGAAACACCCAGACCGCGTCCTCTGCAGCCTCGGAGCCCCTTCATGCCCTTTCCCAGTTTTGTAGGAAACTAGCTTCCAGCTCTTTGAATGCCTGTCGCTTTCCTTAGTTCATTTCCTAGTTAATAAAGATACCGAACCACGGTATCTTTTATTTATTTAATTGCTGCCAGTATCAAGAGGTCTTGGTTTTCAAGCGTAATGTTTTGGCCGCCGCCAAAGCACGGGGGACCCTGCGGGTGGAGAAAATGGTTCCAGCCAGTCCGCGTCCCCTCACGCTTGAAGCAGCCTGCCTATTGTGCGCCTGTGATTGACAAGACCACGAGGCTGAGAGCGCTCGGGAGATTTTTTTTCCTCCACCCCTCTATAAATGGCTTAAACCCTCGGTCTAGACGACTTACACGGACATTCGGGAGACAATTGCCTTCTTGTTCATTGCTGGAGAACCCCGGCTCCTGGGCTGACCCGGAATTTAAGGAGCTCCTCCCTAAGCGGCTGGGAGATAAGTCAGACCTGGGACCGGGTGGGAAGCTTAGGACAGTCACTCTGGCTGGAGCTGGCCCGGCCTGCTGGACAGTCCAGGCTTGTCGTTTCCTTCTTCTGTGATGGTAAGTCCCTTGACCAGGTGCCCGCACAGACCCACCTGGCTTTCCTTAATGGAGGTTTAATTCTTTTCATTTTTCAGGACTGCAGTAATGGATGCTCGGCGCCGGCTGCTGGAGAAAGAGGATCAGAAGAAGTGGCCGAGACTTTTAGGGTAAGGCATCTGCCGGGGGAGGTTAAGCAAACTGAGTTAATGCATTTCAGGTTTAGATTAGGGGTGGGGGAATTTAAAGTGAGTGAGTTCTTGGATTTTAAATTTCAGTCAGGGAGGGGGAAAAGTCACTTGAGATTATCACCAGTCAGCAAAACAAAATTTACCTAACAGCAAGCTGCTTGTTTTGTTTTATGAATCATACATTTTATCAGAAAAGAGAGAATTAATGAGTGGGAACCAGAGATAGCTTTTTAAATCGCACCAGCTCAACTGTTCCTTCTGCTTGCCCAAGAAAAGGGCACTGTACTTTTTCTCCTTAAAAAAAAAAAAAAATCCCTGAACACGTTTACAGCCCAGGATTGCGTTTTCTTTGCATCTGAATTGTGTGGTTTGTGTATGACACAATCGGTCTCCTGCTTCCTAGCGGAGTTGTAGAGCTACAGAGAAAAGGATCTCATTAAAGTGCTCCACAGCCCTCCGCCCTTCTCCAGCCCCCAGCCTGGAGGGTTTGCACATCCTCGTGGGTGCTTGGTTCTGCCACTTTCCTGGCTCTGATACCCACTGTCAATTGTCACCACACAGTACAGAATGTCCCTGTGACCTCACATCCTGGCAGGGTTCAGAGAGGAACTGGAACTTGACTCATCAGTTTTGTACCACAGGGAACACTCAGTGTTCGGGGACCAAGCTAGGAACTCGAAGAGGAAGGACGAAGTTAAGATGAGCCCCGTGCTCACAAGCGGTTTGTTTTTAAACCAAAATATAGTAAAACATACTACAGTGAGGTACTGTGGATTTTGTCTGCATGATTTCTGGTGCCTTAAAGCAATTTCCCTGTATTGCTTCCAAGATGCCTGCGATGGTCACGTGACTCTCACGTGACCGGTCAGTGGCGCCCCGGGCTCAGTTCTTTAAGCTCTAATAAATGAAAAGTTTTGGGTCATACTGGCTCACCTAGAACTATACAGGCTGGCCTTGAACTCTTGCTAACCTTTTAAAGACAATGATTAAATAAATTAATATCTCAAAATTATTGTATGCATTTCAACTGAAATGACTTTACGTTTTTATGCAAAGCATTCAGTGCAAGATAGTGTTCATAGTGAAAATAGTGTATCTGTTAATTGAAATTTGTACACAACTTGGTACTTGTCCTCTGTATAGCAGTAGAAAAGTTTAACTTACTTTTTTTTGTGTTCTTGGTGTGGACTGAGTGTCAGTAATCTGGGGAATAAAGATCACGTGTTTCATCGGAAACACCATCTTGGCTTGCATGGTGCTGGCTGGCGCATCCAGGCCCTTGCACACGCTAAGAGCCTCTGTTGCTGAGTCACATCCTTAGCCGTGATCCCCGCCTCTCGCTGCCTCCCGGGTCTCTCCCCGGTCCTGCCCGGTTCCCACTGTGACAGAGTCCCGTTAAAGTGAGGGTGAGGTTTTCTAGCTGGACCAGGAAAGCAGTCATTTTTTTTTTTAAGAAAAATCTAGTTCTCCAAAAATTTAAAAAGAAATCTATTGTCATTTTAGAATTTTCGTATATTTGTTATTGTAAGCCGGCACCATTAGTGCGTGTGTAGCTATCAGGGGTTGTTGGCGGGGCTGTCTCTTGAGTACTCTGGAAGGGGCGAGCGCAGGCTCAGTCAGGCGTGTACAGTGGCCTTCACTCTCTTTGTGGGACGATTTTCTCATTTTTTTCCTCTCAACCATTTATTTATTTATTTATTTATTTATTTATTTATTTTTATTTTTATTTTTTCCAAGACAGGCTTTCTCTGTGTAGTTCTGGCTGTCCTGGAACTCACTCTGTAGACCAGACTGGAACTCACTCTGTAGACCAGACTGGCCTCGAACTCAGAAATCCACCTGCCTCTGCCTCCCAAGTGCTCGGATTACAGGCGTGCGCCACCACGCATGGCTTAAAAAAATGTGTAGCCCTGGCTGACCTAGAACTCACCAGGTAGATCCGGCTGGCCTGCTGGCCCAGGAATCTACCTGCCTTCGCTGTTTAAATGCTGGGGTTAAAGGTGTGTACCACGCCATCTGACCTTTCTTTCTAAGCTCTATTTTCCTTTGGGGAAGCGTTCCCTCCATGTGTATATGCGTGCTATGCCTGTCTGGTGTCCACGTAGGCCTGAAAAGCGTTCCCTCCATGTGTATATGCGTGCTATGCCTGTCTGGTGTCCACGTAGGCCTGAGAGGGTGTCGATTCCCCCAATTTCAGATCACCATGGCTGCCATGTGGGCGCTGTGATGGACCCAGGTCTTCTGAAAGAGCAGCTGGTGCTCTCAGCTTCTGCCCATGTCGTCAGGCCTCGTCCCCACCTCCCTTTGACTCCAGGTCTTCCCTTTAATCCCAGAACTCAGAAGACAGAGGCTGTTGGATCTCTGAGCTCAAGGCCATCTGGGGCTATATAGTAAGACCCCATCTCAAAAGAACCTAACTTTTGATCTCCAGAATTATGGAAATTGTCTCAAATAAAGGAATTTAGAGTTCTTGGTGAAATAATAAAGGCCGCAAAATCCTGTGTTCCTTTGAAAAAACTGGATATAGGAGGGCAATCTTTATGCTCAAATCTGGAGGGAAATAATCAGGGGAGATATTATGATCCACACAAACAGAAGGAGCACCTGGAAAGTTTCATTTACTGTTCAAAGGTTAGAATCAGAACAGCGATTTCACTCGCTTTTGCGTTATTTATGAGTTTGTACGGATGTTGCCGCGTCTTCAATGGCTTCAGAGGCCACAAGAAGGGGGTAGAGTTAAGCTTGTCCCTGAGCTGCTTGGCGGTGCTGAGAATGAACACAGCTTGCCTCTGAAACAGCCTCTGAGCCATCGCTTTGGTCCTAGAAGAAAAGCCCTGAGTTGAATATAAGTGTGTTCTGTGTCTCAGCTTGGCCATTAAGCAGCTCTGGTGCTTCGGGCTAGCCTGGGATAACCGTGGATGGACCCCCCACTTCCGGTTTTTTTTTTTTTTTTTTGCTTGTTGCAATACTGGGTGTTGTGTCCAGGGCTTACACACTGTAGGCAAGTGCTCTGTCCCTGCACCTTAGGCTCTGGAAGCATTTTAGGTGAAGTGTTCAGAGTTTTGGTCTAGACTGGGCTAACTGTGGGTAACCCCACTTCTGTTTTTTCTGCTTGTCGCAATGCTGAGTGTTGTGTCCAGGGCTTATACACTGTAGGCAAGTGCTCTGTCCCTGCAGCTTAGGCTCTGGAAGCATTTTAGGTTAAGTGTTCAGAGTATGCAACCATATAAACCAGACTGTGGTTTTCTTAACTTAGAGATTTGAATTCAGAGCCTCTTGCTTTCACAGCAAATACTCTTTCCCACTGAGCTATCTCCCTACAGTGGGAAGACTTAAAAACTATAAGCTAGGTCACGGTTCAATGGACCCAGAACCTCCAAGGAGCCAGGGGCTGAGACATTTTGCTCAAAGTTTCGCAAGTGATTTTTAGCTTGGCAGACAGAGCGGGAACCGAGAACTATCTTGCAGTTGCTGTCAGAGGCTTGGGGGCCTGGGCCTGGAAAATCACCGGCATGGAGGTGGAGAAGCCCGGGGAAGTCAGACAAAGCTTAGCACTGCTCGGATTCTTTTACTTTCTCACCACAGCTGGCTTGCTTCTTCAGCTGCTAAACGACCAGGAAATACAGGATAGTCTCCCCTCCGGGTTGTCCCTGCTCCCTCCCACAGGCAGGTGCCTGCAGAGTAGAACAAGAGAGACTTCCTGGGCCTCCTGAGCTTGTGGCCAACTACTACAGCCAGAGGCCTTAGAGAGTTGGTATATAGGGGCACAGCCATCCATTTTGGTCCATACCTTGCCTGTGTTTTCCAACTGCCACAGCCACAGGACCTCTGACCTTTCACCCCGTTCTCTCCTGCAGCAGGGGTCTTTGCTAAGTCCTACTTTATCCGTCTGTCTCACACACATTACCCCTAGGTCTGTAGACATCCTGCCTGCTCTCTGCCTCCAGGTGTGCTCAGACACACGAGGCAGGCATGCGTCCACAAAGCCAAGACCCAAGTCCCGCTCCCTGCCTCTTCTCCGAGTTCCTTTAAGTCTTCAGAGCACTAAGCACCTTCGGATCTGATTTCCTGGTTATTTCTTTATCTCCCCTTTGCTTGCAGAGCATGGATTTGGTATTTCTAATGACCCATGGCGTTATAGATACAGAGCACTGCAAAAACACTAGGCGGGAGGTGTGGCTAACCCATTTTTGGCTAACCCATGCTAACCAGTGTGTCTGTCCTTGGCTGACCGTCACATTGTCCAGGAAGCAAGGGCTGGACCTCGGGCAGCCTCGGTATTTTCTGTATATTCCCGAGCCTCAGCACCTCAGCGATCAAAGCTTAAATAAAAGAAAAAATGCTGCAGGGCAGTGGTGGCGCACGCCTTTAATCCCAGCACTTGGGAGGCAGAGGCAGGCGGATTTCTGAGTTCGAGGCCAGCCTGGTCTACAGAGTGAGTTCCAGGACAGCCAAGGCTACACAGAGGAACCCTGTCTCAAAAAAAAAAAATACTTTATTTATTGTTTTGGTTGTTCTGTAGCTGTTCTCAAGTTTAGGGTCAGAACTGAGGTGACTTGGGCCCTTTGTGACTGCCAAGCTGGCTTTGTGGAGAATAGCTGAGCGCGGTTGTTTCCTTTCGCCCTGTTTTTGTGAGGCTGAATAGGAGGGCTTTGTTTACTGTCTCCTCCTCCCAGGACAGGGTTTGCATCTGGGGTTCCTCCATGTGCTGCCCGTCTGTCCGTCTTCAGAGAGGAGAGCACTCCTCTGCTGTGCTCCTCTGTGTCTCTGAGCACTTCTCGCTGTGCTCCTCTGCATCTCTGCCTCTGGAGGAGTCAGACATGGTCTTGGAATGCTCTAGGGAGGTGGAGTGCAGCCATAGGGGGCAGTGACTCCATCCTTAAAGATCCTTCTAGCTACTGTGGGCATCCAGGATACTGTGGGCATCCAGGATACTGTGGGCATCCAGGATACTGTGGGCATCCAGGATACTGTGGGCATCCAGGATACTGTGGCCATCCAGGATACTGTGGGCATCCAGGATACTGTGGGCATCCAGGATACTGTGGGCATCCAGGATACTGTGGCCATCCAGGATACTGTGGGCATCCAGGATACTGTGGGCATCCAGGATACTGTGGGCATCCAGGATACTGTGGGCATCCAGGATACTGTGGGCATCCAGGATACTGTGGCCATCCAGGATACTGTGGGCATCCAGGATACTGTGAGCATCCAGGATACTGTGGCCATCCAGGATACTGTGGGCATCCAGGATACTGTGAACATCCAGGATACTGTGGGCATCCAGGATACTGTGGGCATCCAGGATACTGTGGGCATCCAGGATACTGTGGGCATCCAGGATACTGTGGGCATCCAGGATACTGTGAACATCCAGGATACTGTGGGCATCCAGGATACTGTGGGCATCCAGGATACTGTGGGCATCCAGGAGTCCGTCTGTCCATTCATTTGGGAATGCTCCACTTGGGTCTGGTGGGAATCAGGAGCCGACCCTCCTTCCCGAGTCATTTCAGCGCATCTCCCACCCACACCCCTGAAGTTTGCTTCTCCGTGGCATTACAACCGAAGCCATTGAGGAGGTTTGTTTATGAGTTAGCCTTGCCATGTAACCTTCACTGGCCTGTCACTCACTTTGTAGCCCAGGCTGGACATTTGTGGCTCTTCCCCTACTCCCAAGTGCCGGGGTGAGAGGCATACACCATCGTATTATTGCAGGGATTATTGAGTTTTATAAAAAAATATCTCTAGGTTCGTTTTATTTTATGAAATGAAAGTGTGTTTTGTCTTTACATATGTGTGGGCATGCATCACGTGTGTGCTTGATGCATTCGGAGGTCAGGAGGCACCCTCTGATCCCTACAAACTTTGTGATTATGAATGGTTATGCGCACTATGTGGATGTTGGGAACCGAACCCGGGTCCTCTGAGAGAGCAGCAAGTGCTCTTTGCCACTGAGTCATCTCTCCAGCTCTAAGATTATTATTATTATATATTGTTTATTGCAGTTATTTATTGTTTTTTGAGGGGGTTGGGGGGCAGAATGCATGTCTGGTGCTTGGGTACAGCTCAGAGGACAGCTTGTGGGGGGATTGGTTTTCTCCTTCCGCCACGTGGCCCCCAGGATCCAGCTCCGGTTTGCTGTCTTGGCGGCAGGTGTCTACTTGCTGTGCCACCTTGCCTGCCCTGTCGCAGAACTCTGAGCACAGGTTTGGTCTGTTTGGTTCTCCATGGGGCTGTTGTCTGAGTCTTGTTTGGTTCTGGGTTTTTAGGCGAGGCTGGTGAACTTCTGAGCCTCCTGCCTCCAGTCTTTCAGTGGTCAAACCCAGGGCTTCTTCCGCAAGCACCCTACCAGTGCAGCAAGTCCTCAGACCCCCAGGGTTAAACTCTGTGCTGGGTGCGGTCACACCACCACCAAGAGATGGTGCTCACATTGGACCTTTGGGTGCAGTGTGGGCTCCAAGCACCGTCCCTTTTCCTCCACAGGCCAAAGATCTCATCATCACACCAGCCACTGTCTTCAAAGAGAAGCCCGACCCTGACTCTCTGGTGTTTGGAGCCACGTTTACTGACCACATGCTGACGGTGGAGTGGTCCTCCGCGGCTGGATGGGGGAAACCTCACATTAAGCCGTTTGAAAACTTGTCCATACATCCCGCCGCCTCCGTTTTGCACTATGCTGTGGAAGTAAGTTTTTGGGAGCTGCCGTGGGTTGTGACTCTCTGCCCTGAAAGCTTCTCTGGAGTGGGGTGGGGGTGGGAGGAGGGGGGACAGGCCCTGCTGTCTAATCCTGGAGGTTGTCATAAATGTCTTCAAACTTCTGCGGCCAAACTGATTGAGGGTAAGTCTCAGAGCCAGTTTTTCAGGTTGACTTGGTTTATCTGTGATGTTCGTAAAATGTGGGATGCGTGTGCGTGTGTGTGTGTGTGGGGGGGGGCAGGTGTGGCCATGCCTTGGTAACCTAAGCAGGGTGGGCAGAGAGTTCAAGGCTAACCTAGGCTATGCCCAGGCCACAGGACCTCCCAGAAGCGATGAGTATTGCTGGTTTATTAAGAGCTCTCTTGTTCCTCGATCTTTGGTGATTGTGACGGGTCACAGGATGTGACACTGTGCTAACCACTTTCTCATCCCCAGCCTGCGGCTGCCACTGTGCTCGCTCCTTCACACTGGAGGGTTTGGAGCCCCCGTCTCCACCTCTGCAGAGGCATAGTTAACCAGATGTGCAGAATGCTGCCCCATCCCCTTAGCCCTATGTTTTATTTTATTCTGTGTTTTTCACATGGGATGGCTTTCCCCAGAACACTGAAAGCCCAGAGACAAATTCTGACCTACCAAGGGACAGAAAATGACCATAGGAAACATACCAATAGCGATTTCTGAATATTGGATCCCAAGATTGTGCTTTTGAGAGATCTCGTGTATTTCTGGCTATCCTGGAACTCACTCTGTAGACCACGCTGGCCTTGAACTCTGCCTGCCTCTGCCTCCCAAGTGCTGGGATTACAGGCGTGCGCCACCACCGCCCGGCCTGAGATCATATCCATTTCATTACTTACGTCTAGAGTTCAGATCTCCCAGCAAACACCCTGGAATCCACTCATTTAATGATCTGAAGCGAGAAGCGAGTGAGTCCACATTCAGGCCTGGGGACTTGGCTCAGGGGTTAAGGGCACCTGCTGCTCTTGCAGGGGGCTGTAGTTCAGTTCTCAGCACCCACACGGTGGCCGAGACCCAACGGTTGTGAGAGGCACCGCCGTAGAGCCACGCCTGGTGCTGAGGGTACGAGCTGACAGCGGTTGCGGTGAGCTGTTCTGTACAGTCCGTAGACCAGGCTGTGTGCTCTCTTGGAGGAATGACAGGGGTTCAGCAAGCACAAAGCAGAGGGATAGCAGAGCGTCCCCAGGTTCAGGGGAGAGCCAGCCCCGGCAGCCCCACGAAGATGAAGTCAAGTCATTAACTGGGTGCTCACAACACCCAGTAGGGAGGGACTTGGGGGTGTCTGTGGTTAGACCAGCCTGAATGTTCCAGATCGAATCTGATCTGGGGAGATCATCAGGGCAGGGACTGGATAGTACTTGCACGGGAGCCCTGGTCTTGGGGAGCAAACAGATCTGCCGGAAGCCAGCTGGTCTGCCCTTGAACCAGCGTCTGGCTTCAGATTCCCAGCACAGGCATTTTTTAAACACGGGATAAGTAGTGGTGTCTGTACAAATGTTTTCCTCCCTGAGAAGATTCAAGGACACAGTGCTTTTGGATGCTTCCCTCTCTGTCACAGGGTGGGGGTGCCAGCCTGCTCCAGATTTGGAGGACAGCTGGGGTAAACATTTGGGTCTGATGTGGGAGGGGCCAGCCCTGCCTCTGGAGTCTCTCTTCACCAACACAGTGTGCATTGCATGACCCCAGACCCAGTGGTGGCCCCTGTTCTAGAAGATGGTCAAACAACTCCTTAGTACCTTGGTTTTGTTTTCTAAAGGTAGGCTGACTTCCAGTCCGTGGTATATATAGCTGAAGCTGGCCTTGAACTTCCAATTCAACTGCTTTCGCCTCCTAGATACTGAGGTTGTAGGTATGCATTGCCACACCAGTCGGTTCTTAGTTTCATTCCCAGATGACTGCTGGTCGTGTGGCCTGCTGGGTTGTATTTGTCAAGCCTTTGCATCAAACGGACCATTCCCCTGCAGAGAAGGCTGTGGTAACCTCGGAGCCTCTAGGTTCCCTGATCCTCAGACTTAGCAGTCAGAATTACTGTGGGTTTCTGATTTCCATTCATTTGAAGCTGTGTAACCCAACTGCATAGGACTCACAGTCTGAGAATGGCTGGCCTTTATAGGAGGTGAATTATGAAGAATTTAAAAATGTTTGGCTTTGGAGTGCATCAACTGAAATTTCATTTTGACTTTTTTTCATTATTATTGGTGGCCAGCAGGCTTCAAAATCATAGCAATTCCCCTGACTCAGCCTTCCAAATGCTGGGATCACAGTTTTTAAGAAAATGTCAGGTCCTGGGATGTAGCTAAGTGTTGAGCATTTGCCTTGTATGAATAAAGCTCTGTGTTCCACCTCTAAGCCTGAAAACACACACTAAACCAAAAATAGTCCTCAAATTACAGTCATTCCGCCACAAAGCCACAACCTCCTCCATATTGTTAGTGATCTAATAAAACACAGAGCTTCTTCATAGAGCTTGCTTAGCTAGACTGAGTTACCAGGAATATCTCCAGGAAGAACCAGATTGGACTGCTTGGGTGACCAAGAACCTGAGACTAGACAGCCCAGGGACCTAAGGTCAAAATCAAAGACTAGTGTTCTAAAAACATGAAGCAATCAAAAGGCTCCCAGTGGCATCTGCTGAACTCACAGGTCAGGGCCTTGCTTAGCCATCGTCAGGGAAGATTCCTCGTGCAGTGGGTGGGAACAGATGCAGGGACCCATAGCCGGACACAGTGCAGAAACTCAGAGAGCCTAGAACACTCCCCATCCATTAGAATGTCTCCATCTGATCCCTTCCGAGGGCTCAGGGAACCCCCCATCCCACCCCTGCTGAAAAAGAGGCAGAAAAAGCGTCGAGCCAGAGGACACCCGGTGAACAAGACCCTCTAAATCAACTAACTGAGCAATGCTCCAGGAACCCCAGAGCCTGAGGCAGCGTGCACCGGGCCTACACAGGTCTGCTCCATGTCCTGTGCATCTATAGTCTGGCTTCTGGTTTAGCAATTTTTGTTTGTTTGTTTGTTTGTTTGTTTGGTTTTTTTCGAGACAGGGTTTCTCTGTGTAGTCCTGGCTGTCCTGGAACTCACTCTGTAGTCCAGGCTGGCCTCGAACTCAGACCTCCCAAGTGCTGGGATTAAAGGCATGTGCTACCACTGCTTGGCTGTTTGTTTGTTTTTTGTTTTTTGTTTTTTTTTTTTAATGTGATTCCTGAGCATGCAAGCCAGTGGGTCTGATTCTCTTGCTTTCTCTTGGGCTCTTCCCTATTTTTTTTTTTTTTTTTTTTTTTTTTTTTTTTGGTTTTTTGAGACAGGGTTTCTCTGTATAGCCCTGGCTGTCCTGGAACTCATTCTGTAGACCAGACTGGTGAACTCAGAGATCCACTTGCCTCTGCCTTCCAAGTGCTGGGATTAAAGGCATGCGCCACCACCGCCCAGCTAGGCTCTTCCCTATTTATTTTGCCCAAGTCCCATGTGTTATTTTATTGTATCTTGTTGTATTTTATTGTTACTGCTTTGACACCTGTTTATTGTCTAATGAGAAACAGAAGGGAGGTGAGGTCAGAGGGGACTCGGAGAAGTAGAGCGAGGGAAACTAATCAGCATATGTCACGTGAGAAGAAAAAAATCTATTTTCAATTAGAGGGGGAGAATGGACTGGATTGGGGATGAGGACACAGCTCGGCCCTCGGCAGCTCGCTCCTCCTGTCGCACACAGAGTGTGGGCTCCAGCTCTGTGCGATTGTCCATCAGCACCCACACTTCCTGCGTGAGGCGGCCCCTGACCAGCCCTTGGTGGAGAGAGGGTGAGGGGGCCCACTGAGGCAGACAGCAGCTCAGGGCTACTTGGGCGGGGCATGTTGGGAAAGTGCATATTTGGAATTTGATCTAGAAAAGAAGGTGTATGTCCCTTGGTCACTGTGTAATGGGAACACACCCCAGAGGTGGTCACCCTGTTACAGGAGCACACCCCCAGCTGTCCAGTCCTCTGTGAGGCTGGGCACTGTTGGGAGGACATCTTGGCACTCATCAGTTGATGACATGGCCAGAGCAGTCTTGGTGAGCAGGACCTTGAGAAAGGACTGTCTCCAAACACCTAGGCTAGCTGTTATTTCTCCCTCCGCCCCTCCATCCCTCCCTCCTTCCCTCCTTCTCCCTTTCTTCCCCCTCTCCCCTCCCCTGTTTCATAGCCTCCCAAGGAGTGGTGGAGGCGGTGCCTATGCTTTAGCGTGTCCTGTCCTGGCTGCCCATCAGGCAGAGTACTGAGAGGACCCTTTTACCTTTTACTGCATCGTTCCCCTCCCCCTCCCCCTCCCCCTCCTCCTCCCCCTCCCCCTCCCCTCTCCATCCCAGTTGAGGCCGAGGGCAGCAACGTAACCACGACGATGGTCTTAGTCACCTTCTGAGACTTTTCTCTTTTCCTCAGCTGTTTGAGGGCTTGAAGGCTTTCCGCGGAGTTGATAATAAGATCCGACTGTTCCGGCCGGACCTCAACATGAGTCGAATGTGCCGATCCGCAGCGAGGACCACTCTGCCGGTATGGACGTCAGAATTCCCTTCTATTTCGTGGCTATTCTGCTCTCACATCCAAAAAAAAAAAAAAAAAAAAAAAAAAAAAAAAAAATTCTATGCTGAATAATTGCATGAGGCCATATGAGTGTGAATGCTGACTTTAGGTATGTGATGCCTGTAAGTAAGGGTCAGAGGACACCTTGCAAGAGTCGGTTCTCTGTCCCACACGGGTTGATGGCAAGCACCTTACCTGTACATCTTAGTGCCGCTGTACACAGGAGAAAGTGAAAGCCCAGCCCAGGGAGGTTAAACCACTCGTCCGAGGTCACTCAGAAGGAGGGCAGGAATGTGAGCTGAGGTTTCTCGGTTTCCTAGCTCACGTACTCATGGAATTGATTGACTGTCATCTCTGGTCAGCACACCCAAGACCTGACTTGTTGACGAGTTTAGCCAGCCAGCTGACGCCCCTGCTCTGTGATCATGCTTGTGCACCGTGATCATGCTAATGCACTGTGATCATGCTAGTGTACTGTGTGTGATCATGCTTGTTCAATACACTGTGGGCATGCTAGTGCCATGCGAGTGCACTGTGATCAAGCTACTACATTGTGATCAGGCTAGTGTGTGGCGCTGTTGCCCCTGGCATAACATCAATCTCTGAAAGTGTCCCTCTCTGGCCTGTGGATGCGTGGAAACTGCTTGACCAGTTTATACAGCATGTTAGTCACATTTGGGATATGCTGACCTCTCCTGAGGAAGGAGCTGTCCCCTTGTCTTTGTGACCAGCGTTCAGTTCAGAACACACCCTGGTGCAATTCCTCATTGGTATCTCCCCAGCAGCCTCCCGATCTGAAAAACCAGAGTTTAAGTTTCAGATAGGCAATTTTTATCTCTATTTTCCCTTGTGCGTTATGTTTCCTGGGTAAGAGGTTGTTTTAAACCTTAAAGTTGTAGATATCAATTTTTGAAAAATAGAAGTCATGATACTTTGTTACACTTGATCATAATATCCAGTTACAATTGAGAACAGGTCACAGATATAACTTTTTAAATAGAAGTCATAATATTTTGTTGATTTTTGAGTATAAAATCCAACTATTATTGATATGAAGCCACGGATGTCCACTTTAAAATAAAGATCATAACTTGTTACATTTGAGTGTAAAAATCAAATTATAACTGATGTGGGAGTATGGTCAATAGGAATCTAATTTCTTTTTCAAAAATCTCATTTATTTATTTGTTTCTCTGTTTATTTGGGGCAGGGAGGCCAGTGTGGAATTCAGAAGCAAGCTGGTTCTCTCTACCATGTGGTCCTCAGGCTTGGCTGCTTGACCACGTGCCGAGCCATCTGAAGCCTCTGAGGATCTAACTTCTCATCTTTACCTTATGAATAATTCATAGTTTGCCAGAGAGATTCACAGATTTACTTTTTAAAAGCAGCATTTATTAGGGATACCTTTCATGATGTTTTATGTTAGGGGAGAGAATAAAAGCCATTCAAGGAGCCAGTCGGGACTGCCACCCGGGAGCAGGGAGCAGTTTTGAGAACTAAGCTTCTGTCAGCTCGCTGACCCGGGAGTCTGCAGCCGTGTATGCCCTTTGTTGGAACTTATTGGGGATTCTGTCTTTTCAGATGTTTGACAAGGAGGAGCTCCTAGAATGCATTCTTCAGCTTATACAGATAGACCAAGAGTGGGTGCCCTACTCCACCTCTGCCAGTCTCTACATCCGCCCCACGTTTATCGGAACTGAGGTACAGCCTGGCTCCATTTACGGGAAGGTTTTTGTTTTTTGTTGTTGGTTTTTAAATCATTTAAAGTCTTTTAAAAGTATTTGTGTGTGTGTGTGTGTGTGTGTGTGTGTGTGTGCGCGCGCGCGCGCGCGCGCGCGCGCGCCCGCTACCGTGTGCAGAGGCCAGAGGGCATCTCGGGTATTGGCTCTTCTACTGTGTGCTGTGGGGTGGAGCCTGGGCAATTGGGATTGGCAGAAAGTGCCCTCATCCTCAGTCATCTTGTATTCTCTCTCTCTCTCTCTCTCTCTCTCTCTCTCTCTCTCTCCTCTCTCTCTCTCTCTCTCTCTCTCTCTCTCTCTCTCTCTCTCTCACACACACACACACACACACACACATACCACACACCTGCCTCAGTAATGTTTGACCTCCCTTGGTCAGGACTGATTGCTTGTCCTGAGCTTGCAAGGCGTGGCTCCCACGTGACAGACCTTTGGAGGTAGATATGGTCATGCTGTAGAAATTTTGGCAGGGGAAGACTGCTTGGTTTTATTTTTCTTATCCTGGATGGATCCTTAGCAATTCCTGCTTTAAAAAGTATAGGAAGAGAGGGTCCCCATCCAAAGAAGACTTGCTGAAAATATACTTCACCAGGAGCCTTCAGGAGCTGGTTGGGAAGATTTGGACAATACAATGCAGGGTTGCTGGACAGGACAGGCTTGTTGGCAAGTGCCCTTACCCACTGAGCTATCCTGCCAGACCTATTCTTTTTTTTATTTTATTTTATTTTATTTTCTATATTCTATGTTTACATTCCAAAGGCTTTCCCCTTTCCCAGTTCCCACCCACCATAGTTCCCATAGTTCCTCTCCCCCCCATCTGTTCCCCAATAATTCCCCCTCCCCCCTCGGTTTCTTTACTAAACTGGATGCAATCTTTACAGGCCCAGGGTCCTCTCCTTTCTTCTTCTTGGGAATCATTTGACTTGCTATTTGTGTCTTGAGTATTTAGGGATTCTGGGCTCATTAATATCCACTTATCAGTGATTGCATTTCATGTGCATTCTTTTGTGATTGGGTTAATTCACTCAGGATGATATTTTCCAGGTCTAACCATTTACCTACAAATTGCATGAATTCATTATTTTTAATTGCTGAGTAGTATTCCATTGTATAAATATACCACATTTTCTGTATCCATTCCTCCTTTGAGGGATATTTGGGCTGTTTCCAATTTCTGGCTATTATAAACAAGGCTGCTATAAACATAGTGGAGCATGTGTCCTTATTGCATGCAGGGGAATCCTCTGGGTATATGCCCAGGAGTGGTATGCCAGGGTCCTCTGGAAGTAACATGCCCAATTTTCTGAGGAACCGCCACACTGATTTCCAGAGCGGTTTTACCATTTTGCAATCCCACCAACAGTGGAGGAGTGTTCTTCTTTCTCCACATCCTCGCCAGCACTTGTTGTCTCTTGAGTTTTTAATCTTAGCCATTCTGACTGGTGTGAGGTGGAATCTCAGGGTTGTTTTGATTTGCATTTCCCTGATGACTAATGATGTTGAACATCTTTTAAGGTGTTTCTCGGCCATCGGAATTTCTTCTGGTGAAAATTCTTTGTTTAGCTCTGTGCTCCATTTTTTGATAGGGTTATTTGTTTCTTTGCGGTCTAACTTCTTGAGTTCTTTGTATATATTGGATATTAGCCCTCTGTCGGATGTGGAGTTGGTGAAGATCTTTTCCCACTTTGTTGGTTGCCGTTTTGTCCTTCTGACAGTGTCCTTTGCTTTGCAGAAACTTTGTAATTTTATGAGGTCCCATTTGTCGATTCTTGATCTTAGAGCATAAGCTATTGGTGTTCTGTTCAGGAACTTTTCCCCTGTGCCCAAGTCCTCCAGGGTCTTCCCAAGTTTCTTTTCTAATAGTTTCAGTGTGTCTGGTTTTATGTGGAGGTCCTTGATCCACTTGGAGTTGATCTTAGTGCAAAGAGATAAGAGTGGGTCAATTCGCATTCTTCTGCATGTTGACCTCCAGTTGAACCAGCACCATTTGTTGAAAAGGCTATCTTTATTCCATCGGATGGTTGTGGCTCCTTTATCAAAGATCAAGTGACCATAAGTCTGTGGGTTAATTACTGGGTCTTCAATCCTGTTCCATTGATCTGCTTGCCTGTTGCTATACCAATACCATGCAGTTTTTAACACAATTGCTCTGTAGTACTGCTTGAGGTCAGGGATATTGATTCCCCCCGAAGTCCTTTTATTGTTGAGAATAGTTTTAGCTATCCTGGGTTTTTTGTTGCTCCAGATGAATTTGAGAATTGCTCTTTCTAGATCTATGAAGAATTGAGTTGGGATTTTGATGGGGATCACATTGAATCTGTATATTGCTTTTGGCAAGATGGCCATTTTTACTATATTGATCCTGCCAATCCAGGAGCAAGAAATATTTTTCCATCTTCTGAGGTCTTCTTCGATTTCTTTCTTCAAGGACTTGAAGTTCCTGTTGTACAGATCTTTCGCTTGTTTGGTTAGAGTTACGCCAAGATATTTTATGTTGTTTGTGGCTATTGTGAAGGGTGTTATTTCCCTAATTTCTTTCTCTGCCTGCTTGTCCTTTGAGTACAAGAAGGCCACTGACTTGCTTGAGTTAATTTTATAACCTGCCACTTTGCTGAAGTTGTTTATCAGCTGTAGAAGTTCTCTGGTGGAGTTTTTTGGGTCGCTTAGGTAAACTATCATATCGTCTGCAAATAATGATAGTTTCACTTCTTCCTTTCCAATTTGTATCCCTTTGACTTCCTTATGTTGTCTAATTGCTCTTGCTAGAACTTCAAGTACTATATTGAAAAGATATGGAGAGAGAGGGCAGCCTTGTCTAGTCCCTGATTTTAGTGGGAATGCTTCAAGTTTCTCTCCATTTATTTTGATGTTGGCTACTGGTTTGCTGTAGATTGCTTTTACTATGTTTAGGTATGGGCCTTGAATTCCTGCTCTTTCCAAGACTTTTAGCATGAAAGGATGCTGAATTTTGTCGATTGCTTTTTCAGCATCTAATGAGATGACCATGTGGTTTTTTTCTTTCAGTTTGTTTATGTAGTGGATTACATTGATGGATTTCCGTATATTGAACCATCCCTGCATCCCTGGGATGAAGCCTACTTGATCATGGTGGATGATCGTTTTGATGTGCTCTTGGATTCGGTTAGCAAGAATTTTATTTAGTATTTTTGCATCTATATTCATAAGAGAAATTGGCCTGTAGTTCTCTTTCTTTGTTGGATCTTTTTGTGGTTTAGGTATTAGCGTAATTGTGGCTTCGAAGAATGAGTTGGGCAGTGTCCCTTCTGTCTCTATTTTGTGGAATAGTTTGGAGAGTATTGGTGTTAAGTCTTCCTTGAAGGTCTGGTAGAATTCTGCACTAAAACCATCTGGTCCCGTACTTTTTTTGGTTGGGAGGCTTTCTATAACCCCTTCTATTTCTTTAGGGGTTATGGGACTATTTAGCTGATCTACTTGATGCTGATTTAATTTTGGTATTTGATATCTGTCTAGGAAATTGTCCATTTCCTCCAGGTTCTCCAGTTGTTTTGAGTTTAGACCTTTGTAGTAGGATCTGATGATGTTTTGAATTTCCTCAGTTTCTGTTGTTATGTCTCCCTTTTCATTTCTAATTTTGTTAATTTGTATACTGTCTCTGTGTCCTTTGGTTAGTCTGGCTAAGGGTTTATCTATCTTGTTGATTTTCTCAAAGAACCAGCTCCTGGTCTTGTTGATTCTTTGTATGGTTCTCTTTGTTTCTATTTGATTGATTTCAGCCCTGAGTTTGATGATTTCTTGTCTTCTATTCCTCCTGGGTGAATTAACTTGTTTTTCTTCCAGGGCTTTAAGGTGTGCCATTAAGCTGCTAGTATATGCTCTCTCCAGTTTCTTTTTGGATGCACTTAGAGCTATGAGTTTTCCTCTTAGCACTGCTTTCATTGTGTCCCATAGATTTGGGTAGGTTGTACCTTCATTTTCATTGAATTCTAAAAAGTCTTTGATTTCTTTTTTTATTTCTTCCTTGACCAAGGTGTCATTGAGTAGAGTATTGTTCAGTTTCCATGTGTATGTGGGCTTTCTGTTGTTTTTGTTGTTATTGAAGACCACTCTTACTCCATGGTGATCTGATAGAAGGCATGGGATTAGCTCGATCTTCTTGTATTTGTTGACATCTGTCTTGTGACCAATTATATGGTCTATTTTGGAGAAGGTCCCATGTGGAGCTGAGAAAAAGGTATATTCTTTAGCTTTAGGATGAAATGTCCTATATATATCTGTTAAATCCAATTGGTCCAGAGTTTCAATTAGTTTCACTGTGTCCCTGTTTAGTTTCTGCTTTCCTGATCGGTCCATTGAGGAGAGTGGAGTGTTGAAGTCACCCACAATTATTGTGTTAGGTGTAATGTGTGCTTTAAGCTTTAGTAAGGTTTCTTTTACAAACGAGGCTGCCCTTGCATTTGGAGCATAGATGTTCAGTATTGAGAGCTCTTCTTGGTGGATTTTTCCTTTGGCCAGCAAGAAGTGACCTTCTGAGTCTCTTTTGATGATTTTAGGTTGGAAGTCAATTTTATCTGATATTAGAATGGCTACTCCAGCTTGTTTCCTGAGACCATTTGCTTGTAAAATTGTCTTCCAGCCTTTTACTCTAAGGCAGTGTTTGTCTTTGACACTGAGATGTGTTTCCTGTATGCAGCAAAATGTAGGGTCCTGTTTCCGTATCCAGTCTGTTAATCTATGTCTTTTTATTGGGGAATTGAGTCCATTGATGTTAAGAGATATTAAGGAATAGTAATTATTTCCTCCAGACATTTTTGAAATTATATTTATTTATTTTATTTATTTTTTATATTCGAGAGGTTACCTTCTTTTGGGTTTGATGAGAGGAGGTTTCTATCTTGCTTCTTCCCGGGTGTAGTTTCCGTCCTTGTCTTGGTGTTTTCCCCCTATTATCCTTTGTAGGGCTGGATTTGTGGAAAGATATCGTGCAAATTTGGTTTTGTCATGGAATACCTTGATGTCTCCATCTATGGTGATTGAGAGCTTTGCTGGGTAAAGTAGTTTTGGCTGAAGTTTGTGTTCTCTTAGAGTTTGCATGATATCTGCCCAGGATCTTCTAGCTTTCATGGTCTCAGGTGAGAAGTCTGGTGTTATTCTGATAGGTCTTCCTTTATAAGTTACTTGGCCTTTTTCTCTTGCTGCCTTTAATATTCTTTCTTTGTTTAGTACATTTGGAGTTTTGATTATTATGTGACGGGATGTATTTCTGTTCTGACCCAGTCTGTTTGGGGTTCTGTATGCTTCTTGTATATTCATGGGCATCTCTCTCTTTAGGTTGGGGAAGTTTTCTTCCATAATTTTGTAGAAGATATTTGCTGGCCCTTTAACTTGTACATCTTCATTCTCATCTATACCTATAATCCTTAGGTTTGGTCTTCTCATTGTGTCCTGGATTTCCTGGATGTTTTGGGTTACAGCCTTTTTGCATTTAGTATTTTCTTTGACTGTTGAATCAATGGTTCCTATGGTATCTTCGGCTTCTGATATTCTGTCTTCTATCTCTTGTATTCTATTGTTGATATTTGCATCTATGGCTCCTGATTTCTTCCCAAGGTTTTCTATCTCCAATGTTGTCTCCCTCTGCGATTTCTTAGTTGTTTCTACTTCTGTTTTTAGTGCCTGGATGGATGTGCTCAGATCTTTCGCTTGCTTGATTGTGTTTTCATGTATTTCTTTAATAGATTTTTGTGTTTCCTCTTTCATAGCTTCTACTTGTTGGCCCACGTTCTTCTGTATTTCTTTAAGTGATTTTTGTCTTTCCTCCTTATTGTCTTCTTCTTTTTGATCCATCTTCTCCTGCATTTCTTGAAGTGATTTTTGTATTTGCCTTGTAAAGGCTTCTAACTTTTGATCCATTTTCTCTTCTATTTCTTTACGAGATTTTTCTATGTGTTCAGCTACCAGCATCCTGACCAGTGATTTTATATCCAAGTCTTGTTTTTCTGGTGTTTTGGGGTATCCAGGGCTTCCTGTTGTTGGCGAACTGGGTTCAGATGCTGTCATGTTGTCTTGATTTCTGTTAGTGACATTCCTTCGTTTACCTTTTGCCATCTGGTTATTTCTGGTGTTAGTTGACCTTGTTGTCACTGGCTGGTGTTTGAATCTCCTATGAGGCTGGGCTTACCTGTTGTTTCTCTACTGGTGGTTATGCGTGATTGCTGCTCAACAGGATCAGGAGCTGGCTGCCACCCACTGACTTTGTGCAGGGCCTGAGCTCTCCGGGAAGTGTGGGGGAGTGCAGCAGAGCCTCGGCAGGTGCTGCTGGGCCTGCCTAGTATCGAGAGCCTAGCAGATCCCCCCCCCCCCCCGTGGTAGCCCCTGATGGAATCTGTCTACCTGTTCCTTTCCAGCTGTGTTCTGGTTGCAGTATGGAGGCCTGCCGCTATCGCTGGTCCGGGCTCCTGGGGAGCTGGGTGGTTCCGGCTGCCTCGGTGCACGGCCTAAGCTCGCAGGGACGTGCTGCAGAGCCTAGGCGCCTGGGCCCGCCTGTGGGCGAGAGCTTAGCAGCTCTCCCTGTTCTAGCCCCAGGCGGAGCCTCTATCTGCACTTTTCCAGCTGTGTCCTGGTTGCAATATGGAGGCCTGCCGCTATAGCTGGTCCTCACTCTTCTTAATAAACAAGAATTGTTGCTTATCCTGGTTCCGTGGGCAGGGTCTGAGCACCTGGCAAGCTGGCTAGGTCTGGCTGACCTGCTACCGGCTGGATGGGAAGCTGCAGACAAGATGGCGCTGCCTGCAGGGGGTTTGGGGTCTGGCCTGCGAGCGCAGAGCGCAGGCACGGCCGCTGTACTCCAAACCGCTAGGCTGTGCGCAGTTCCTGCCCCAGACCTGAGTCCCCGGAGGTCTTAAACTCGGGCTGTCTCTGGTACCTGGTTCCGCCGGCAGGGTCTCAGCACCTGGCAGGTTGGCTAGGTCTGGCTGACCTGCTACCGGCTGGATGGGATGCTGCAGACAAGATGGCGCTGCCTGCAGGGGTTTCGGGGGTCTGGCCTGCGAGTGCAGAGCTCAGGCACGGCCGCTGTACTCCAAACCGCTAGGCTGTGCGCAGTTCCTGCCCCAGACCTGAGTCCCCGGAGGTCTTAAACTCGGGCTGTCTCTGGTACCTGGTTCCGCTGGCAGGGTCTGAGCACCTGGTAAGCTGGCTACGTTTGGCTGACCTGCTACCGGCTGGATGGGGAGCTGCAGACAAGATGGCGCTGCCTGCAGGGGGTTCGGGTCTGGCCTGCGAGCCCAGACCTATTCTTTATATGATAAACCCACGCAGATTTATCTGCCTGTAACTGGCATCTGCTGAATTGTGTTCAGATTCACTTGTTGTATGTGCATTACACCTACATGCATGTACATACTACATGTGTGCACACACTACATGTGTGCTTGGTGCCCTAATCATAGGTCAGAGGAGGGCGTTGGGTCCTATGGAGCTGTAGTTGTGTTGGTTGAGAACCACTCTAGGGGTGCTAGCACTCAAAGCCAGGTCCTTCCGAGACAGGGTTTCCCTGTGTAGCCCTGGCTGTCCTGGCACTTGCTCTATAGACCAGGCTGGCTTTGAACTCAGAGTCCTCTTGCCTCTGGGATTAAGAGTGTGTGTTCCTGGGGCCTGATTCTTGATCAGTCTGCAAGTATTGGGGGGGCTACACGTGTGGGTGTACGCCTGACACAAGTATAAAGTGACTGTTTGCATCTTCTGTTTTTTGATTTTTTTAAAATGTGTTTTAAAGGCGTTTTCACTTGGTCATTCCTCTGTTTTAAAGTTTTCTTCATTTCCTTTAAACCTCACCCATGTGAACAGTGGGCTTTGTTAAAGAGCCCACCTTCTCCTTGGAGACACCAAATTGTCTGATCCCCACCCCAGGTATTGATTCTACAATTTTACACTGATTACAGCGCGTGCTCACAGTAATCAGGTTTTGATTGGTAATGTCTGTTTTGGGGCTTCCTACCTATGCATGCTCTTTATATAAATGTAGTTTGTTGCCCTTGGTCACCTGACCTGGTGTTTTCCTGCTCCCTGACACTCAGCTTTGGTTAGTTGACCTCCTTGGAGATGTCTTAACTATAGAAGTTTGTAAGGGACTTGTCATTTGTCTGACAAACCTTTTCCTGGGGAGCCACGGCACACCCCAGACAGGGAGCCCATAACAGACTGACGTCCATAACATCAAAGTCCAGCTTGGTGAGCCAATGAGTTACATTATCTTTCCTTACAGGAATATTGTAGTGGGAATTATTAAGTAGGACCGCCCACCAACTCCCCTGCTTCGCCAGGCCTCAGCACCAAGTCTCTGTGGGGTCCTGCTTGGCCGAGCTAATCTCTCCCAGCTAGTTCCTACAGCAATCCTGCCAGCCTGGCCATATCTCCGGCGGGGTCCCGCGTGTTCTCGCTTCCACCCAGCACCCACTCCTTCCAATTACCCCACTAGCACGACTCTTAATCTTATATAGTTAGCAAAAGATTTATGTATATAATTAAACTCACAAATACAAGATGCCAATTTACAAAGATAAAAGTGTCATCCCGATTCCTAACCTCGATTCATAACCAATTCCTAAACTAACATTCTGATTCCATCTTGATACTCCGACCTCACGCACTCCTAGCTCCGCCTCCTCCTCCTTCCTGTCCAATCACAGGCCCTCCACTTTCCCAATGTGACTGGACAGGAAATATCCTGCAACCTATTATGGGTGAGGGCTTGGAGCAAAAATGACTCAGACTGCTGCAGCACCAAGCACAGCCCCGCCCCGGTGACAGCCCCCAAAGCTGGGACCTGGCGCACACCACAGCCTGCAGGCAGAGCAACAGGCTGAAGTGCCCTCTCCAGGCGCCTTGCAGTGGATCTAAATCTCTTCCAGGCCGCTCGGCGTTTCGGCTTCCTCCACAGCTGGTCCGGCCTCAGAGTCTTCCTTGCAGTTAGCTTCTCTGAGGCCAAGACTCTCAGCTCTTAACTGCTTGTTCTAGTCAGCGTGCTGGGGTGGCCGTAGTGAGTCAGGGGCTCTCTGGGACTGTGTTGAGTTGTTTACCTTCAGGAGCTTCTGGGATGGAGGGAATGCTTCAGACTTGGAGGAAAACACAATAACATATTTATCTTGAGAAGACAAGTTCTCATTAGCCTAGCCCCACTGGCCTAGAATTTACCCCGAAGTAGCCCAGGTTGGCCTCGATTTTACACCAATGTTATTGGGTCAGCTTCCCCAGTTCTGGGCCTGGCGGCTTGACTCAGAATCTATTTTTCTGAGAGTCAGGGTCTCTCAGCCTCTCTACCTGATTGTTGACGTCAAGTTTATGGGTAATCTCCTGCCTCTGCTTCCGGAGTGGGATTGCCAGCACACCCCCGGGTCTGGCTCTGTGTTTGCTTCCCAGCTTGAGCTAGTGCTGGAATGGTAAGGTCAGAGCGGCGAGGAGGTTCCTAGTCCTGAGCCATCTCTTGCTGTGCAGCCCTGCAGCTCAGAGCAGGCCCGGGAGCGAAGCAGAACACACTTTAGGATTTACAAGCCACATAGTCCCTGCCTGCCCTGTCCTTGGAACAGAGCAAGCAAGGCCCATCACCGCGGAAGGGGAGGGGCGAGCCAACAACTGTGGCCGCAAGCGAGTGAATGACTGTTGTCTTCCCCTCCTCTCCACCTTTTCCCAGTGTTCTGCGTGCCTGACCGAGTGCGCGCCTCTGCTTAGGACTGATTTAGACTTACCGAGCCAGCTCCTAACCTCACAGTCTGACTTTTCCTCGGTGCTCATCTTCAGTTTTAACGCTGAGCATTGAGCTCTAGCCACACCCCCTGTCAGTGTGATGCATCCTGGAACACCTACGCTGTTGGGCCTGGCCTCTCTGAGGTGTCATTAGCCTCCAGGTGAAGCCTCAGTGGAAAAGGCTGTCATTGGTGCCACTGACTGCTTCATTTCCCTGCTGGCGACTTGAGCGGTGGGGGATGGGACCTCTTTTAGGGTCAGTAATGCAGGAGGCAGCTTTGCTTACAGGCCTGCTTCCCAACTGCAGCTGCCGAGCCTAGTGATAACAGGGAGGAGCAGGGGGGGAGGGGGCAAGCAGAGGAGGAGGGAAGGGGAGGAGAGGAGCAGGCAGTGGAGGAGGGAGGGGTGGAGGGGGAGCAGGCAGAGGAGGAGGGAGGGGTGGAGGGGGGAGGGGTGGAGGGGGAGCAGGCAGTGAAGGAGGAAGAGGAAGAGGCAGAGATCCTCCTGGTTCCACTGCTGCACCTTGCACATCCCTCTGTCTTAGTCAGGGTTTCTATTCCTGAACAAAACATCATGACCAAGAAGCAAGTTGGGGAGGAAAGGGTTTATTCAGCTTACACTTCCACATTGCTGTTCATCACCAAAGGAGGTCAGGACTGTAACTCAAGCAGGTCAGGAAGCAGGAGCTCATGCAGAGGCCATGGAGGGATGTTACTTACTGGCTTGCTTCCCGTGGCTTGCTCGGCCTGCTCTCTTATAGAACCCAAGACTACCAGCCCAGGGATGGCACCACCCACAAGGGGCCCTCCCCGCTTGATCACTAATTGAGAAAATACCTTACAGCTGGATCTCATGAGGCATTTCCTCAACTGAAGCTCCTTTGTCTGTGATAACTCCAGCCTGTGTCAAGTTGACACACAGAACCAGCCAGCACAGGGCACTTGCTCCTGAAGTGACATCTAAAGGATGTGTAAGATGATAGGCTTCAATGCTGGTGAGTCTGTGGGACTGGCTGCTTTGTCACAGTGCCACAGTGACTTAGATACTCTTCTGTTGATTGGGGAAGAAGGTGGTTTAGCTGATGTGAGGTTCCTGGAGGACGGAGTCCATCGTGCAGGGGAGGTGCGGTGACTGGCAGCGAGGGGAGTGGGGACAGATGATAAGCCCTCAAGCCCACGCCCCTGCTGCCTGGTGTGACTTGCTTCCTTTAGCAAGGGTTGCATCTCCTAAGGGTCTGTAGCCTTCCCAGACATCTCTACCATCTGGAGACCAAGAGCTGAGGTCTGCGAACCTTTCCCTCACAGACCGAGCAGCTCAAGCTGCCGTTATTTTGCCAGTGTTTTGGAGTCTGATTGTGGCTGGCTTCGGTGATACCTTCCTTCCCGGTGGTGCTCCCTGGCCCTTGTCTGCCGAGAAGCGAGAGGTTTCTGTTGATTCTTCTCTTTCTGAGGACCCAAGTCCAGCAGGAAGGCTTTACTCTCCTGACCTCCCATGATGCACCAACTTAAAGGGCCTGTGGCTTTGGACACTCATATTGAAGCTGCGATCTCACTCTCTGTGGGGACTGGATTTGTAGCTGCCTCTGCAATGCCTCTGGGGGAATCTAGGAGGGCGTGAGCAGAGAAGACCCGCCCAGAATGTTGTGGCACCAGCTTGGGTCCCTGACTAGATAAAAGGGAAACTGCTGAACACTGGTGCCTGTGCCTTTCTCTCTCCACTCTCTGACTGGACAGAGACCAGAGGCCTGAGTTCGCTATGTCATTAATGCAGGTGCTTCAACATGGATTTCAGAGGACATAATCCAGTTGGTAATAGAGGCGGGGAGGGCAGGAGAGGAGCTGGGAGGTGGAGAGGGAGGAGGTATTGAATGGTAGGTACATCTTGCCCAGAAGGGGGTGGCAGGCAGCAGCAGTGAGCGCATTCACAGCAAGACTTGGGTATTGTGCTGACTATTTCTATTATTAGTGCACGTATGTGAGTGTTTTGTCTGCGCGTACACGAGTGCAGCACGCGCCTGCCTTCTGACCGAGGGCCTCAGGAGGGGGTTCTGATTCACTGGGAGCTGGAATTACAGCTTCTGTAAGGCATGTCTGACCTGGGTGCTGGGGCTTGATTGTGGGCCCTGTAGGAACGGCAGGTACTGAGACAGTAGGCATCTCTCCTGCCCTAAGCTGTTGTTGTTGTTGTTCCTCTTCTTCTTCCTCTTCCCCCTCTTCTTTTTCCTCCTCCTCCTTCTAGACTTATTCAGCCCCCAAATCTTATGCAGTTAAATTGGCCTTGACCCCCAATCCTCCTGCCTCAGCCTCGTAAGTGCTGAGATGACAGGCATGGGACGATTCCATCTTCTCATTTAACTCTGAAACCTTTAAAAAGCAAGCAAGCTGGTCTCCCCCTGGTCCCAGCCACCCTGTTCTTTGCTTCTGTCAGCCTTGGTCAGAACTGTCCTCCCCACTGTGCTCCCCCCTCACCGCCACTGTGCTCCCTGCCTCTGAGGCCACACTGTAGACTAATGGAATTTCTCAGCTCACTGACCCCTTTCTGTCACCCTTCAAATAACTCGTGACATCCCGCCCTCAGTGAGGGGATTTCTGGGTGACCCAGAAAGACGTGGTGGTAACGCTCACTGTGAGGTCGAGGTCGCTTTTGTTTCTCACCACACCCAAGCGCCTTTGTCTGTGCAGAGGACTAACGGGTCTGATTGTTGTGAAGCTTAGCCCAAAGCTAAAACCAAAACCACCGCGATGAAATGTTCTGGAGACAACCAGACTCGGCACGTCTCCACCAGCCGCTGCCATGCCTGTCCCCTATTGAGTTAGGTGGCTTTTGTTTTAGTTAATAAGAAGCACAACTTTATCATCTCTTGTCTGTCTTTCGGTTGACATTACATGATAAAACTCACTTAATAGGAACATAGGATCTAAATTGTTTTTCAGGGTAGAAGAGAGGATTGGAGCAAGGGGCTAAGTCAGGGATCCTGAGTGTGTGTGTGTGTGTGTGTGTGTGTGTGTGTGTGAAGCCTGTCACCACCTCTTTCTTGGAGCCTAGACTGAATTTTGACTCACTCAGTACTGAAGTGACATAGAGTCTTTCTCCCCACTTGCTCTCCAAGGAAAGTCAGTGGGTTCTTTGAAGATTTTTATTTTATGTCTCTGAGTGTTCTGTGCACGTGGGTGCAGTGCCCATTTGAGGCCAGAAGAGGGCATCAGATCCCTGGAATTGGAGTTGCAGACTGATGGGAAGACTCTGTGTGGGTGCTGGGAACTGAACCTGGGCTCATCTCTCCAGTCCTCTCAATGAGTTCTTTTCATGAAGAGACAATGAATTTAAGCTCTGGAAGGTTCCTAAGCTGTCCGTGGTCCACAGAGGAACTTCAGGTTTGCAGATGTGAGTGGACCTGGATTAAATTTTAGAAAATAACAAATTACATTCCTACACACACAGCTTTGGCCAGCATTAAAAAAAATGCTAATTAAAAAATGCTGTTGCTAAGGATTTGGATATGAATGAAACGAATCAAGATGCTTTTGCTAGAGAGGTTTGATGGAGGTGTCTAACTCTGCCTCTTTCCATCTGAGCTCGCTTCTGCCACCTAGTGGAATAAATGCAAACCAACTTGCCCAGGTCGGGAAAGCCACAGAGAAATCTGCCTTTGCCTTTGTACTGTGTGCTCTGCCACAGATCTACCTTCTCAGCCCAAACGAGGTGAAATTTAGTACAGAGAAAAACATTTAGCTACTGTTACTTTGTTTAGTATAATGCAATTGTATTATACTAAAAAATACTTTGTGTGTGTGTGTGTGTGTGTGTGTGTGTGTACGTGTGTACTCACTGAGGTGCCCAGCATTCCCGAGGTAAGTGACAAAGTACTATTAGGTTGTATATAAGACAGACAATTCACTCAAACTCAGATAACAGCTAGCATATTATATCTGAGTAGCCTCTCTGGATTCCTTATCAATTTGACTTGGTCACGTTCCTGTTGTTGTGATCATACCATGTGCAAAGTGACTTGTAGAGACAAGGGTTTATTTGGGCTTATGATTTTTTTTCCCGAGACAGGGTTTCTCCGTGTAGCCCTGGCTGTCCTAGAACTCACTCTGTAGACCAGGCTGGCCTCAAACTCAGAAATCCGCCTGCCTCTGCCTCCCAAGTGCTGGGATTACAGGCGTGCGCCACCGCTTTGGGCTTATGGTTACAGATAGATAGTCCAAACGGCCAGGGAAGCTTCTGTAGGAGCGCTGGGCTCACACGTGCCTCCTGACACATCTGGCTCCTTCCCCACCTCACCAGGCCACAGATGTTTCCTGGGCTTTCAGATATTTCCCTCCTGGTTCTTACGGAGTGGGCCTGAGAGCAGGCAGTGTGTGCTAGCGTCAGGTCTGGTGGAGACTCAAGTGAAAGGCAGCTCCGGAATCCAGCGTCAGTTTGTCTGGCAAACAGCATACAGCATGCAGTCAGCTGAGTCAAGTCCCCATTTGTCACTGAGTGGCTGCCATCCTCTGTGATTCAGGTACAGCATCTGGGTCCCCTACATGAGCAGTCAGTGCTAGGAACTGACCACCCTTCCAGCTCCCCGTTGTCCATGACGTGAGGTCTAAGTTCTCTCGTCTCCTTTGGATGGGACTTGTGCTGCCCGCTGTCTCTGCCTTCTGCCGTCTGTTGCGTGCTGTAGAGGCAGGCATGATCACAGCATGATTCTCCCTGCCCACTCGCCGCTCATGGTCCTCACATTTTTTGGGGTGCCCAGCAGGCTTTGAAAAGACTCAAAGGGGGTTAGAGGCAGACTCCTCATTCATCCTGTGAACAGTACCAGCAACTGCAACTGACTGCTAAAATCATAACTCAGAAAGCAAACCAAAATGAAACATAAATTGTTTTAAATGATAATGACCTATTTATGTGCAAGGTGACGGCAGGGGGTGGGGGGAATGGAGCAGATCCTAGCTTGTCCGTGGAAGTCAGAGGTCAGAGGTCAGCTTGTAGAGGTCTGTTCTCTTCTTTCCACCATGTGAGGCTCAGGGATCAGATTAATTAAAGTTTTCAGGCTTGGCAGCAAACATTTATCTACTGAGACACCTGTGTCCCATCCCTTCCCTTTCCTCCCCCACACCCAAACCTAAATAACCTATTTTCAGTATTTTCTTTAAAAGGCTTTGAGTCACTAAGCTTTGCTTGGGTGACCTTCTGGGACGTGGACCCAGGTCTATTCCAGACTTTAAGGAGGATGTCTCATGTTAGTTACAGAGGTATGTTTTTTCCCTATTACAGCCGTCTCTTGGAGTCAAGAAGCCCTCCAAAGCCCTGCTCTTTGTGATCCTGAGCCCCGTGGGACCATACTTTTCTAGTGGATCCTTTAATCCGGTGTCCCTGTGGGCCAATCCAAAGTACATCAGAGCCTGGAAAGGTGGGACTGGAGACTGCAAGATGGGCGGGTAAGTCGGTCCGTGTGTCCTTCCTGCAGGGGGACAGTTGTGTGCTTTCAATGGCGGTGTGCTCGTTAGAGTTCACAAGCAAATAGCTGTCTGCGGTTTAAGATTTCGAGTTGTAAATGTGTTAGTTGTGGGAGGTGTTGCTGTGGGCCCTCTAAGGCAGCAGCGTGGCCTGGGCGTGGAGCCATGACTTGAACCAGTGTCCTTTCCAACTAGAGGCTGGTCCTGGGAGTGATGCTTTTGCTTGCCTCCAGGAACTCCCTCCGGGAAGGTGCCTGTTGCCCTGTGCTCAGTCACAGATGGCAGCACGCCTGCTGCCGAGGCCAGAGGAAGGCCGTGCTCGGCTCTGCCTGGCCGGCCTCACCGGGAACAGAAGAGCATTTGAGATGTGCTGGGTGGTGTCAAGGTTGTCTTGGCTCTGAATTCAGAATGTCTCTTGGTGGATACGATAGAAGGAGCAAGTTCCCCGGCTCTCCCCAGGTCTGAATCAACTGGCGACATACAGAGATGTTCCCGGAAAGTGACTTTCAGTGATGTTCTGAGAGGTTTAGGAAAGTCGTAGCCCAGGGATAAGCCTCTGATATGGGGGATGGTGGCAGCCAGATTTGAAAGGTGTCCCACAAGCCCTGTGTGCTCTTCATTCCCCTCAGAGCATTTCTAGAAGATGGGCTTCTCTAGAAAGCTGTAGCTTGCTGCCTCACTCGTCCGCTGCTGCTGTCTTTGTGAATGCAACAGTGTCACACCTCCCCTGAGCAGTCTCTGCTACAGAATTAATTCTAGCCTCCTGGTTTTTTCTGGCATTTATAGGCACCTGCATATGACACACATCACACACACACACACACACACACACACACACACACACACACGATGCATGTTTGTGTTACTGGAATATCAGCATTCATGTTGCCGGTGAGCAAGGCAGGCACTAAAGCTTTAGGCATGCCTTATCTACAGAGCCCGTTATCTGAGAGGACAAAATCATAACAACTTACTATTACCTCACCCCACACCTCATCTGCATCCAGCAAGCTTCACAGGGGCGGGTGGGGCTAACAAGCCTGCCTGCTGAGGTGGGGCTGCCTGTGGTGCTGGGAGCTATCTGAACGGGGTCCTTTGCGAGAGAAGCGAGTGCCCTTAGGCCCCGGCTGCCTCTCCAGCCTCTGCACCTCTCTTGTTATGGTCTCTAACTACATTCTCTAATCCTTGGACTTAAACCGGAGTAGGAATAGTATAGACCAGGGAGAGGGTAGGGAGGTTAAACCCAGAAGAAACTCTGAGTAGCGTGCATGGGTCAGGCTGTGAATAAGTTCTCCCAGGATAGAGTACAAATGTCTCCTTTTGTCTTTTAAGATGTATTTATTGTTATATCTAAGTACACTGTGGCTGTCTTAGACACACCAGAAGAGGGCATCAGATATTATGGATGGTGTGAGCCACCATGTGGTTGCTCGGATTTGAACTCAGGACCTTCAGAAGAGCAGTCAGTGCTTTTAGCCATTGAGCCTTCTCTCCAGCCCACAAATGTCTCCTTGCGGGAGAGAATATTAAATTGTCCCTCTTCAGCCCTCCAGCCCCTCCATTATTTGTACAATTGGTCACTTCTTGTTCCTGACTCTGCCCATGTCAATAACCAGGTTTTATGGCACCTGCATCAGTTTCAAAGATGGGCACTCTTTCCCACTGCAAGTTGCCCCCAAACCTTCCTGCGGGGAAATGCGTGTCTCTCTCAGTCCAATGCTGTCCCTGGGCCGTCATCGTGGTGACATTGATGCCACCTGCAGGGTGCCTTGACATGAGCTAGTTGACACAGTCACAGGCTCTGAGCCTGAGGATGTGGGCATCCCTGAGGGAGAGAAACATCTGCTCTGGCTTTAAGGCTCACAAACTGCTCAGAAGCTAGAGTGCGACACGTGTCTCCTGCGCTGACATCGCGTGTGGGCGAGATCTCCATGCACTGGGGAACAGGAAAACCTGGTCACTTTGGGCTTCCATTTGAAACCACTAAACATTGAGGGGGGGGGGCTGCAGAGAACAAACAAAACAAAATGTAGGGTGTTTAAACACTAAACAAGCCTGGGGTTGGCCGACTTCACTTAGCTCCCTCTGAGGCTTTGCCTTTCTCTACGCTTAGAGCCTGAGGCATTCTGAGAGTGAGTGGAGATATATTTAGTCATCTGCGAGGTTGGGAGGGAGAGAGAGAGAGAGAGAGAGAGAGAGAGAGAGAGAGAGGGAGGGAGGGGAGGGGAGGGGAGGGGAGGGGAGGGGAGGGGAGGGGAGGGGAGGGGAGGGGAGGGGAGGGGAGGGGAGGGGAGGGGAGGGGAGGGGAGGGGAGGGGAGGGGAGGGGAGGGGAGGGGAGAGGAGAGGAGAGGAGAGGAGAGGAGAGGAGAGGAGAGGAGAGGAGAGGAGAGGAGAGGAGAGGAGAGGAGAGGAGAGGAGAGGAGAGGCTCAGGTAGACATTGTGCTGTCTGTGTGTGTCTACAGTGCATGTGGGTCAGAGGATAAATCATGGAAGTGGGTTTACTCCTGCCACCCCGTGGGATCTGAAGCCAGCAGGCCTTCTAATGAAACAAGCTATGGTGGTCGGCTACCCTCAAGTCTACACACACACACACACACACACACACTCACACTCACACTCAATTGGATGTATAAAAACTTGAGACCGAGAGTGAAATGCTCCCCGTGTAGCTGTGCTGCTGCCCGTTCCTAACAGCAGGTGTTCCTCTCCTCACCAGCAATTACGCGGCCTCCCTTCTGGCGCAGTGCGAGGCCGTGGAGAAGGGCTGTCAGCAGGTCCTGTGGCTGTACGGCGAGGACAACCAGATAACTGAAGTCGGCACAATGAATCTTTTCCTCTACTGGATAAACGAAGACGGAGGTAATCGCTGTTCTGATGACCTGACAGCTGATGGCAAAGGCGCAGGGGCGGGACAGCAAGGGCGCAGGGGCGGGCACAGCGAGCGCAGCATGGGCGGTGTCCAGAGGCTGCTGTGGAGACTGCATCAGGGTTGGCTTTCATTCTTGTTTCTGTTTGAGAAGCTTGAGACTGCTTTCAAACTCGGCTGCCTTACAGGTGGCTCAGCATGTAAACGCACTGGCTGCTCTTACAGAGGACCCGAGTTCCATTCTGAGCAACACTGAGGCTCGCAACTGTCTTGGGACTAATTTCAGGGGATCTTGTGCCCTCTTCAGGGCTCCAGGGGTACTGCACCCATAATGCATAGACACACACAGACATTTTTTTCTCCCTAAAAAAAATGATCATCCCCCCCCCCCTTTGCCCTCTCCTAGTGTCATGACATTCTTCGGTGATGAGTCTTGGTTAGTTCAGTGATCATTAGCTCTATACCACACCATAGTAAACCGTCTATTGTCTAGGGAGGAGAATTAGTGTGCCCCTCCCTTTCGTTCAGAACTATGAACTACACATGACCTTGGTCTTCTTTATACCAGGCAGGCTCTCTCTTGGACTACACCCATGGCCTCCTTTTTACTTTTTATTTGAGGCTCTTAAAGTTGCCAGGGCTAGTTTGAATTAACTCACTGTGCATCCCAGGCTGACCTGGAACTTGCTATCTTAGGAAGCCTTCTGAGTGGCTGTGGTTAAGGCATGCTCTACCAGGCTTGGCTGTACACCCCCCACTGTCTTCTGTTTTACTTCGTGGTGCTGTTGTCTGGGCCCCGCCACCAGCTCAGACCTATTTCTTCAGAATTGGTATCCTTTCTATACCCACTGATACCATCTCCCAGAGCCCTATAGGTTTTCTCTGCATTTCCATTTGATTAACCTACAATTTCAGGGCTGTAAGGAAGACCAGTGGGTGGAGCCGCTTGCTTCCAGGTCTGACCTGAGTTTAGTACCCACTACCCACAAGGTGGAAAGAACCAACCGATCCCCAAAAGTTGTCCTCAGACTTCCACATGTATTCCTGTCGTGAGGGTACCTACACATACCCACACGAAATAAATGACACTATTATATAAAACTCAGTGTATCCTGAGATTGTCACAGATCCCTGTTTTATTGACACCGCTGAGTCAAGGTCCTGTGTGTGTGTGTGTGTGTGTGTGTGTGTAGCCCAGGATAACCGTGAACTCATTATGCCACCAGGGCTGGCTTTGAACTTTAGATCTTCCATTCTGTATGTCAGGAATATAGGGGACTGTAGCATACCTGGCTTGAGGTATGTATGCATGTGTGTGTGTGTGTGTGTGTGTGTGTGTGTATCACATTTTTAGATTTAGGTTGTAGATTGCTTATTTCATGGTAATTATAGACACTTTGAATGTGAAGTGAAGTCAGGGGTGTGGCTGGCATTAGGAGGTGGAGACAGGCCTGGGAGCTCCCTGATCTGTTGTCCTCCCCACAAGGTGAGCTGCAGGTTCAGTGAGAGACGCTGGCTACAAAATAACTTGGAGAATGCTAGAGGAAGATACTCAATGTTGTCCTCTGGTTCTGCATGTATGTACACACATGTGCACACACACGCTTGTACATGTACACACATGCTTGAACATACACATGCTCACACATGTATATATGTTTCTCACATACACACATATACACACATGCACACATACACATAAATACCCCCCACACTCACACACACTCACACACACATGCATGCATGCATACATACACATTCACACATACATACACACATATATATATACACATACACATAAATACCCCCCACATGCACTCACACGTACTCAAACATACACACACACACATACCCACACTCACACACACTCACGCACACTCACTCACACACACTCACACACTCACACACTCAAACATACATACACACACATACACACACAAACATATATATGCACATACACATTCATACATACATATACACACTCACACACTCATACACACTCACACACACTCAAACATACATACACACATATACATTCACACATACATACACACACATACACACATACATACACATAAGCATATATACACATTCACACATACATACACACATACACACACAAACACAGGATAAAATAATACCTCATGTACAAGCTCCCAGGCATCAGCGACCACTAAAGAACTCGTTGCTCTGCAGTAGCCCCTTCACACCCCCTTCATTTGCCATCGACACGGGAAGAGGTGGTTCAGCTAAGGTCGCATGCATCCCGGGGTGCTGATGTGAATGCAGGCCAGCCTCTGAGGGGGAGTCAATGGCCTGCCCTGAGCTGGCCCTGGGCACCTCTGCTTGGTGTCCTCTGGCTCTGGGCATGCGATCCAGCCAGACACACCAGGCACCTTTCTCTACTTCTGCTGTTTGTACTTGGAAATGTAAGAAAACATAATTTATGCTGGAATCTGGGGTCTTTCATACCGGGACTTCACATAAACATACATCTGAAGCGATGGTAGAGAGAAGGTGGCCAGTGCTGGCTTCTGTGTTCAGGGGCATCTTCCTCTCTAGCCACTCCTGTCCCCGTCCCCACCTATCAGCACAACAGACACAAATAGGGACATCATTCAGAAAAGGCAAAGTCATTATTTGTGGGAGACAGCAAGGGCCTCTACATCATGGCCCTACAAGTTAGGCAGATCTCAGTAGGGATGAGCGGGTTTGTTTTCTGCCTCTTGCAAAATATGTGAAGGCTTACTAAGAGTTAGATTTTGTAACTTCTGCCCAAGCCAGTTTTGGTTTCGATGTGTTTCTTCAGTTGGGGTGTTTAGCAGGCAAGGGAGTTGGGGAGGGTGGGTCAGGACGAAAGCGCTGTTCTTGGAAGAGTCTCAGTTCCCAGCACCTGTGCCTGGCAGCTCTCGGCTCACAGCTGCTGTAACAGCAGCTCCAGGAGACCCAGCGGCACCTGTGCACTGGACAAAAAGTCTCTCTCTCTCTCTCTCTCTCTCTCTCTCACACACACACACACACACACACACACACACACACACAATTAGAAAACTAAAGGTTCCTCTCTCTTTACCCCTCTTCGCTGTCTCATTGATAACCTAACACAGAACCCTCCTGTGACTCTCCTCGTTGGAGGATGTGGGCGGAGGAACACCGCAGCCCCCAGAACGCAGGACGGGAACCAGTCCCAAGGCATGTCTGTGGGGCTCTGTTTCCTCCTGGGTGTTCTGGAACCCACGCTGGCTCCTGGGAGCGTGTTTGTGGTTGCAGAGGAAAATGAATTCTTCTCACCCAAATGCTATCACGTCGCCGGCTCTGTCTGGGAACCAGGGGACAGATGTCCCATGTTGTCGGCTCTGTCTGGAAACCAAGGGACAGATGTTCTGTTTCTTGACCTCAGGCTGGTGGTTACAGTGAGAGGCTAAATTCATTCCACAGAACAGCCTTCGCACGTGTGAGTGCGGCTGTTTGGGTTTAACTTGGTGTTGTCTGAGAGCTGCGGTAACTGTAGGAAAGGTCTCTGTGTGTGTGAAAACCGCGCATGCACACAGTACACACACACATACACACACACCCATGCATTTCTCTGTCTAGCTAATGAGTTATCCCAAACACGTTTATTTTGAGACCATAAACACTTAACAAATGACGAGTACCCTTGGGAACATCGCCAGGACCAATCTCTTCGTTCTAAAAAGCGATTTTCAGAAAATTCAGAAAATTTCCAGCAAAGAGAATTCATCCATTCATATTTTAAAATTTAAAAATACTTATTGTGGAGGCTGGGGAAAAGGCTTGGCGATTGTTAGGAGCACTAGCTGTTCTTCCAAAGGATCCAGGTTCAGTTCCCAGCACTAACAGATCTGGTGCCCTCTTCTGCCCTCCACGGGCACTACATGCATGTACCACACATACATACAGGTAGGCGAAATACCCATACATATGAAAACAGAACAAAAACCTATGTACCTCCCGAGGCCAGGCATCATGCAGAGACTGGGCCATACAAAGACGGGCAGACGTCTGCTCTGGAAACCATCAGCAGAGATCCGGGATTCACCCCACCCGAGGGCCGTAGTCCCTCTAGCACTTCTCTCTGGGGTTACTCTACGCGTATTCGTGACTCCCTCTGCAAGCAGGGCGTAGGTGGGTCATAGACAGGCTGTCTGCTGCAAGGTTCAGCATCTCTGTAAGGAGATATAAAGGCTCCTTGGCCCTCTAGATGCCGGCAGTGGGAAGGAAGGGGGGTGTTGACTACCGAGGAGGACTGTTTAAGACAGCTTCATGATTCCCAGTCCAGTCTCACATCTGCTCCAGGATGACCTTGAAATCCCAGCTCCGCCTCCAACTCCCTAGTGCTGGCATTACACGTGCAAGTCACCCACATCCAAGCCATGTGGTGCGGGGATCAAACCCAGGGCTTCACACATGCTCTGTAAGCAGTCTACCTACCGATCTACTCCCCAGTCCACCACAGCGACTATAGAGGGGGAGGGCTCCCCGGAGCTTACAGTTGGAGGGCTGCGCCTGGCCTTCAGGTGGAGCATTTACTTGGGGTCTCCTGTGGTGTAGTCAGAGTGGCAGGTCTTCTCTGGAGACTGTGTTTGCGTTTCCTCTTTTCTTCTTTTGAAGAGGTGAAGCTTCCCCCTGAACTCACAGCCTTCAGATCTCTGTGGGAAACTCTGAGTCTCCCCATTCATGGGACACCTGTGTAGCTTGAAGGGCAGATGATGTGGGGCTTCTGAAGGCAGTGTGCTGGCAGCACCAGGAGGAGGGACTGTGTGTGTGTGTGTGTGTGTGTGTGTGTGTGGTGTGGGGGTGGAAGGTTGTGGGTGTGGGTTGTACTGCTGTGGAGGTCAGAGGATTAAGATAGGGAGGGTGTCTTCTCTTGTGGGCGCCTGTGGGGGTGTACTGCTGTAAAGGCCAGAGGACTGAGGTAGGGTGTCTTTCTTTGTGTGTGTGTGTTTGGGTTGGGGAGGGGGGATGCATTGCTGTAGAGGCCGGGGTACCGAGGTAAGGTGTCTTGTCTCCTCTTGCTTCTTTCCATCTTATATGCTGACACACAAGGCCTTTCACTGAGCCCAGGGCTACTGGTTTGGCTAGACTGGGTGGCTAGGAAGTGGCTCCTCATTCCTGCTGCACCGGCGAGAGCCCCTCACCCCCATCCAGCACGTACCTGGGTGCTGGGATCTGAGCTCAGGCCCCGGGCAAGTGCTCGCCACCAGTCATCTCTCTGGCTCAGGCTACTCATTTCTGAGGTAATGGGCGCCTCATGGAAATGCTGGGTGTGGTACTGACTTGGGTCCTGAGCAAGATTTTAATGTGTGTTGTTATAAGGACCAATTAACTTTTTATCTTCTACTAAGGAATAATTTTGACATGGATGCTTGTCTTGAAGAATATTTCTTAATTCTCACTTCTGAGAATAGAGTTCATTTTTATAACTTTATTTATATTTAATTATTTGTTTATGTGTGTGTGTGTTTGTGTATGCGTGTGGTGGTTTTGGCATGTGCATATGCTCATTTGTAGGCAGATACCCTTGGCAGCCAGTAGAGGGTGCTAGAATGCTTAGAACCAGAGTTGTGAGTTGGGTCCTCTGCAGGAATAGTGAGGCTCCCGACAGCCGAACTGGGACCCCAGCCTCTAATTCTTGCTCTTTCATCATGTCACTGATTATGATAAATGGATGATGGTTACACAAGGCCCTACCTTTCTGGGTTAAATTTTTTAAACATTTATTTGTTTATGTATATGGTGTGTGGGCGTGTGTATGCACATGCCTGCCACAGCACAGGTGTGGTGGTCGGAGGACAACTTCTGGGAGTCAGTTCTCTCCTGCTGTGGGAGTTCCAGGGGATTGAACTCAGGTGGTCAGACGCAGGAGCCAGTGCCTTTACCCACTGCATCATCTGCTCTGCTTACTTAAGAAAATGTGTTGTGTTCTTAACCCTGTGTGTGTGTGTGTGTGTGTGTGTGTGTGTGTGTGCGCATCCAGAAGGGAGGATTCCTGGGAGCCTCCTTGTGTGGGTGTGAGAACAGAGCTCTGGTCCTGAGTAGCAGCAGCTGGAATCCTCTGAGCCTTCTCTTCTGATCTCATATTAAATTGCTTTAAGAACTGCACTGCTGCGGTGTGTTGTCTAACGAGGGAAATCCTGCAAACACCCCTGTTTCTATTGACAGAAGAAGAGCTGGCAACGCCCCCACTAGATGGCATCATTCTCCCAGGAGTGACGAGGCAGAGCATCCTGGAGCTGGCACAGCAGTGGGTGAGTGCCTGAGCAGCTTCTGTGAGCCCCCCCCCATATACACACATGCACACACACGCACAAACATGCACACACACACATACACACATACACACATACACATACATACACACATATATACACATACATGCACACACATATACACATACACAAATACACACATATACACACATATACACATACACAAATACACACATACACACATACATAAACACACATACACACATATACACACATATAAATACATACACACATACACACATATATACACACACATACACACGCAATGATAACATAAACCATAGTTCCCACCTGTGCTAGCTAATCTTTAAATCTATTGACGATCTCACTAGAAGATCCTTGTGGCAGAACCTTTTTTTAGTAGGGAACAGAGGAACCAGCTGAACAAGATGTCTTCCTGAGGACAGGGTGCCTTCTAAACCAACCTGGTTCATACTGGCTGTTTCCACCCAGCCTTAACTGTAAGCTATTCCACATTGCATTGACACATCCTGTAATGTATTCCGGTATTATAGGAGCTACAGATTTTTATTGACACATTAATATCAAGGTAATGTTAATTTGTCCTGCTTCCAGTGTCTCAGATTTCCACACATGCTTATTTTAAAATTGAATATGCTCAAAGAAAATATAAAGTTGTTTTCTGTGGATGTTCACATCTGTGTGACAGAGGCTGGGGGTTTAGGGCGTTTCTTATTTGACGTGACAGAGCATAAGGTGGACGTGGAGTACACTGGCGGACTGGCAGGAGTTCTTGGCTGGAACTTAGGACTCATGTGTTCCAAAAGTCCCCAGAGGCCATGAAACATCAGACAGTCCTAGTACACAAATGTTGGGACACACACACATCATTTTGGAGCAGGCCAGCAGTTTCTCTGGAAAAGACTGCAAACAGAGGCTGTGAGCTAAGTAACCCTACCAAAGTCCGGAGCAGACAAAGCCCAGCTGCCGCCGTTGGCTGGCACACACCGGCACAACCCTGCAAGCTGCTGGTCTAATCTCAACAGCTTGCCCTGTCCAAATGCGTTTGCAGTTGGAAAGAGCCTTTTGGAGCTCAGTGGGTTCTGACTTATGAATCGACGCAGCACAGAAGGTTGGCCGTCAAGGCGAGGGTGAGCCAGCCCCACACCTCTGGCTCCCGAGCATGGAAGACGGGTCATTCCGGAGGGGTTTAACCTGTTAACTGCAGCTTGTTTTAAAGCTCTGTTGAAAATGCCAAGAGGCCCTGGGATCATGGCTTGGCGGACAGGGGCGCTAATCCACAGACAAGGGTGACCCGGCAAGCGCTGCTCTGTTGATTTGCAGGAGGATTCTCTTTCTGTTACTTCTCTCAGAGTGCAGGCCTCAAGAGTTCTCAGTGAGGTCTGCTCATTTTCTGGAACTTACTTGTTTAATAATTTATTTAATTTTGAGCAAAATCCCAACAGCTCTCACTGTAGTTTCTCCTATAAAGCCAAAATACTGGCGCTGTTAGAGAGCGACTGCTCCGGCTCTCTGGGCTCAGTTTATGATGTTTTTTAC
Source organism: Apodemus agrarius (assembly GCA_964023405.1). Lineage (NCBI taxonomy): Eukaryota > Metazoa > Chordata > Mammalia > Rodentia > Muridae > Apodemus > Apodemus agrarius. Next base: position 176,760,879 of record OZ030006.1, on the reverse strand, counting down.
TAATTTTGAGGGCAGCCAGATGAGGCTTAGCTCAAATCTAGTTCTGGCTGTTTACCAGCTGTTTGGCCTTGGGACAGCCCCTCCCCATCTGGAACCCACGTATCCTCAACTGTAAGGAAAAGAGGATGTCTTCAGCGTTAGAGACCTTGGCAGTTATCATACCACCTATGATGCGATAGGTTGTTGGGAAAATGAGTTAAGTGCATTACATCGCTCTTAGAGGGAGTCAGCGTGTGAAATCCATGACAACACGCGTGTCCTAAAGCAGGCATGTGTGAAGTGTGTCATGACTCCATGGTGAGTATCTAGACAAGTTCATTCGAAGGCTGTGACTTAGAAGTAGGTTGCTCTGGATGTTGGGAATCACACAGTGTGCCCTTTCCCGCTCAACACGTTACGGTGATTAATTGCACACAGTGTGCCCTTTCTCCTGCTGCCCCCAGGGGGCCGTTATGACTCCGTCCCATTCAGCCAGATCGAAAGATACACAGTGACTTCCTTTTTTTTCTTGTTTTCTTTTTTCTTCCATCACTACCTCTTCTTCCTTCTCCTCCCCCTCCTCTTCCTTCCCCTCCTCCTTCCCCCTCCTCTTCCTTCCCCTCCTCCCCCTTCCTCCTCTTCCCTCCCTCCTCTTCCTTCTCTTCCTCCTCTCCCCTCCCCTTCCTCCCCCTTCCTCCTCCTCCTCCTCCTCCTCCTCCTCCTCCTCCTCCTCCTCTTCTTCTTCTTCACATTCCATTCCAAACAGGGTGAGTTTAAGGTATGTGAGAGACACCTCACCATGGATGGCCTGGCCACTGCCCTGGAGGAGAACAGAGTGAAGGAGATGTTCGGTTCCGGGACAGCCTGCGTGGTCTGCCCAGTTTCGAATATTCTGTACAAGGGCCAGGTAAGACTAACAGCTTTACACCTTCATCGTTCCTAGCCCTCTGCTGGTGAGATGGCACTGTGGTGGAGACATTTACATCCAGACTGAGAACTTAAGGTTCTGTCCCTGGGACCCATAGAGCAGAAGGAAGGGAAGAGACTTCCCAAGCTTACTTCTGACCTCTCCTGCATTTGTCTGAGCTGTCCTTCCTCCCCATCCCCCACCCCTAATCGAGTAAATGAAGGAGTATACTTTTAAAAATGTAAACGTTAACCCATAATCGAATGAAGTCCGAGCGGGAGAGAGAAAACTGAGCCGAATGGGCCTGGGTTGGCCAAGCACTTCCATCTTCCTGGTGATTTCATGAGAGCCGGGCCATCACAGCAAGTCAGGCCGACCTTGGCAAATGTGTGAGCCCTACTCAGTGAGAACAGAGCCTTCTGCAGTCACCAGGGTCTGCTGCCTGCCTAGCAGGCCGCCTAGGAGGCTGCTGGCTTCCAGTGGTCTGGCTGCCTGTGCTTCCGAGCTCTGCCGCTTAGGAGTGGAGCGGCCACAGGTACACAGAACGCACGTGAGGTGTAAGTTCACTCGGCCGTGGCCATGGTCAGGGTTCAGGAGAACACTGTGCAGACACTGAGTGACGCCCTCGGATGCGCGATCGTCTTCTTGCTACATTTGTCTGATTTTTAAAAGAACAGATTCATTTGCTTTGATTTCACCTGTGTGGGTATTTTGTCTGCAGGTCTGTGCCGTGTGTGTGTGTGTGTGTGTGTGTGTGTGTGTGTGTGCAGTACCTGTGGAGGGCGGAAGTGGGTTCTGAATCCCCTGGCACTGCAGTTACAGACAGATGTAAACCACCATGTGGGTGCTGGGAACCAAACCCGGGTCCCCTGGAAGAGCAGCCAGTGCCCCTAACCACCGAGCCGTCTCTCCGGGCCCATTCATTCCCTTTTACTTGTGTCATGGGTGCCTTACTTTGCCAGTTCGAGGGCTTTCCCTTTCGTAGAAAAAAATCCAGTCCTCATGCACGTCTGTCAGCCTCTGTCTTTAGAGTGTAAAGATACAGGAATCACTTACAGGCTTTCCATAAATGTGTAGATGCTATGCTATGGGCGTGCAGGCAGTCTGTAACTGGGTAGGCCTTCTGTAGGTGGATAGATGTTATTCTACAAGACTAACTTCTGATGTTAGATATAAATTCCCCCGATGTATGAATCGAACATTGTAATCTCAGCTGACTGGTCTGATCACTATTACTATTTATTATCGTTGCTATTAATTATAGTAAATATACTTTAGAATGTGCTTTTCAGGGCTGGCTGCTGCTGCAGCTTGGCATGCGGACACTTCTCAGTGGGGAAACTACCTGGTTTTATGTTGATGTGGCAGAGAGCTGGGGAGGAGGGAGGGGGAGGCATGCAGGCCAGGGAGGGATAGAGAAATGCAGAGAGGAGGAAAGGACTGTAGAGGTCCAGTCTGAGTATTTTATGGCAATATCTAGGTATGTTATTTGTCCATTTTAGTAACTAAAATCCAATTGTTACTCCATTCTAGAAATAAAAAGCTTACAAAGGTTAACTTATTTTTAATGCTGCTCCTAACTGCTCCAGGGAAACACTCAAGTCCAAAGGGTTCCTAATTATCACATTATACTAAAAGGCATAATAAGAAGAGTGTTTGAGAATATGCGCTATCTACTAAATATCAAAGCATCAAAAGCCAGCCCTCCAGCAAGGCATGAACGGGCATGGCTCAGACACAAGCCAACGGCGGGAGATCTCTTTCAGCTAGGAATTTAACCCTGCATTCCCATGGGACTTGCGGCCTGTGGAGGTATGCCTTGCCCCAGATGCAGGTTCAGAAACTCCTTATGTAAAAGGAGAGCCCTGCTTTAATTCACCCCTTTGAAATATCTTGCTTTCGTCTGTTGAGCAATATCTTTGAGGTCTGGTTCCTTGCCAGAGTGTTCAGTAGAGGGCAATTATCCATCCTGTGGATCCTTAGACTCCTGGGTTGAGGTAGTCTACTGTTTCGGGGACCCCTTCTATTCCGAATTCCTTAAACCACCCTGAAGAATGGCATTCACACCTGTTGTGCCTTCAGTTGAGTGGTAGGAAATGAATATGTTGTCATTGATTGACTGGCTTTTATTCAAGTTCTCAGTAAAGACTCAGGTTAGGGAGGCAGCATGTGTTGACAGTATGTCGGGCGCCTCTCTCGGTCTGGTGGGGTTGCCTTCCTTCCTTCCGTTACCACCACGTGAGCCTCACACCCTCAGACTCTGTTCTCCTTCCTCCCTCAGATGCTGCACATTCCAACGATGGAGAATGGCCCTAAGCTTGCAAGTCGCATCCTTGGAAAGCTGACCGATATCCAGGTAGCCATGTTCACAGCACGGGGTTTGGGGGCCGGCTGGCTGGGGGCATGGCTCAGGGAATGAGAGCATTTGCTGCTCTTGTGGAGGACCTGGGTTCAGGTCCCAGCAACCCCCATCAGGTCACAGCTCTGGTTCCAGGAGTTCTGGTGCTCTCTGCTGTAGCCTCCGGCACTCCACACGCATAGTGTGCATCCACAGGTGCAGGCAGAGTACTCAGATACATACAAGAAAAGCATCTCCTTGGGGCTCGGGCTGTGGTCCAGTGAGAGAGCCACGTTTAGTGCTAGAGCAGCCCATCCTCCATGCACTAGAACCACAAAGGGAAGAGGTGAAGTGGTGTGATTCAGGGGAGTAATTTAGAGTTAAGGAAGGTACTCCTGAGCAGGGTCGAGTATGGCAGAAGGGGGGGGGGGAGATGGTAAAAGGGGGGGCGGGATACTCATGAGTGGCTGTTGGGTCAGCTAGCATTTCCAGAATAAATGCAAGTTCCAATACTTAAAATTCTGATTCAAGAGTGTGACATGTTGTTGTAAAAATGGAAAATCTATTAAAAATAGGAGACAGGGTTGGATTATGGTGGTGCTGTCTTTACCTACCAAGTGGTAAGGTCAGGTCACATCCCAGTACCCAGAACTGGGTGGGAAAAAAGAAAGGAATTAAATTTATCTGTGGATCCAGCACTTAGACACAAGTGCTGCTAATTCTGAATTTTGAACGTTTACAACTTCGATATTATATAAGCATTTACCCATTTACTTATATTCCCCAACAGGGTAGCTGCAGTGAAACATATGTGTGTTACCTGCTTTTTCTATGTAACAAGCCACCTGCTCTTCTCTCCCAGTCTTTCAGGCTGGGAGCAGAGCTCAGCGGCTGGAGTCCTTGCTTACTGGGCACAGGCCTTGGGGTCAATGCCCAGTCTCCCTCACACCAGACTGCCGGTCACACTTGTGATCTCATTACGACTGGAGCTTGGGAGGGCCAGAGGCCATCCTCTGCTAAGTGACCTTTCAAGCTAGCCTGGGCTATATGAAACCCTGTCTCAAAAAGCCAAAACTAAGTTAGATAACTAATAAAGAAGGAAAAAGAATAGTTATTTATTGTTTTACACCAGTGAGCTGCATTTTTTTGTGAAGAGCTTTCATAAGAAAGTTGGTGAAGTGGAGCCCACCTTTAATCCCAGCTCTTTGGAGGTATGGGCAGGGGATCTCTGAGTTCAAGGCCAGCCTGGTCTACATAGGGAGTTCAGATTCAACAGGGCTATATAGTGAGACCTGATTTTTTTATTTTTTATTTTTTAAGATGAACATAGGGGATGGAGGAGTGCTTAAATGCTTGTTACCCACAGAATTCAGGTCCCCAGAATCCTATGTAAATGCAGCATGGCATGGCCTGACAACCCACCTGCTAATTTCAGCCTCTTCAGGAGAGCCAGGAGAGCCCCAGAGCAGGCTGGCTAGTAAAACCAGCCGTATCCATGAACTCTGGGCTTGATTGAGTGACCCTGTCTCTGTGAATAAGGAAGAAGAGTGTCAACTTTAGGACTTTCCATCTATGTTCCCATATATATCTCTACATATGCACATGCCTACACACATAGACGTTTCTACACATGCACAACACATGCAATGGAAAAAGAAAAATAAATAAATAAAAGACACCTGTGGTAGGACAGTTGAGAAAACCCAAACTTTCCCCTCTTATGTGCTTCAGTGAAGGTGACAGTAACGCCAGCGCCAGGGCTGGGGAGGCAGGCGGTCTGGCTATTAGTGTATGTTGCAGGTGCATGTTGATAATTCAGCACTTGGTGGGTGGAGGTGGGGGAGGGGATCAGGAGTTTGAAGTCATCACAAATTTTGGGAGTCTGAGGCTAGCCTTGGCTCCCAGAGATCCTGTCTTTGAAAACCAAACAAGCCCCCCAGGTCCACTCAGAACCCATACTGATCAAAGACAAAGGTCATAACCGCAGGCACAGGAGATCGGAGGTGACTCAGAGTCGGTCGCGAGCACTCATCCACCCCAACGCGTTAAGCAGCAGGGCCTTCCGCCCGTAATCAAAACCACATCTTTCCCCCTCAATTATTGTATGCCTGTGTCCTCAAGTGTCCAAATTATCCTCTTACAAGATGGCAAATTGGTGCTGTTAGCCAAGTGACTAGCTTGTCTGTTTCCAAGAAAAATAATCTTAGTAATTACTAAGGGGAGAAAGAAGCCTGGTGTTACATCATGTTTGACATTTGATCTCTTTGGGTGTTACATGGAAACATGATGTTTCCCTACAAAGTGTTCTACAAAATTAAAGACAAGAGTAAAAAAAAAAGCACACACGCAAAAAATCAAGCCCCAAGCTCTTGCCAGGGTGACCCAGGGGGGATTTTCGAAACATCAGATGCGCAAACTTCTGAATATTAGGATAAGTGCTTGTCCGGTGTAGCTCATTAACCACATTGGTCCTTTTTTTTAAAATAATGAACAGGGAGAGGCACTCCCGGGTCTTTAGGTAAGCTGAGGTGAGCTCGGCCACGCCGCCTGCCCTTCTGCCTCCACTCCCCGCCCCCACTCTCTCTCATCCCAAAAGCCCCTTTGTGTCCCGAGGCCACCGGTGAACCTCCTACAATTTGGTTGCATTATAGGGTCATGACTGTCCTTCCCTATTCATCCCTGTAGGAACTTTCTCACTGGGTTTGTTTTTGAGACAGGGTCTCACTGTGTAGACGAGGCTGGCCCTGAACCTTACAGTGTTCCTCCAGAGCATGTATGGCATACCTCCTGTGCAAACCTATTAAATAACTCCTAAGCTACCTAAACTCCAATGTTCACTTATAATCGGTCACACTGGTCCCCTCTTAGAGCTGTTTGAATGCTGGGTTTGACTTTTGTTGTTGTTGTTGTTGTTTTGTTTTGTTTTGCTTTGTTTTAAATTTCTCTTTATGTTCCCCAGGGTTTAGCCCAGGTCGTGGGTAGAGTATACAGACTGTAGTATTTCTTCATTGAAAGAAGGAATGAGATGCCAAGATGCTTTTCTAAAATGCAGATCACGTGTTGCTCTCTTGTATTTACATATTCTAGGAAGAGATGGGCAGAGTCTTGAACAGTATGGCGCGGGCGGGTTTCATGGCGTTAGACAGCATGCTTGAGCTAGTAATTTTATAATGACAACGGGATTGTCTAGCTCACAATTTTAGAGATGTAGAGACCGGACATTGGTCCAGTCTCTGAGACGGGCAGGTGGCAGGTGCCCACGCAGCTTAGGGGATTCACTATCCTTTTCTAGTGAGCTAAGGGCCACAGCCACACCCTAAGCTCTGCTCTCATTTGGGAGCTCCATGCTGGCGACAGAGCCTTCAAACCAGAGCCATTGAAGAGATGCAACAAACATCACATCACGGCAAGCATCAGATTCTTCCATGTTATCCTAACAAGATGGGTATTAATACCACCATGCCCCTCAGGCATCAGGGAACGGGGGTGAGGAATGAGTGCAGGTTCATACTGAGGCTATCATCATCTTATTGGTTGATTGAGATAGTCTCTTACAGCCCAGGCTAGCCTTAAATGCCTATAGATCCCTCGCTACTGCCTCCACCTCCCAAGTGCCAACTGCAGGCCTGTGCTGACACACTTGACTTTTTTTTTTTTTTTTTTTTTTTTTTTTTTTTTTTTTTTAAAGATTCACTTTAATTTTTATTCTGTTTCTCTGGGAATAGAGGAGGCCGGGTGTGTGCACATGAAAGCCAGAGAGGGTGTTGAACCCGACGGAGCTGGAATTAGAGACTTTCAAACCCAGGCGCTGACTGAAGCCAGGTCCTCCGGAAGGTCAGCCTGAGCTCTTGGCTGCTGAGCCAGCCCCTGCCGCAGCTGGTGGAGGCTGAGGGTCTGTCGAGCTTCTTGCTTTTAGACTGAAACCCATGTTTGTCCTTTTCTTTCAGTATGGCAGGGTCGAGAGCGACTGGACAATCGAGTTACCCTGATGGCAAAGCTCAGGGTATCGGTGGCGGGGGCCACAGAAGACCGACTCCTGCCCCCCAGCTGGGACCACCTGTGACTAGCTTTGCACATTGTAGTTGTGTTGTTCACGTGTTACCAAACGAGGTTTTTCCTTGAGCCACAGAAAATTGCCAGTGTTACATGTCACCTGTAAACATGGTAGTCATTGCTTACTGTACCTTTCCTAGGAAAGATATTAATGAATAATGTCTCCCCTCACCCTGTACCAGATCCGTAGCAGGAGAATGGGTTCCCCCCAGCGAGGTGTCTGTGCTGGAAGGGCCGCCGAGGAAAGGTCACAGCGGCCTCCCTGTGACTCACGGGCCCCTCAGAGTGCTCTTTGTCACTTTTGCTGGCGAGGTTCTTTAGTGTTTTTTGTTTGGGTTGTTTGTTTGTTTTTATTTGTTTATTTCTAATTAGGGCAGATTGGGGCTCCCTCTGTAGTCCTACTGGCCTGATACCCCCCAGGGTCCATCCCAGGTTCAGACTGAGCAGCCTTCCTGCCCCACCCAGCCTTCTGGATGCTGGGGTAATTGAGGGGTGTCCTACCTTGACTTGCTTTTGTCTTTTAATCAAAAGTTTGGTCACCTGAATTTCTCTTCTCTATGCTTCTGTAGGTCCCTGAGTCCACACAAAGGTACAAAGGTGACGGTCCCCTCTTGTTATCGTAGTCTGCACTAATCTCACTGAAGGTGTCTGAGGCCGTTGTCCACACTGTCCTTTTCACGTCACAATAACTGGCTGCTCACTGTGCTGCTATGAGACTAGGGGTCCTGTGCCTTCTAGATCTTTGCACCCTCAAAGCCCAGCACATAGTAGGTATTTTCAGTACATGTTTACTATAAGAATGAACATAGAAGTGTACTTTCTGTCTCTCCATGCTGAAACCCTTTTGGAAGCCATGCCTGATTTGGGCAGCATGTAGCAGAATTTACCTCAGGCTGTCGTTCTTGTCCATGGATTCCTCCAGACAGTGTGGTCAGTTGGAAGAACTGTCTTATGTTGAAGCGATTGTCCTGGAAAGATGAGATGCCAGCCACATGGATACATTAAGTGTTAAATGCCAAATAAAGGGGCAGGCCGGGAGATAAACTCTGGATTCGGATCTTAATCTACACTTTGAACTTTTCTCTTGAGTGATCATTGAATAACTACCTGGCTAGTAACACACACTAATTGCAGGCCACGTTCTCTTCGGTTAGGAACTGTGAGTGAAAGGTTTTCTCATGGCCCAGTTTATCCAGGAGAAAGTCCGGTCTTGATAGAGAGCAGTCACCCTCAGAAGGTCGCTCGCCTCTCAGCCACGGTCTTGGGTTCCTGGTTCCAGCAGCTTTCAGCTTACTGAGGGAACTCTGGTCTCTTCAGAGTCCCTGGGTGGGGGGCCTAATAAAAACTCCTAGAGACAGTTCTTAAGACATTTAACAGTTAATCATACACAACACTTTAGTTCCATCCCAGATGTTTAGCTGTCCAGTTTTTAGACAGAAATAGTAAAAAAAATTGGAGAAGGTCATGACTGCAGATGGTAAAACATGTCCGAGGGGCCTTTTGGTTGTTGACTGAAGTCTTGGGTGAGGGCGTCCTCCAGCAGTCCTCCATGCTTGCCTACCAAGGACCCTTCCTGCAGGTGCTCTCGAGGTAGCGTCCCGAGATGCTTTTCGGCTTTTTTGTGCCCACTGACCATCTTAGGTCTGGGGTAGACTAGCAGGTGCAGTAACTACCAAATAGCACAGAATGACCGTGTCCTGTGAGAAGGGAAGTAGGTGCCTTGTCTGCCCCGAGGCCACTGAAGACTTTACAGTTTTAAATTGAGAGTGGTCCATGTGATGGCGGGGAGCATAGGGCATGACCTCCCAAGTCAAAACCTGAGGGAGGGAGGGAGAGAGGGAGGGAGGGCACATGCTTTTTAAAAACCAGAGGCCTGCTACAGAGCGTGGCCTGCCATCCTTACTGAAGTTACAGAATATGAAACTGACCTTTGCAATGACTTCTTGGTGGGCATCAAAGGAACGCCTGTAGTTCTTTCTCCCTGCTCATTATTTGTTTAATTGCAGGGGCGTAATGCAGCAAGAGGGTTGAAATTGTAACCAGGCAATTACCCATTCTTCAAGACTCACTATTCCAACACTAATTGATCCGTTTAAGGCACAAGACAGTACAGCATTAGGGACATGTAAAGCTAATCTGCTGGGCACAATCAACAAGTTAGTATTATTGCTGATATTTGCATGATTCACTGCAATTATTTAATGTTAATTGGGCTGATCAGATGAGATTCGGCGGGTCACATTCGAGTGGGTATAAACGAGACTAAACAGGCCTGGGAGCTCACGGTGATTCTCTTATTTTGTATAGCTTCATCTTTTCACGAACAAGTCATATTTCCTCAGAACACATGTGAAACTCAGGAGTTTAGGTGTAGAGCAGACCTGAGCCTTGGCTAATGTGGTTTGCTGATGCAATGCGGTTGTCAGTCACTTATGGAAGATTCTACTAAGGGTGCTAAAGAATGAATGAATGAATGATTCCTGGCAGCCTGTTTGAAAAAAAATTCAAAGAGGAGGTGACTGAGGAAATTTGTTAGGGAGCTGTGCTTTTTCCTGGTGTAAGAGACAAGCTTTAGAGGGGCTTGAGGGACGGCTCAGTGGGAAGAGCACTTACTGGGGTTCGCTTCCAGGAACCCACCTAGCAGCTCACAACTGTCTTAATTCCAGTTCCAGAGTATTTGACACCTCTTCTGACCTTTAGGGGGAGCTGCACGCATGTGATGCGCAGACATACTCTGCACCCACGAGTGCATAAAGCCATCGTTACAAGAAGAGAAACAAGCTCTGCGGTGAGGCAGTGTCTGCTCCGTGAAGCTGTGTGGAGAGGGAGAGAACCGTTCTTAGCCTGCTGGAATAAGTCCTCACTGTATCATTTTTTTACTTGTTGCTTGGTAATAATGTAGCTAAAGACATTGTCTTGCGGGTGCTGAGCACTCCTGGGCTCCTGGAGACAGCTTTGAGCATAGGCTAGACAAAGGGGTAGGAAAGACTTTGTTTCAATTTGGCGCTTTCACTTTAAGGGAATTAATCAAAGTATGAAGCTGTCTGTGAAACCTTTCTCTTTGCCTTCCTGGCTCTGTTGTGTTCTACAGAGTCCTCTGTCCTTATAAAATTATGCTGTTCAGTTTAAAACTTGTGACTGAGGCAGAAAGCAGAAGACAACAAATGCTTGTTTCCATTAGATGGTACTTTCTAAACCATTTAGAGCAATACCATTGGTCATATCAAACCTAAGGACTATGAGAAATTCTGTGTTCCACACCCAGACCCAAATAAGGTCAATGAACCCTTTCTTGCTAGGCGGGTTTCTTTTGAGTATGCAGACATTGTAGTTGCAAACAGTAGTGCCTGTGAGCAATTTCATGGACATGGGGTAGCAACTGTCACTTTTTGTTTTGTTACAGGTAGAATTTGTTCAGCTTTCTAGGTTCCACATATCTCTGTCGCCAAAGAGGCAAAGGGTTTCAGATTTTTTATATTATATGTTAGTGGACAGAGGCCGCGAGGATTAGTGTTCATTTGGTACACACTGATTGTGATCCACACATGCATCTCCCTCAGCCAGCAATGGGATGATAGGACGTTCACATAGAAATAGATGGCATCACAGTGTGGGCTGATCACCTGAACTAACTTTAGACATAAAAGTGATGTTAATAGATGCCTAGGAGGACCAGAGAGAGCACAGCTCTAAGTCCTCACAGTTCATCTCAGTCTTTATAAGGAAATCCTTGCTGCTTTTGTTCTTTTCTGCTGCTTGGGAGGTTAGAACCGAGGTCTGTTCACACTCGCATCTGTGTAGATGTATGTCTGTCATCTGCACTTATATTTGTGACCTTCTGAAGCAGTACTGGATTGTCAGGTGCGTCTAACATGACACCCATGTCTGCACTTTGTTCACCTCAGTAAACTAAAGCAGGATTAATTGGAAAGAAGCAAAGGAAACGATGCCATAGGAACATGTCTACCGTGTTATCTGCTGTGTGGGGCTGTTGGAGCTCAGAGTGGAGGGGTGGCTAGCTGTGCCACTGGAGTACTGTTCACATGCCACGGTTTTCAGCTCAAGGGTTTTGTTTCCTTAGTGCTGGGATTGAACATACCTCTGGCATGTTAGGTAAGGACTCTGCCTCCAGGCTACATCTCTCTCTTCACTTTTTATTTGGTTATATTATCTCACTTTTGATGACCAAATTTGCACACTCTGTAATAACCTAGGATGCCCTTAGATTCTCACTTTTCCTGCCTCAGTTTACCAAATAGCTGGAGTGAGGGGAACCAGGTCCAATTTCAGTTTGAGGATTTAAATACAGAAATAAAAGCCATTTAAGATATTACAAAGAAGGTTTCCTCCTCCTCCATCTCCTCCTCCTCCTCCATCATCTCCTCTTCGTTTCTCTTCTTGTTCTTGTTAAAGCTCCTTTCAAAGGCCTGGGTAGAATCAAGACTCTTTATTAGTGTGTTCCATAGGAAAAGACTTCTGGGCTGTGTAATTTGGAAAGATTGAAGGTGACGCTCAGGAAGACTGTGGTAGCATTGTGGGTAATAATTCCACACGTTTTGAGGTTTCACGTGCCTGAAGATGTCCTTTTCACACTATGTTGGGTCCCATGTGGTACAATGCTCAGTTCATGCCAAGCACTAGATACCAAGAGCTGATGTAAATTGGCGACTGGGAGTGAGTTAAAGTCTAGGCCACCCATAGACATCTGTATGGCCATGTGGTGAAGACCAAGGGCACCTGTCACTCAACAAAAACAAGAGGACAAATGGAGGTGGTGTAGAGAGAAGGGACAGTCTATCTTGGGCACAAACTATTTTCATGTTCTTTGCAGGGGTCTTCTGCCACGTCCTGGGACCTTCAGCCTTCAAATCAGTGCCAAGAACAGTTAGCATTGCCAGGGGCCAGCCCAGTGGCCAGTCTTGCCAGATGCTAGAGTTAAACTTGAGTTTATAATCTGTTGCATGGAGGCCCTTTACTACTAATGTCCAGTCTGGAAAAGCACCACAACGTGTAAGCTTTGTTGTATTTAGTCTTCAGTCATTGGTTATTCTCAGAGTCAGCCCTAAAGCCAAATAATTAGTGCTATGGAGTCTGTTTTTTCCTTTCTCAGGAGAACTGTACACCACTGGTCCAATTTCTTGGGGAAGGGCAACAGATTTGAAAATTATGTGGCTTACAACTAAGATGTGTGCCATGCTGCTCTTCCCTCCGGCTGGTTTCATGAGGGTGTGGAAATTGTCCTAAGGGGTGGGGATGAGATGGAGATCTCTCTTCAGACCCCAGGGCTCTGGCGCCTTTCCCAGGAACACCGATGGGGCTTTCATTTCTCCACAGATTAAAATCAGGTCCCCAAAAGCTAGTGGGCTGAATTACTAGCACGTGGGCAGATGAGTCAGGAGGATTGCTGTGAGTCCTAGGCCAGCCTGAGCTACAGGCCGAGTTCTAGTATAACCTGGACTACTGACAGATACCCTCTGTCTAACATAATTAATGAGCTCCAAACACTAAGACGGTTGAATCAGGAGGCTGCGAACTCCACCTTCGGTCTCAGTAGTGTAGCAAGATGGTGTCGATCGGAATGCTCTCAACAGCATGTCTACAGCTGCCACACAGAGGAAGCCTGAGCCACAGGTATAGGATCTGTGCACCCTTTGACTTGGTGCCTGAGAACAGATAAGTTTCAACATCGGAGGTTACGGGTGGGATCAGAGTCAGTTGAAAGACAGATGCAGCCAGACCTGCATCAGCACCGGGTAAAGACACGTCACTGCAAGGCCCTGCTTCCTTGGTCATTAAGTAGACAGAAAGATGTTGTGTACAGGCCTGGCTTTCAGGGAAGATGTCTGGAAGGTCTTGAAGAGCTTTAGAGAATTGCAGAGCAAGGAGAGTGGTGTGGGACTTCACTGGGAAGAGGAAACTACCTCATTCTCCCAAGGGTTCACAGAAGCACAATCAAGCGTGGGGAGTGGCTTCCTTGCATCACAGACTCAGGTGAAGCACCCTTTGTGTTACGGACCACAGTGGTTGGGTTCGCTGGCAATAGACAAATTCTTCACTGTTGGCAGGTTCTTCAGGTCATGTACACCTTTCTGTTGCCAATAAAACAACTGAAAGCACACCGTTTGTCTAGTGTCGTGAAACCGGAAAGGCTACGTGCACGAAGCTATGGCACCTTATTGGTGGTTTTTTATTGTGTCTGGCAATTTTTGGTCAGCAACTGCAGTAAATGGCATGTATGCCTTTAGACTACAACAGCAACAAGGTGATGATTTAGGGCACCAGAGACATGAAACTACACAACCAGAGAGAGTTTAGATGTCTCTCAAATGTTTGAGCAAGAAATGCAATGGGCATTTAAAAGTCATCCCGGGCTGGTAAGATGGCTGGGCTGGGGAGTGGGGTGTGGGGGTGTGGGGGAGGCAATGGAAAGATGCCTAGTCTGATGACCTAAATTCCATCTCCAGAACTGGCCTGGTTGAAGGACAGAACTGACTCAGAAGTTTTCCTCTGACCTCTCTGTGCCACAGAATGCTCTCACCACTCCCAACACAGGCACAGATGGATGAGTTCCTTAAAGCAACCTCTCCCCCCTCTGAAGTCTTCTGCTTCTGTGTCTCAGGGTTGCTGCAATGGTCAGTTTCACACATCAGCTTGCGTATCTGAGGCTTTTTTTTTTAGAGAAAACTGAAGGGAGAGCACCTGCCCTGAGGCTGGGTAGCGGTGTCCGTTTCTCTGCTTACTGATGTACCACAATACGAACAAACATCCCAGTGTTCTCCTCACCACGGAGCCGTCTGTAGCCATCTGGCTGCTCATGAACACTTGGCCAAACGTGCTTATTGCCTATTACATACGCACTTAAGGAATTTTATGTGCACAGGTGTTTTTTGTGCATGTGTGTCTGTGTACAATGCATGTACCTGATGCCCTGTATGTGTATCTGTGCACCATGTGTGTGTGCTTGACACACATGGAGGCCAGAAATGGGTATTGGGACTCTTAGGACTAGAAACTTGACTGGTATGAACTGCCATGTGGGTGCTGGGAGTTGAACCCAGGTCCTCTGGATGAGGAACCAGTGCTCTTGATCCCCGAGCCATCTCTCCAGCTCCACATATGCATTTCTGTGGTTTATTCAAATTAATGTAAGTATAGAAAAAAAGCAAAACTTTTCTTTAAATAATTGCTATAAATTGAAAAATTGCACCTAGACACATGTCTGTGTGTTCAGTGACCTCTCTGCACATTGTCAACCTGTGATCATCTTGGCCCCTGATAAGATCCCTGTCAGAGTTACATGGTGGGGATGCAGCCTAGAGTGCCCAAGGCCCTGGATTCAGTTCCCATGTCCCCCAGCACTGGCTGGAGAATAGAGAGCTGGAAGCAGCACCTGATGCTGGGAAGGCCATTGTCCTGAGGATGTCAATCCTGGACTCCCACAGGGATGACAAAGGGAGACCTCACATTTCTGAGGGTGGTGACATATTTGCAGAAGCTGATGTGACAGATGAGATGTGTCCTCTGGGGCTCAAAGTGTCTCTTTGTGTTGACTTAGTAGGAGGTGCAGAGAACAAGAAGGGGCCTCCAGTTCCTGTAATAATTTTTCTACGAGGCTGATCCAACGTGATTTTAAGCATATTCTAATCAAGGGCCTGCTTCCACATAAGACATGTGACCTCTGCCTCCTGTCACGATAACTTCTTGTACAGCCTGATTCCATTTAGAGCATTGACAAGAGGCAAATTCGCATCCTGAAGCCGGGAAACTCATGATCGGGTTGGAGTAGATGTTCATCTGTAAAGCAGCCATGGCTAGAAAACCCATGGCTATTCTCCACAAAAGTCATGGAGTTACTGGAGGTTTTGAAAACGCAATAATAAAAAAACTTTCCAAGTTTTCATTCACGTATTAAATACTTATTTTTATTTTGTGTGTCTGGGTGTTTTGCTTATACGTATGTCTGCACCGTGTGCGTGCGGGGCTCACAGGCTGGGAGAGTGTGTTGGATCCCCTCACCCTGAGTTACTACTGATGGTTGTGAGCAGCTGTTTACCTGTTTGGAATTGCACCAGGGTCCTCTGCAAGAGCATCAGGGGTGCTGACCACTGAGACACCTCTCTAGTCCCTTCCTGCTCCATTCTCAGATCTGGGCTGACTGTTCCAGCCACTGATTTTCCAAGCTGAACTGTTTTAAAAATTGAGTTTATTTAAGGGTAGTACTATAACATAGTGAATATTTCTCATTAATGATTCCTTCACCGTGGGAAACAGGTGATTCATGCTTTAATCTCTGGCATCTTGTGAGATTGAAGGAAACAGCCTAACATGCAGATGGCTAATATTAAAGAGAATGGCCAAGAGACATTGGCTGACCTTGTGGTTGAGTTCGTTCCTTAATCAGTGAGCAGCAGAGATAGAAATCAGAGTGGGAAACAGCCGGAGGAGTCAGGTTCTGTGTTCTGCGTGAATGGGACCATGATGGGCCATCTGTGTGTATGAGGCTGTGATATCAGAGAGGTGGCAGCGTCTTCCAGATGTGATGGCTATTTGAACCAGTGAGCCCTGAGAACAGGAGCTGGCCCTCTGTCAGACAGACCCCCAGCCCATCGGTTGAGGCCCCAAGGACGATGCAGCCAGGTTTCCTAGGAACTTGGCCTTTAGGTTGTAACAGAAATTCCTCCTGAGATTTCCAACCTGCTCGGTGTCCACTGCAGGTCACCGACTCAAGACAACAGCATCACATGTCTGCATTTCCCAATTGTCAGGTTCCCCATTGGATGGTTCATTTGACTGTGGCTTCAGCTGTGGTCTTGACCCCTGGGAAGAGGTGCCTTGATTGAAGTATTAACTGGAATCCAAGATTGGCCTTTGGATGCATCTATGGGTCATTTAAAAAATGCTAATACACGTATGTGTGCCCAGTCCACTGTGGGCAGTATAGCCCTAGGCTGGTGGACCTGGACCACTGGGAGGATGGAGATTGGGGACTTTTATGGAAGAATGTGAGGGCAGATTGTGAGCTCCAAAGGGGATAGAAACTCCAGAGAAGAGCAACAGAGTCAACTAACCTGTACCCTTGGAGCTCTCGGAGACTGAACTACCAACACACATATATATACATGGGTTGAATCTAGGCCTCCCCGCACATAAGTAGCAGGTGTACAGCTTGGTCTTCATGTGGGTCCCGAACAACTGGAGCAGGGGCTATCCCAAAAGCTCTTGTCTGTCCCAAATCACTAGCTAATTGACTTCCTTAAGCTTCCTTAAGCTAAACTGATACAGTTATGCAGGTCACGAATTGAGTCCCCTTCCAACCGTGTCTTAGGAACCCAGGCTGATCCAGTGACTGATGACATTGTCACCTATGCCCATTTTTCCCTCAGGAAGGAACACATGTGGAATGTTCTCCTCTTGATCCATGTCCACCAGTTCAGCACACTGCTAATCAGCTAAGGTCCTCAGCTAGCTTACTAATAGCAGATGGTACCTAAAAGAAACAGGAGTTCTAAAGCCCTTACTGTTGTTCTGCCCTCTGAAGAGTGACAATGCTGTCATACAAGCATGCTCAAGCATCTGGGGGGGGAAGTAGTTTTGAGGGCTGGGTTACAAAAAAACAAAACAAAACAAAACAAAACTCCTGAAATTATTGTTAGTTTTTCTGTCTTGAATAACATCCCTTAAGAATGTATATGAATCCAAAAATATTTAGAATTGGGTGAAAAAGTTTTGGTGTCTGTGTATGTATATGTGTGTCTGTGCCCATATGTGTGTGTGTGTGTGTGTGTGTGTGTGTGTGTGTGTGCCTGTATGTGTGCCTGTGTGTCTCTGTGTGTGTGCCTGAGCTATATTTGTGCCTGTGTATATGTGTGAGTGTATGTGTGCAAGTGTGTGTCTGTGCGTGCCTGTGCCTGTGTGTTTGAGTATGTATTTGTATGTGTACCTGTGTGTGTCTGTGCCTGTGTGTTTGTATGTGTATGTAACTATGTGTGGGGGGTATAGGAGAACATTATCAAGTGAGCGTCCACCTTCATGATAAAAGCTCATCTCATGGCTTAACTAAGGTCACATACACATTGTGGTTCCTCTGAAATCTGCAGCATTCACATAGGGTAAGGCCCAGGTTCAACTCCATGTCCACTGTACTGTTTCTTTCAGGCTCAACTTAGGAGGCCAGAAGAAGGCATCTCCAACGTTTGGATGTGCCATTCTAAGTACTGCCCAGTTACTCACTTTTGTATGTATGTATGTATGTATGTATGTATGTGTGTATTATGTAATATGTGTATATGTATGTATATATGTGCATAGATGTGTATATATGCAATATACATCCATGTACATATGTATATATACACATGTATGTATATAAGTACATACACATGCATTTATATATGTACACATATATAAGTATGTATATATGTACATATGTATGTATGTGTATATATATAACATTCTAAGCATATGGGTCTTTTGTCTGAATGTATGCATGTGCACTATGTGCATGTAGTGACTATGAAGGCCTGAAGAGAGCATCTGATCCCCAGGAAATGTAGTGACTGGCTGTCAGCTCCCATCCTGGTGCTAGGGACTGAACATGGGTCTTCTACAAGAGCAGCCAGTGCTCTTGACCACTGAACCATCTCTTTGAACCCTGCCCCTTCTTAACAAACTTTTGCTGTTGTTTTAAGATATAGTCTCATGCAGCCCAATCTGACCTCACATGTGTAGCTGATGGTGACCTTACAATTCTGATCTTCCTGCCTCCCCCTCCCAAGTGCTAGGATTACAGGTGCGAACCATCACACCTTGTGTGTGTGTGACACTCTGGAGCTAGGGAAGGACTCTACCACATGAGGCACATCTCTTCCCTTTCCTGCTCCTTCTGGCTGATCTATTTAACTGTCTGGAGTCAGCTTGCAAAGGCTGCAGGTAATTTTATTTTTATATTTCCCTTCCATTAATATTCTATTTCTGGTGTTTTTGGGTTTGCCACGACTGTGTGCATTGGTTATTATTTATGTTACTCTTTGTCTCTCCCACTAGACTAGTAATTTCTCAAAAGAATTTGTCTAATTCAGTTTTCTATCCCTCCTGAACAAAATTCTTCTGTCTTGGTTAGGGTTTTTATTGCCGCGAAGAGACACCATGACCACAGCAACCCTTATAAAGGCAAACATTTATTGTTTTTATTGGGGCTGGCTTACAGCTCAGAGGTTTTTGACATTATCATCATGGCAGGAAGCAGGCAGACATCATGTTGGAGAAAGAGTTCTAAATTCAGATTTTCAGGAAGAGAGACGCTGGGCCTAGCTTGAGCATCTGAAAACTTCAAGGTGAGGCACCAAGTCCACATCTACTCCAAAAAGGCCACACCCCGTAATAGTACCACTCCCTATGAACCAAAGGGGGCCATATCCATTCAGACTGACAGACCTGCAATCACAGACACGGGTTCCAATTACGCTCCCACCACAGCGGCTCCCTCTAATACTGCACTTGCTGGCTGCATGCCTTTGTTCTCACAGAACATGTGCCAAGGGTTGCAGCCCTGGCTTGCAGGTTCCCTTGCACCCTCTTAGAGAGCTCACTGGAAACAGGCTCACAGGAAAGGAACAGCTGATAATCCTGAGCATGGAATTAGCTTTGAGGCCAAAATCCAGCATCTGGCATCTCCTGGACAAATCCCTGGATCGCACCGGACGAGAGCTTTCTCCCCGGCCCTTCATGGGCAGGCCCGTCCGTGCTCACCGACAGGATTTCCACTCTGGTGCAGCTCTTCTTTCTCGTGGATGCGGTGACCAGAACTGCAGCTTATGGCCAGGGCCCACCACCTTTTCAAGCCTGGACTTTTCTATTCCCACACAGAGATCATGGGTCCAGCTCCTCTCTAGATCAACACTTTTGGAACGGAATCACTGCCTCCTGCCTCACTATGACTGCCTTGGACTCCACCAGCCAGTCTTTAACTCCGATTCTGAAAATGGCTTTGATTTGACCTGGATTTACCACAGCGCTTTGCCCATGGTGATTTGGGCTGCCTCCTGCCTCCTCCGGGCTGGCCTGGCTCTGGTCTTCACTGCGCTGCCCTGCCAACTTTCTCTCGAAGCCTCAGCTCGCAAGAGCTCCTCCTTGGCTCAAAGAGACATAACCATTTAGCTTTGAAAACCATTCTAGCTTCCTGGTGTGTGGGTTTAATTTAATTTAATTTAAAAAATATTTTAGAGGGTATCTTTTACAATCTAAAATTGCACCTGCTGGATTGGTTTTGAAGTGATTTAAACCTTGCCGTGCATAGCTTTGCTAGCGGACCAGTAGCAATAGAAACCACTGCATGCTCTTGGAAGTAAAGTGTAATCTCTGAGAGCCTTTGCAGGCCTCCCACATCAGGACTCTCATGTTAGCAAGATGCCTTCTCTGTGCATTTAGTCCAAAAGTACGGATCTTGAACCTGCCCAGTATCAGAGCCACAGGATGACTAGAGACCAGATCATTTGAAGAAATGATCTTATCAATAAAGGAATTGGGGGTGGAGGGACGGCTCTGTGGGTAAAGTGTTTGTGTCACAAGCATGAGGAGCCAAGTTCAGATCCCCAGCCGCCATGTGGAGATCTAGGCACAGTGCACATGTCTGTAGGGCCGGTTCTGGGGAGATCCTCGGGGGTTCTCTGGCCAGGGAGTCTAGCCAGTCTCTAAGCACCGGGTTCAGTGAGAGACCCTGTCTCAAAAACACAGTGCAGAATGATCAAAGAACTATCAAAGGTCAGCCTCTGGCTTTTAAATGCACATACATGCGCAACATGTGTATGCAGCATACGTCATAACACTAAAATAAAATAATCCGTTCTGCTATCGAACAGGTTCACGTTACAGTGCTCAGAGGGGCCCTGGGTTCTGGTTGTGAAATGCTCCCTTAAATGGCTAGCCCTCCTTTCCAGCACTTTCCTGGCACCTCCTTTCTCATCTGGGTCTCCTGTGAGGAAGGCATTGCGGTGGTCCAGGAAATTACAGGAGCTCTTAATTAGCGAATTCCTACACATTATTTAGTCCTGAGGGCATGGCTACACAATTAGGAAGATCAACACGACTCTCGGCCAAGCTGCAGCCGTGCCATCTCTTGGAACTCATCCCTCGTGAGTGCTCCCCCTTACAGTCTAGTGGTCAGGCGAAGACTCTGCCAATGGCAGCTGGCTGGCTGGCGGAGAACATGTCTCGGGACCTGAGCCCTCCGAGGGTCAGCACAACCCTGAGAGCCGTCTTCCTCCAGTTATAGGGCTGCAGCTTCCTCAGAGTCTGAACTGAGGCTGAGTGAGGGCAGGTGTGAGGAGTGTGTGGTGTGAGTGTGTGTGTAAGTGCGTATGCATTTGTGAATGTGTGAGTGTGCATGTGTGTGTGACTGTGAGTGTGTGTGTGTAGGTGTGTGTACATGTTTGTTGCAGGAAGGCAGGTGTGGGTGAGGATGCACGTGTGAATTTGTGCATATGAGAGCTGGAGGGCAAAGCTGGGTATCTATATTCCTGTTTTAGGAGGCAGGGTCTCTCACTGGGCACAACTCACTGTTTGGCTGGGCTAGCTGGCCAGTGAGTCCCAGGAATCTGCCCACTGCTGGGGTAATAAGAATGTGCCACGATGCCTGTTTTTTGAAATGTATTTTTAATATTTTGAAGCCATGTGTGGCATGTGTGCGTGTGTGCAGGTGAGCATAGATGTCCACACAGGGCAGAGGTGTCGGATCATTCTGGATTTGGAATTACAGGCGATGGTGAGCTGAGGTGGGAATTGAACCTGGCTCCTCTGTGGTGGCTTACTCTGCTCTTAACCTCCGAGCCAGCTCTCCAGCCCCCATAATCTGGATTTTTATGTGCCTTCTGGGGACCGAACTTAGGTCTTTGTGATTGTGAGGCTAGCACACTTTTTAAAAAAGAGATATCCATTTAGCCTTCTCCACAGCCCTGCTGCTGGACTGGCAGATCTCTCTGCAGATCTCCCTGTCCTACTACAGCTTGGGAGTGATTCTTACACTAGCTGGGCCGTGTCTGAGCCAGCTGACAGCAGGACCCCCATACTTCCTTTTAAACTAACACCAGAGCAAGAAGCATAACCACAGCAGATTCAGGACACCATGCTCCTTCCCACAACTCAACAAAGTAACCCTAAATCCATCTATGGCCTGAGATCTCCAGACTAGAAGCACTAAGCCTCCCTTGGGTGACTCCCTTCCACACAGCATAATATTATTACGAAGCTGTTAATACTCCTTTTGCCCACCTCCCCAGTGAAATCCCAAGACCTCCCAAGAGGTCTCCTCTGCCTCAGTTTCCTCTTTAGGTTTTGTCTCCTGCCTTAAGCCTCTCCCAATGCTCTGCTCCTGTCCCGGGAACTCTGATGCCAACCTGACACAGACTCGGGAGGAGGGAGCCTCAGTTGAGACGCGGCCTCCATCGGCTTGGCTGGTAGGCATGGCTGCATGGCATTTTCTCGACTGATGGCTGGTGTGGGCAGTGCCAGCTCTGAGCAGACAGTTTGGGGCTGTAGATGGAAGCAAGCCCAAGACCATCGAGCCTCCACAGCTCGTGCCTCTGCCCCTGCTTGATTTCTTTGATGACTTCAGTGATTGGAATGTGCAACCCAGAGAAACTTCCCTCCCCAGTTGCTTGTGGTCAGTGTTTTGTCACAGAAACAGAAAAGCAAACTAGAGTGGTTTCTTCACTTCAGACCCCGGAACACCGCTGGGCGCTTTGGCGCTTACAGACCTGTTGGGGAGAGACCTTCCAAGCCATGCTCTCTTTACACTTCCGGACTGGATGCATGTTTTGGCATTGCTCATGCTTGGCTGACTAGTTGCAATATTAACTGCCAGGTACCTCTTCTTTTCCTTCCCCACGATTGCCTCTGTGCCCCCTTGTTACATGTGTGTGCGTGTTCTGAATACCACTTGTGTGCCTGTGCCCGAGGAGGCCAGAAGAGGGATTTGGATTCTCTGGGCAATCTGCCCTCCAGCATCCCCCTCCTCTTATTTTTTGTCTAAGGTACTTTCTCCAACTTGCTTAAATTTCAGAGAGATTGAGAGAGAGAGAGAGAGAGAGAGAGAGACAGAGACAGAGACAGAGAGACAGAGACAGAGACAGAGAGAGAGACACACACAGATAGAGACAGACACAGAGAGAGACTGTTTCAAGAAAGCCCTCAAGTTAGAGTTGAGAATTCCGAATTTGCGCCTCTGTCCCCAACACATCACCTGCTCTGAGAAAGGAGTCTCTGAGCCGGCCCCTTATCGCTCTTGGAGTCACGTTGCCTTTCTGCGACCTTGTTATTGTATGGTTCTATCTTACAGTTCTCTTAAGAGCTCAGTTGCTTAGAAGATGCTCATGGTGTGGTGTGTGTGCATCTGATGTTGACCATCTGTGGTAGTTCGAATGAGCTATCCCTCCAGGCTCCCGCATTCAAATCTTTGTCAGCTGGTGAGCTGTTTGGGAAGGCTTGGAAGGCGTGGCCGTGGGGGGAAGTACGTCACTGGGGGCGGGCTCTGAGAACAACGCTGCAACCTACTTCCAGTCCCTGTCTGCTTTGTGCAGGAGGTTCAAGCCATGAGCCTGAACCTCCAGCTCCAGGTTCGATGTCTGCCACCTGCTCCCCCCACTCCACCATTTGAGACTCTAACCCTCTGGGGCCACAAGCCCAATAAGTAAGTTGCCTTTGTCATGGTGTTTTCTCACAGCAACAGGAAAGTAACGAATACATTGTCTAATCTTAAGAAGATCCTGTCATGAGCTATAGACACAACCCAACACAATGTGAAGTCTCTTTA
Organism: Apodemus agrarius; assembly: GCA_964023405.1. NCBI lineage: Eukaryota > Metazoa > Chordata > Mammalia > Rodentia > Muridae > Apodemus > Apodemus agrarius. Next base: position 176,737,797 of record OZ030006.1, on the reverse strand, counting down.
CATCATAACCTCACCTTTCAGTTTTTTAAAGGTATTGGAATAGGACCTGAGACCTTGTACATGCTGGGTTATATATATCCCAGTCCTTTTATTTTTATTTCATGTGTATGAACGTCTTGACTACGTCTAAGCACTCCACAGGCACGCAGAGCTAAAGCGGGTTGGAGGAGAGCATTACATCCGCAGGAACTTGAGTTACTACACCGAAGTTATAGGTCAGAATATCTGTAAGTGAATCTTCCTGCACAGTTATCTGTTAGCAGGATTTGCTCTGTGATTATGCTTTAAAAATATTCCACCATGATTCACCATATGCAGCTGAACTCTGGGATATCTCAAGGCAAACCTGAGAATGAACCGAGAGGGACCCGTTCCGGGGAGATGGACCCATCTCCTGAGACGAGCCAATTGCTAATGTGCCTTTGTTCTCACACAGTCTCTTGGAGTGCCTGTGGGCCAAACACACATTCCTGGAGTGTCCACAGAGGGTACAGTCAGTTAGGGGAGACCGTGACAAAGGTTCAGCTGAGTTACCGACTGCGGTTCAAGCCCCTAAGTAGCTGCTTGGGTTCTTTGGCCTCAGGTTTTATTTGGGATGCGAAGTTGCCAGGGAGTGTGGCATGTTTGCTACTGTAAAGTTTGGGAGCACAATCCCCTCCCCCCATATAAAAGTTTACATAAAGTTTTCATGCCATTCGTGGCTATTCATATCTAGTATTCCCACTAGAAATAATTATGTTGCTTTTGGTACAAATTACATACTACATTCTCTTTGTGGTTTTCACACACACACACACACACACACACACACACACACACACACACGCACACACACACACACCTGTGATCTGCCAGGGAAGATGCTGGAGGACCTCCTCTCCAGGGCTCTCTGAGTGCAGATTTCCCAAGCTGAGGGCGTTGGCTGCTCAGTGCTGGGTCTGGCTGAAGGAGTAATTGGTTTAAGTATTTTAACATTAATATAATTTTATTTTTGAAGATGTTTTAAGTTTAAAAAATAAGCAGAAGAAACACATTGTACCGACTGGTTTTATGTGTCAACTTGACACAAGCTGGAGTTATGACAGAGAAAGGAGCCTCCCTTGAGGAAATGCCTCCATGAGATCCAGCTGTAAGGCATTTTCTCAATTAGTGATCAAGGGGGAGGGTCCATTGTGGGTGGTGCCATCCCTGGGCTGGTGGTCTTGGGTTCTATAAGAAAGCAAGCTGAGCAAGCCAGGGGAAGCAAGCCAGTAAGGAACATCCCTCGTTGGCCTCTGCATCACTCCTGCTTCCTGGCCTGCTTGAGTTCCAGTCCTGACTTCCTTTACTGATGAACAGCAATGTGGAAGTGTAAGCTGAATAAACCCTTTCCTCCCCAACTTGCTTCTTGGTCGTGATGTTTGTGTGGGAATAGAAAACCCCGACTAAGACACATTTTAATCCTGGTACCTCCCCTACCCTCCGAATTCTTTATTATTAGCATGCACTCATGCAATCCTGTTGTGCTATTGTCTGTCTGATGAGATGATTTTGATGCACACTGCCAGTTCAAGGGCTCAGCACAAGGAAGTCGGGGCTGTTTTCATGTGCTGCCTTGTGTTTACTTTTCTTTTGAAGGAAGGATGGCCCTGAACTTCGTTCTTTAACTTCTAAGTGCTGGGATCACGGATGTGAGCTACCGTGCCTGTTTATGTATGGTGGAAATTGAAATTGCATATGCAACCTCTCCAAAATACAAATTTCAACCCATGAAAATACAAATCAAACTGCAACTCAAGCAAGTAGTTTGTATTGATATCAACATCTGGGATGACTCCAGAGGCTTGAGGTTTTTTATTTTATTTAATTTTTCGAGACAGAGGTTCTCTGTGTAGCCCTGGTTGTCCTGGAACTCACTCTGTAGACCAGGCTGGCCTCGAACTGAGAAATCTGCCTGCCTCAGCCTCCCAAGTGCTGGGATTAAAGGTGTGCGCCACCACCGCCCAGCTCAGAGGCTCAAGTTTTACTGAGATGATTCCATTGAGTCAAAATGCACTGAGGAATTTCTCTTTATTAGTTGTTATACTTGCATGCCAAGGGATGGAAAGGAGGTGTGCCTTGGAGGGAGAGCTTGTCTGAGAGTTACAAGGGTGAGCGCGAAGGCAGCGGCCTCAGCTGGCTAGCCTCCTCCACACCAGCCTAGGAAAAGGAAGTTGGTGTCACTGCCTTTGGGGTAAGATTTTGGGAAACTACAGAGTGGAAATTTAGTGACCTTGGAAACTTCATTTTTCCTTTTCATTGGGGTGATTTACAGATAATTCATAGAGTTGAGAGGACATCTCTACACTGGCACCCTCCACGACCTGAGGGATTGTGTCCCCTTCCTTCTGGGACCTCTAGGGACCTTGACTTAGGACAAGTCAGGATCCAGGGCTTTGAGGCAGAGAAGAATTATAGGACCAGCCGGGTTACTACAAAGCAGGGTTGGAGGTTTTGTTAAATGCCAAGCCCTGCATAGTCATGGAAGGAATGGTGTGACATGGTTTTTGTCCCCCTGTTTCTGGAGCAGAGCCAGTTGGGTGTGAAACTCATTTGTATAAAAAAAAATAATATATCTTACTTCATGGTCCTGCTTAGGGAAATATTCTCCCAGCCAAGAGTATCAGGGAATGTCCTCTCTGGCAAAGGTTAATGACTCCATGCTAATCAGAGACAGCATGAGTCTGGCAGATGAGGGTGTGGCTATGTCCTTAGCAAAAATGGTAGACACTGAGACCTGCAGGACAGTCCTTAAGGCTGTGGGAAAGAACTCTGAAAACAAGAGTTCAAAACTACATAAATTCTTAATTATGCAAAATATAAGGATGCAATATGAATTATATAAGGTTCTTCACTGGCCTAGAAGAACAGGAACTATGAGTCAGCTTGTCAGAAAGATACAAAGGCAGGCAGATTTCTGAGTTCAAGGTCAGCCTGGGACAGACAGAATTTAGGCCCAGGTGTGGTGGGAGTGGTGATCTCAGAGCCAGATCCCACCCAGCTAGCTCATTGTCTGTGCTTACAAAGGCTGGGAGATCTCTGAATTCATTTGCAATGTTAAAAAATGTGTTTGCTGTCTTTTCTGGATGATTGATATGTAAATAAAAGACTGGGCTTTGGTATGTGAGAGCTGAGCTGTCTAGTGGTCTTCAGAAAGCTGTCTTGAGCAGAGCACAGGCTGTCAGCTTCTACTAATTGGGTTGTTCTCACAGCTCCTGAATACCCATCCTTCAGGACCCCCACCAAGCCAAGGCTGGTCCTTGGCAATTAAAGATATTCTAACATGGGTGTAAGAGTGAGATTTAAGGAGAGAGAGGGACTAAGAAGGAAGAGAGGCATGCTCAAGTAGGGGGGGTCTGTGTTTCCCATGGGTAAGTGAGAGGCCAGGTATTAGTAAGGCCATTCCCGCCTCCAAGAGAACGAAGCAAAGAATCATCTTAGCTCTAGTCATGTTTAAGGTTTTGACAGTTCTCAAGTTACATCTCAAAAGTGGCTAAGAAACCACCCCTTCTTTTCCTCTCCTTCCATAAGAGAGACAAATGAGGTGGCTCTGGAGAGGCCTGGGATGGAGTCATAGGTGAAAGCAGAGGAGGCCTGCACAAGCCCGTCCCTGTACACGGGGTTTCTGGTGAGAGTCCCAGAAAGGCAGGTTTATGGTGGGAAGGGAGAGGCCTCGAGCAGTCACTAATTGTGTTGGAGTCTTTGCTCTGAGGGTGACAGGCGGCTTTAATGGGATTCCTGGCAGGGACCTCTCTTTTCTTCTCAAAATTCTCCATCTTTCTAATATGCCTTCTTAAGGTTGTTGGTGTCTCAAACTCCTTAGACAACTCATTATACAGTTGGGGAAGTGCCTCCATGAGATACAGCTATGGGGCATTTTCTCAGTTAGTGATTAAGGGGAGAGGGCCCCTTGTGGGTGGTGCCATCCCTGGGATGGTAGTCTTGGGTTCTATAAGAGAGCAAGCTGAGCAAGCCAGGAGAAACAAGCCAGTAAGGATCATCCCTCCATGGCCTCTGCATCAGCTCCTGCTTCCTGACCTGCTTGAGTTCCAGTCCTGACTTGCTTTAGTGATGAACAGCAGTGTGGAAGTGTAAGCTGAATAAACTCTTTCTTCCCCAACTTGCTTCTTGGCCATGATGTTTGTGCAGGAATAGAAACCCTGACTAAGACAACATGACTCCTTCTGACCACTAGTATACACTCAAGACCCGCTCGAAACATCTACAGGAGAGGTTCCGTAATGTGGAGCACCCTAGCATTTGGCCTAAGACTCAAGCCTTCAGGCAGTTCAGACAGGAAGTCTGTCTACAAGAGGGTTACCATCCAGTCAGGACAAGTGCCCAGCAAGAGATGAGGACACCTCACATTGGATGGACTCTTGATGAACAATCCAGATATAAGAGAAAAGCAGGCTCCATGAGGGACAGGCATCGTGAAGTTAGAGGTAGCTGATGGCTTCCCAGCAAGGAAGTGGAGTGGTTAAAGCTGGGGAACCAAATCATGGAAACTGGAGTGGAGGCCACCTTCTTCTCCGTCTCCTTCAGCAGAGGTGTCCAGTGCCTCAGTGTGTGAAACAGTTTGCAGTGTATGTCTTAGAATAGCTTGGTTGTCCAGCCTTCCAGCTCTCTCTCTCTCTCTCTCTCTCTCTCTCTCTCTCTCTCTCTCTCTCTCTCTCTCTCTCTCTCTTCCTCTCCCTCCCTCCCTCCCTCCCTCCCTCCCTCCCTCCCCCCTCATTCTTTTTCGTTCTTTCTTTCCTTTTTGGTTTTTTGAGACAGGGTTTCTCTGAATAGCCCTGGCTGTCCTGGAACTCACTCTGTAGACCAGGCTGGCCTCGAGCTCAGAACTCTGCCTGCCTCTGCCTCCAAGTGCTGGGATCCAAGGTGTGTGCCAGCACTGCCCGGCTTCTTCTGGCTCTTTCAAATGATGGGTACATTTCTAGTATGAATGTGTAGGAAGTGAGCACGCTTTCACCTATTAGACCAGTTTACACAGGCCTCAAAGAAATGATGTCTGCACTGTGTCCTTCTCCTCTCTGAAGGTGTTTTATTGACCAGAATTTAGGTTAAAAAAAAAGAAAAGAAAAGAAAAGGAAGTTAGAAGGGGGGGGGGATAATAGTTACAGCACCTAATCAGAACTCAGAAAGTGGGGCTTAGCCGTGAGGATCTGGTGCGTGGGGAAGGAGGGGCTTTTCCTCCATTACCTGTCTGTCAATGGAGCCATCCTCCCCAGCCTCTAAACACACCTTAGGGTACGCCATGCTTCTTGAAGCCACAGCATTCTCAGGAGTGCTTGCCTGCACAAGTGGCTGACAGGCCCGTCTCACGGATTCAACAATCCTTGACATTTAGACTGGAAACAAAGTCAACTTGACTAAAGACAGCGACATTGCCCATCTCCTGTGAAAGATCAATGGCTGCACGCAAAGGAGCTGTGTTCCTCGAGTTTGCTGGAAGACGCCACAGTTTTTCTTGTCCGGGGGAAGTTAAACATTTAAGCACACCAACACGCAATTTCCTCTGCAGATAAGAACTGTGTGCTTTGATCCCCCAGCCAAGGATTTCATCTTCAGAGTGGGGCATGCACATGTTCATTGTTGCCTTAGGTAATTTTCGAGTTGTTACGAAAGCTTAAGAAGTAAGAGATTTGGTGAGATGGCTCAGTATGTAAGAACACTGGCCGTTTGTAGAGGAACTGTTTTCTGTCCCCAGAGCCCACATTGGGTGGCCCACAGCTCTGGCTCTAGGGGGTTTGATGTCCTCCTCTGGCCTTCACAGAGCCATGAGGTCCTCAACCTGAACCCTGGGATATCTGTTAACAACTCAGTGTTGCCCCGTCTCCTCTCTCCCACCCTGTAAGGAGGGAATAAAGTCTTTGGAAAGGCAGAGGTGGCGCACGCCTTTAATTCCCGCACTTGGGAGGCAGAGGCAAGTGGATCTCTGAGTTCGAGGCCAGCCTGGTCTACAGAGTGAGTTCCAGGACAGCCAGGACTACACAGAGAAACCCTGTCTCGAAAAAACAACAAAAACAAAAACAAAAACCCAAAACCAACCAAACAAACAAAATAAAGTCTTTGAAAAGACCATCTTGTTCTGGGCCTGATTCTGACAATCTCCACTCGTTTACACCAGCCTCGGAATGTCCACAGAGACGTCAGCATTCTCCCGCGGTGGCTGAGATGGCTCACGGTGGCTTCTCTTGCCATGTGGTACTTTGGCTGTCTGACAGTCACTGCCGGATGCTGACCTACAGCAGCTGTGTTTCTGTCTGCCTGAAGACTACACTTCTGCTCTTCTGAGCCCTGTGGATAGTGTCAGGGATGGGTGGACCCAGATACATCTTTCTGTTTGAGACAATAGGAACGGATCCAGTATCCTTAATTAAATCCCGATGACCCCAGTGGACAGACCAGCCTTTCCTGTGTTCTCCCTGTCTCATGTGGTCACTGATTCTTCTTACATTCAAGGAAGCTGCTGGACTTTTGTAAGTTATTTTTTAATTTAAATATTTATTTTAAACCTTTTAAAAATTATGTTCAGGTGTGTGTTAATGTGTATATGGGTGTGGGCCATGTGTGCACAGGTGTCTATGGATACCAGACACCAGAGGTGTCAGATCTCCTAGAACTGGAGATACAAATGATTGCGAGTTATTTTAAATAGATGCTAGGAACTGAACTTGGGCCCCCTTAAAGTGGGTCTCAGCCTTTGACTCATCTTTCCAACCCCCGAGTTTTTAAAAATAAAAACATATGTGTATATACATATCTGCTTGTATCTATGTGGGCATGTGTATGTGAATGCAGTGAATTCTGAGGCCAGAAGAGGGCGCCAGCTCACCCAGATCTAGAGTTAGAGGTAGCTGTGAGCTGAGACAGGAACTCAGGCCTCTAGAACAACCTTCCCCACTCCTGACCATGGAGCAACCCCTCCAGCCCCCAAAGCTCTCCGTCTTTATGAGCCAGTCTATCTGCGGCTCATTTACAAGCATCAGTGGCTGAGTAGAGGGACAAGCCACCTGGCCATCAATTTCGGTTTAGGTCTGTGGACAGGAGCTGCACACCTTCCGTGCTGACATTTTACAGCACATCCCGGAACGCTGATTTATGTGCCAATCATAGTATCTGCCTTAGCAGAGAAAGAAGGAATCATCTGTAGGGCGATCACTTACACTTAAAGTTTGAGGAAGGCACATTGTCACATTGAATTGTTCAATTTCAGTTTTATAAGCAACTAATTTAATAAATAGCTCCTGACCTAATTTCTGTCAGTTACTTAAGAAGGCTGCAAAGTGATTTATATGAATTTTCTGGGAAGTGGGTGCTGAGCTAGGTTTAGAGATATATGTGGTTTACTGGGGGATAAGATGCCTCGGAAAAGCAAGGGATTGAAACTGGAGATGCAGTGTTTCCCACAGAGGGATACCCTGGAGCCAAGATAATCTCACTCCCTGAGACAAGTCTTGTACTGGACAGAAATGGCAAGAGCCCTGGCAACCCAATCCTTTTCTAAGGTTATTCCAGCAAGAGGGTGGTCTGTTCTTAAAAGGTGGGGGAGATTCTGAAGGTGCGGGGGCTGGAGGTGACTGTCATGTATATATGCTCTTTGTAGTTGTTGACATAAAAGTGCAGCTTGCACCTCAAAGGGAATAAGAGATTGTTTGGAGTCAAATCCGAGTGGCCATGGCCCAGAACACAGATTCAGACAACTCCAAAGACCCTGTTCTGTTCCATTGGTAACAGTTTCATGAAGCTATGCAGCACTAACAAAGAAATATTCAAGTCAGCACACTTTTCATGTATTTTTAAAAGATTTCTTATTTTATTTTTAAGTATGTGTGTATACATGTGCATGTGCACATGTATGCATGCGTGTGTGCATGTTTGTGTGTCTGGGAACAGAACAGCATTGGGAACGGTGCTCTGCCGAGCTGTGCTTGCTCTTAGCCACGGAGCCATCTCTCTAACTTCTGAAGAGGCTTTTTAAAGGCATTGGTAGGAATCTTAAGAAGGCAGGGTGTAGCAAAGTGGGTAATCTCTGCTGCAGGTTTCAGGGATTACTTGAGGAGATTCCACCAGCCTTTGGGTTTGTGGAAGCTAGAAGTCTGTACACTAAAAGAGTTTGCCTATCAGTCACACGGAGAGGCTCTCTCTCTCTCTCTCTCTCTCTCTCTCTCTCTCTCTCTCACACACACACACACACACACACACACACACAGAGAGAGAGAGAGAGAGAGAGAGAGAGAGAGAGCAATGGGCAGTAAGCACAAGATGATCTGGGCTCGCATCATGTGACAGCACTCCAGCTCCTCACAACTGGTCCATCGGCCTTGTCAAAAGTCTGACAGAGGTAGGGACTTTTTCTGGAAACTTTACTTCTGGTTCAAATGCAAATTCTTGCACAAGATCCAAGGAACACACCCTGTCTTGGCAGTCCTGACTTTCTCTGGCCACCTTCACAGTGTTTGTCCGCTCTTAAGAAAATCTCTCAGAAGTGCCCATTGCGGAGAGCACGTCTCCAAAACCAGCAAATCTCTTTCCTTTGTATAAATTACCCAGCTTCTGTTGCAATAATGGAAACAGCTGGCCATGCTTAGCACGTGTGGCTGCGTACGACTTAGTGACGCTTTCACTACATCCTCTGCCATTACTGCGTGTGGCTTAGTGACGCTTCCACTACATCCTCTGCCATTCCTGCGTGCGACTTAGTGACGTTTTCAGCTACATCCTCTGCCATTCCTGCGTACGACTTAGTGGCGCTTCCACTACATCCTCTGCCATCCCGTCTCAGCGCATATTTTGTCCAACAACTTCTCAGGTTTAACACAGTGGAGGCAAACCCTCATTTTCTAGAATAATGCTTCTGTTTTATCTTTTCTTCACACAAGCCAAGTACAGAGTCATTCCCGCCGTCCTATCTATCATAACGACCACAGTAGAGAAGCTTCCTGAGGAATGTATGTGATATGGTTTGGGGGGGGGGAGGCGCATACTAGTCATTATTTTGATTTTTTTTTTTCTGTCGTAGGTTCTCATGTAGCCCGTGTTGGCTTCAAGTTGGCCGTGTGGCTTAGGAGGACCTTGAACTCTCTATTCTTCTGCCTCCGCATTCCGAGTGCTGGGACTGCAGATGTGCCCTCATGTCCAGCCTTGACTCATTATTTGCCCCATTTTACAGAGAAGAGCTGGAGGCTTTCGAGCCTGTCCGTGGTTTTACAGCTAACATAGGATTGCAGAGTCTCCAGCACACATATCCAGCCCATGCAGATGTAGTTAATTGAGTTTGTTGAGACTTGTTTTTTTTCTATCCCTGGTAACAACCTAACTTATGGAATTCTAAAAAAGCAAAACGAACAAACAAACAAAAACCCAAACAAACCAACCAACCCCACTCCCACTCCATACAAGACATGTGTGAGCATGTAGGTCATTTGTAACATGCTTGACTAGTATACACAAAGCTAGAGTTCGATTCCCCACCACCTCATAAGCCAGGTGGGAATGGCAGGTGTCTGAACTTGGGTTCTCCTGACAAATCACCCAGCGGGGCTGTTGTTATGATTAAGTCATGAATGTGTGTGTGTGTCAGCCTCGCACCTCACAGTCTCGCCGCCTGCCAGCTCACCTTCCATCCCTGTGTCTGCTGCCACTCAGAATACAAAGACACAAGAACTCTAAGCTGTGTTTTATTCTAGAGTCATTGAGTGCTTGCATTTAAGTGTGTCTGAATAGAATAATGGCCTCTGACCAATGCGGGCAGGCCTCAAGGCAGTGGGGTGATGGGTGTAGTCAATCCTTAATGCTCTTCTGTGATTTCATGGCAAATCATGACAACGTGCCATCTCAGGGCTGGTGAGATGGCTCAGTGGGTAGAGGTGCTGCTTGCCAGGCTTGGTCACCTACACTTGATTTCTGGGAGCCACATGGTGGAAGGAGAGAGTCTACGTCTGTGAGATGTCCTCTGACCTGCACATGTCATGGAGGTGTGTCCTTCCCAAAAAGCAAATGTAAGGAAAAGAGAATGTGTCACTTTTCCTTTTAAGTGATTTAACTAGAGGTGAATTTCCATGTGCTTATTTAAATTGTCGTTCATTTATTTTTGCTGCCTCTAATAGTGTAAGGAGCTAAGTAAGGACAGAAGGCACAGTGACCCCAACTTGGCCACACAGAGCTGGCAGTGAGTAAGCGTTTTGCATTTGTTTAAGAGCTTTGGTTAAAGCTGATGACCCAGCAGGATGGAAACACAGCTTTGATCTCTCTTCTGGCTTGGCGACTGCCCAGATTCTGATCAATAATTCATTCAAAGAGAATCCAAGTTGCGAGAAAATCACTTAAGTTTATTGGACCGATTTCTCCATCACTGGATACTTAAGCTGCGTCTTAGTGTTGACATTAGGGGCTGTGCTGGGTAAACACTCAGACTCAGTATCTTAATCTCGTAAGATTGTATCTCTTGCTCACACAAAGTGCAATGAGTTCAGGCGCCTCACTGCAGATGCCCCGCCCCTCACTCCCGACGCTCCGCCCCTCACTCAGATGCTCCGCCTTGCTGTAGACGTTGAACATATAGACTACACGGTAGCCTCTAGTTTTCTCTGACTGACCACGCGCACTTCATCACCAGTGCAAGAATTCACAGAGGCTGGTTTAGGGGTAGGCGTAGACTCGAACTTGAATCTACTCATGTCATGTCTGCTTATATTTAGTGACCCAAAGTGTAGTCCTGCAATCAAATCTGAGACCATAAAGGCCAGGAAATGTCAGTAAACAGAGGAAATATTTTTCTGAATGCTAATAGTTTATATCATAGATTAGTTCCAGTTTATTGCTATGATAAACAATTCTGAGATGAACATTACTTTATTTCTATTTTTGTTCACATTATTTTCCCTAGAACCTACTACTTATAGTTCAATTTGAAGTTAACAAATGAATTTTATGAAAGTGCCTTCGCTGGAGAGCTGAATCAAGTCCTTTGTCACTGCTAACATAACTGTAATCGCCTTCTCCATAGCCTTTTAAAATTAAAAAAATATTTCATATGTCTGAGTATTTTGTCTGTGTGAAGATCTGTGTGCCTCACCTGTACCTGGTGCCTGAGGAGGCCAGCAAAGGCTGTCATGTTCTCTGGACCTGCAGGTGCAGGTGCCCGTGGTTGTGAGCTGCATGATATGGCTACTGGCACAGAAGAAGAGCAGTTTCTCTCATCTACTGGGACATTTCTCCCTACCCTCGTCAACAAGACTCCTGCTTAGTTAAATGTAGACATTCATTCTCCAACATCATTATCCATTCCCCACAGCTGGTATTAGTCAGACTCCCTGGTTGTGAACATGATCAATTATGTGATGTGATGTATGTAAGCATGCATGCATGTATATATGTGGGTATGCATGTATGAATGTATATATGTGGGTATGTGTTGTGGATAGCCCTGGGCTTATATTTTGATGCTAATTCTACTCCTCAGAGGGCCTGCAGATGGGGAGTTGCCTTGTGAACCTTCTCCCCACCTTAACTTTTCAAATAAAGGCTTGAGCCAATGATTGGGCAGGAGGAAGTGGGAGGAGCTGAGTCTAGGGGAGGAGCGATGGGGGTGAAACAGGGAGGGGAGGAGCTACGGTAGATCAACTGAGAGGTGGCAGGCTCATGGCCTGGAGAAACCACAAGTTATGTGGGATAATAAAGATGGAAATAGAGTAGTGGAGTGGGAGGTGGCCCAATCTAGGGTTGTAGCTTGTTTTGTTAACTGATTGAGTTGAGCTTTCTTTTACCCGGGAATTGGGTTGGAAACAAAGTAGCAACAGGTATGCATGTATTTGTGTATGTGGGTGTAGATGTATTTATGTACGTGGGTTTGCAGGTATGTATGTGGGTATGCATGTATGAATTTATATATGTGGGTATGCATGTATTTGTTTATGTGGGTGTACATGTATGTATGTATGTATGTGGGTTTGCTTGTATGTGGGTATGCATGTAGTATGTGGGTATGCATACATGTATATGTGTATGTATGTCAGTGTGTATGTGTGTGTATGTATGTATGCATGTGTGCATGTGCCACAGAGCACATGTAGAGGTCAGTGCACAACTTGTGGAGCCAGTTCTCTTCTCCCACCTTTATGTCCTGCTCTAGTTAGCTGAACTGTCAGCTTAATGCACCTATGGGCACCTGAGAAGATGTCGCCCAGGTCATCTGGGCTTTGGCCTGCACAGATGTTCCTGAGGGAAATATCTTGATTGCTAATTGATGTAGAGGGTCCAGTCCGCCATGGGCGGTGCCATTCTCTAGGCAGGTGGTCCTGGGCTGTGTAAGAAGCTGGCTAAGCATGAACCTGGGAGTGAGCCAGCGAGCAGCGTCCCTTCCTGCCCTGACCTCATTCACCATGCACTGTGACCTGCAGTGAATAAGACCTTTCCTCCCCTAAGTTACTTCTGTTTGTAGCGTTGTCACAGCAGACAGGAAACTACAACCGACACACGGGTTCTAGGGACGGGACTCAGGGTGTCAAGCTTGCGTGTCATTGAGCCATCTAGCCAGCCCTGGGTGTTATTTTGGGCAGGAAGTTTGGAAAAACCTTGAGTACCTGATAGTCACTTTTAAGTATGTTCAAAGCTGTTTATTTACTCATTCCGATCCTTGCTCACAGACAGACATTAAATCCAGCCCTGGGTGAGAGTGGAGAAGGACTCTGTTCTCCAGGGACTCTCTTCCAGTTGTTTCCCAGCAATGAATGCTGGTTATAAACGCACCAGTGAGAGACGTCCAATGTTGTCAACCCAGAGCCGCCAACAGAGTAGGTGTGGCATGGAGCAAATCCTGGCCTTGTCCCTTCCTAGTTAGTGCCAGTAGCAGTGGAGAGCTAGCAGCTCGCCAGCATTCTGCTAATACTGTTACCCTCTTCAAGATTGTCTATGGCTAATATATAAACAATTACTAAGGAAAAGACAGAATCACTAAATAGGCATGGGCTTTCATCAGCGGGAGGGCCCACCTTCCACTGATTAGTTAGTTATACATTGAAAAGGGAGTGACTGTACAGCAGAAATGACATTAAATTGTGAATACATGTCTGTGTATGTATACATGTGTGCACATGTCCACGTGTGAGTGTGTGTGTGTGTGTGTGTGTGTGTGTGTGCATGAATAAGATGAGAGGCAGAGGTCGGATGACCAAAGATACAAGGTAATAAGATCTGACAGATCCCTCTTGGGCCAATCCATTGAACTGGCTGTTTTTTTTTTTTTTGTTTTTTTTTTTTTTTGTGTGTGTGTGTGTGTGTGTGTGTTTGTTTGCTTTTGCTTTTGTTTTTTGACACAGGATAATTAAGAAGTGCACCTCCACATCTGGCCCAAGTGGGTGGGTCTTCAGAGGCTATTTAAAGATAAGTGCTCTATATGCAGTAGCCAGGCAGGCACAGGTACTGGCGTGCAAGCACTAAAACGAGCAAGATGGCAAAGGTTTGCAACGGCAACGACAGAGCCACCTTCTTCCCCAGCCCCAGCATGAAGCAGCCACCTTCTCCCCCAGCCCCAGCATGAAGCAGCCACCTTCTCCCCCAGCCCCAGCATGAAGCAGCCACCTTCTTCCCCAGCCCCAGCATGAAGCAGCCACCTTCTTCCCCAGCGGCCAACATGAAAGTCAACATGTGGTGCCCACGTATGGACCCACAAAATCCAGGGGCTCAGACTTTGGATATCTAGTTCACGGTGTGAATTACTGTGTTAACTCTCACCTCCTGCTCCAGGTGGAAAAATGCTCCGTTTTACCCCCATTTATGTCCTAACCCCTGAGACCTGTGACATGGAAAAAACTCAAATACAATAGGTATTTGAATTATGAATTTCCATAATTTATTCAGAAATGTTATACAAAAATTTTCAGTTTTATCAGAAAATGACTCCACCTTCTTTTCCACATATTTATTGTTTTACATGTAGGCCTTTCATTGTATCTGAAATTTTATCACAAAAATCTTCAATTTTATCAATTTTTCTATGTTATCATCCATAAGTTATATGTAAAGCTTCAGAATTAAAAGAATATATGTCCACGTCATTTTTCAATTGTATTGTAATTGTATTTGTATGCCTATCATTGTATCTGAGTTTTCGTTTTTCAAAAATATCTTCAGATTTAAAGATTATCTTATATTATCCTCAATTTTATCATACATATGTTAGATGAAAATCTTCAGTTTTATAAAAATATCTCCACCTCCTTTTTCAATTATATTCTAATTGTATTTGTATGCCTATCATTGTATCTGAGATTTTAGTAGAGAATAACTTCAATTTAATCAGTTATAGTATGGAATCCTCAATTTTATCATACATATGTTAAATGAAAATTTTCAGTTTTATGAGAAAACCTCTCATCTTCCTTTTTCAATTGAATTTTCATAGTATTTGAAAACTCGTCATTGTATCTGAGATTTTTTTCAAAAAATCATCAATTTTATAAATTATCCTAAGTTTTCCTCAATTTCATTACACATATGTTAGAGGAAAATCTATTTTATAGGAAAATGGCACCACTTCCTTTCTCAATTATTTTCTAATTGTATTTGTATGCTTACCATTGTATCTGTGAAAATTACCACAAAAATCTACAATTTTTAAATTTTTCCTATGAATTTCCCTTACTTTACCAGACATATGTAATATGAAAACTTTAGTTTTATCAAAAAATGTCTCAACTTTCTTTTCAGTTATCTGATAATTCTATTTGTAAGCCTATCATTGTATGTGAGATTTTTCAAAAAAAAAATCTTAAATTTGATCAGATATCTTATGTAATCCCCAATTTCATCATTCAGATTTCAGATGAAAATCTTCAGTTCTATCATAAAATATCTCCACTTCCTTTTTCAATTGAATTCTAATTATATTTGTATAGTTATTATTGTATTTGAATTTTTTTCAAAAAAAATCTTCAATTTTATACATTACCTTAAGCTATCCTCAATTTTATCATACATATGTTAGATGAAAATCTTCATTACTTTACAAAAATTTCTCCATTTCCTTTTTCAATTACATTATAATTGTATTTATATGCCTATTAATGTATCTGTTTTTTTAAAAAACATACTCAATTTTATAAATTATGTTATGGTATCCTCATTTTTATCATATATTTATTAGGTGAAAATCCTCAGTTTTATATGACAATGTCTCTGCATCTCTTTTAGTTATATTCTAATAGTATTTCTATGCCTATCATTGTATCTGAGTTTTGCCCAAATAAACCTTCAATTTTATCAATTACCCTAGTAATCCTTTATTTTATCATACATATGTTAGATGAAAATCTTCAGTTTTATCATAAAATATCTCCACTTCGTGTTTCAGTTTTATTTTAATTCTATTTCTAACAATTTCTAACATATGTATGATAAAATTGAGGATTACATAGCTTAATTGATAAAGTTGAAGATTTATTCAGAAAAAAAAACTCGGATACTATGATAGGCATACAAATACAATTAGAATACAATTCAAAAAGAATTTGAAGACATATTCTCTGTTAATTCTAAAGATTTACATCTAACTAATGTATGATACAATGAATAACATAAGAAAATTGGTAAAATTGAAGATTTTTTTGATAAAATCTCAGATTCAATGATCTGATAACAAAGACATTTATTCAGATTTAATGAAATTACATAAGATAATTGATAAAATTGAAGATTTACTTGGAAAAACCTCAGAAACAATGATCTGCAAACAAAGACATTTAGAATATAATTGAAATGGGAAGTGGAGATATTTTCTGATAGAGCTGAAGACTTTCTTCTAAAATATGCATGATAAATTCAGGATTACATAAAATAACTGATAAAATTTTAGATAAAAAAAAACTCAGATTCAATGATTGGCATCCAAATATAATTAGAATATAATTGAAAAGGGAAGTGGAGATATTTTCTGGTCGAATTGAAGATTTTAATCTAGCATATGTATCATAAAATTGAGGATTACATATGATAACTGGAAAAACTGCATATATAAATAGGACCTTGATGTGGATAAATAAATATATATATGTATGTGTGTATGTGTGTGTTTATGGATACACACACACACATATATATATATATGTGTGTGTGTGTGTGTGTGTGTGTGTATATATATATATAATGGATATATATTTGTTTATATTTATATTTATAGTTTTATATTTTTATTTATGTGTATCTGTCTATAACACCAGTTCTAGGGATTCAATACCTTCTTTCAGTATCAATGGGCACTGCACACATATGCTGTGTGTGCATATATGCACAGGCAACTAAACACACATTAAAAAGAAGCCCCTGCTCTAGGATGCTTTTCCCTGGTGTTGACCATGCGGTTGTTTTATTCTTGAACATTAGATGGTGCTCAGCATCCATGTTTCTAACGTCGTCAGCCAGCTCTTCTAATTTATAATAATTAGGAACACATGATAGTTGTTGAAATAGTTGAACTAGTTGTTTGGGGAAGTGCAAATCCCACTGTTACAGACTCAGAAAACCCTGCCTGAGAGCAGCAATGATCGACAGCCCACTCGAGGCCCGAACAGTCCCTGCCAATGCAAGACTCAGAGACTGAGCTCATTTTCTGTCCGATGTGTAGAGCTGCCTATATCCCGTCATGGTGTGGAAACGTGAAGAGTAACATCCCTTCAGAATCCCTGAGCAACACGGAGCCGCAGAGCACAAGAAAGTGCCCGGGAGGTGAGAGCTACGGGGAAAGTCAGCAGCCCAGCGAGCCGTCCGGCGTTCGTGGTCTTAAACTGGTGCGTTCAGAGTTAAGAAAAGGCCGCAAAGGCGACCTCCCTGTCTTCCCTTGAAAATGATTTACTCCAGTCAGCGAAGTGCTGGGCAGCAGCAAAGGGAGCGCCATTGTCCACCCGGTGGGCAGGGCGCCATCTCCTTCGCGTTCTGAGACAGGGTCTCACTATGTAGCCAGGGCTGGTCTGGAACTCACTATAGACCAGGCTATCCTCAGATGGGATATTATGCAGGGATCACCCCAAGTCACTTGATCCTGACCATAATTTTTTTTCTCTCTAACTTTTTCTTTTGAGGCAAGGCCTCACTCTGCAGCCCAGGCTAGCCTAGAGCGATATAGAAACCTTCCCTCTCAGCCTGTCCAGTGCTGGGGTTACAGGCATGACTCAGAATGCAAAGACCAGCACAGTGATTTGTTCTCTATTTTCTTGAATTAGTGTAATTAAACAGTAAAATGTGGCAGAAAAGAAAGACAGGTTAGGGAGGGCCACTTCTGTGGAGAAAGATATCCTTTGCAGAGACAAGCTGCTCTCTGGCCTCTCCACAAGGAAGAGAGGCCCTGCAGCTGTGGCCTGCAGGGGGAGGAAGCAAGGACTGGGAACAGTTTTTAAACTTTGCCACTGTTGTAGCAAGTGAGAGAACTTTATTACAAGTCCGAGATCACCACCATCTCCCAAACTAGATGTTAGTAATGCATAGAAATCACACACACACACACACACACACACACACACACATGCACATCTGTGAAGGGAGTGAGAGACAGGAAGATGGACAAGCACTTGCAGAGACTATAGGTTGATGTTGGGCGACTTCCTCTACCGCTCTCCACCTCATTTGTTGAACCCGGAGCACGATGGTATGTCAGTGGGTACACTGTGAGGCAGGGGACGGAGTGAGTGAGGGCTGGAGAGAGTTGGGGTGCAGAGATGAGGAAGTAAGGCCCTGGCTAGGAAAGGCAGGAAGAAAACCGGCTGTGTTTGAAACCTATGCCCAGGACCACAAGAGGGACCCACTTGCTCACTCACTGGTACCACTCTTCCTACACAACAGCTTTAGAAAACTCTAAAGATGCTGATGAGTGAAGGTATAAATAGAGATACAGGTGTTGGCCATTATTGTAGAGAAGGAAACCGGGTGCTTCCACCAGGCCGCCGGGAGGGAAGGAAAGCTGTAAGGGATTGCACTCCAGCCCTTTGCGCCTGCCCTTCCGGCGGGTACAACTCTGGGCTGAGATGCTGTCTGATTCTTACAGATTTTCCGTGTCTCTGTTCGGCCAGAAGGTGCTGCTACAGCACAGTGAGCCACAGAGGACAGACTCATGCAGAAGTAACCGGCGCCAAGAGGGATAAAGATGTCAACTGTGCCCATATGAGAAGCCAGGCACAAAGATATCCATTATGAGGGGAGAGAGGGCTCCGCTGTAGCGCGTCCCCTCTATAAATAGCTCAGCTAAATGTAAACAGCGAGGGCCGCCCTGTGATGTTTGCGGCTGCGTAACCAGCAGCCTGGCGGTCCTCATTAACGCCCCCTTCTCACACAGAGGCTTCTGTACTGGGAATCTGGGGCAACATAGTATGATCTGTAACTTTTTTTTTTTCCCCTAGCAGGGTGTAGCGTACATGGAATAAAAACGAGAACTTAAAATCAGCAGACTTTTATTTTTATTTTTAACAAACACAGCTTTGCTTTACTGTATAAAATCCCATATGTTACAGGAAGAGCGCCGCGCAGGCAGCGAGGGTGAACAAAGGAGCGGAGCGAGCGCCGGCCGCGGTTTCAGAAACTTGGGATTTCTTCTGATGGTGGCAAACAACACTCAAACAAATACTTCTTTTAAAGATGTCACACCATCACTCAAAATGTTAAACCGTTTATAAAAAGAGTGTCTTTAAACTGTGCTGAGGCATAATTGTATTCAGAACGACTCATTTTACTTTCAAAACTTAGACCAGGGTAACTTTTCTTTTTTTTTCTTTTTGAAGTGAAGCTTTCTCTACCGCAGGAAGCAAACTGCGTATGGGATTTCAGTTCACCCCAAGTTAACTCAATAAACCAACCAAGAATAGACTAAGGGGTCCAGGGGCCCAGGCTTTCCAGCCTCCTTTGACACCCTGTATTTTAAAAAGCAAATAAGTGAAAGTAGGTGTGTGGAAATTGTGTGCACCCCCTTACTGTCAGATTGTTCCTGGGTGTGTCAGTACATGCACATTTTCTCAGCATGCGGAACGGAAAGGCAGGAGGACCAACCAGAAAGAAGTTCAAGGCCAGCCTGGAGCATATGAGATTCTGTCTTAAAAACACACCAAAGGGGAAAAAATAAGGGAGGAGAGAGGAGAGAGAAAGAGAGACACAGAGACAGAGAGACACAGAGAGACAGAGAGACAGAGAGAATGAATTGGATTGGCCTGGTGTGTCTGGGTCTAGCAAGCTGTATCTGAGGAATACCCCAGAATAACCCATTAGTTCTAGAGGGCGTAGGTACCTAACCTCAGTGGAACTTATTCTTTGTAGCTCTGACTGGCAGGGGCTGGATATGTAGACCAGGCTGTCCTCAGACGCACAGAATCCAAGCACATCTGCCAGAATTACTGACGTGTGCTAGTATGCTCAGGCTGGCCAGTCTATTTCATGTTCTCTGTTTTATCATATGCCTTATGACCCAAGGTGTACATTAATTTTTCTGTCACTATTTCTGATGTGTATGGACAGATTCCTGATTTATCCAGAACTCTCTTGTCCAGTAACTAAGTCACAAAATAATTCAATATTTCAATATTGAATAATTCAATAATTCTATATAATTAATTCATAAACAATTATTTTCTGATATACAGAGTTAAGAAACTAGTATTTAGTGTGATGGCAGCTTTCACTGACTCAAAAGACTTCTTTCAAAGCTTTAATTTTTTTTATTTTTTACTTTTTTTTAAAAAGATTTATTTATTATGTATTCAGTGTTCCACCTGCATGTATGCCTGCAAGCCAGAAGAGGGCATCAGATCTCATAACAGATGGTTGTGAGCCACCATGTGATTGCTGGGAATTGAACTCAGAACCTTTGGAAGAGCAGTCAGTGCTCTCAACCTCTGAGACATCTCTCTGGCCCTATTTATTTATTTTTAATTATGTGTCTGATATGGCAAGCATCTGCACACATGTGCACATGAGTGTAATGTCTGCCGAAGCCAGCAGAGGGTGCAGGTTCTGGTGGATTTGTAGTTATTAGTGGTGATGAGGAATCCGACACAGTGAAGGGAACCACACTCTGGTCCTCTGGATTCCGTGTGTGTTCTTAAGAGTTGAGCCATCTCGCCAGCCTCTTGTCTGTCTGCATATATGCATGTCCCACTCGAGCGGCCATAGGTGCTTCATGTACATTATTGCAACAGCCCTGTCATATCCACAAGATGGTGTCACACAGCATTCTTCCCCGTCTTCCGGTTCTTACAGTCTTTTTTTGTTTTGTTTTGTTTTGTTTTGTTTGGATTTGGTTTTTTGGAGACAGGGTTTCTCTGTATAGCCCTGGCTGTCCTGGAACTCACTCTGTAGGCCAGGCCGGCCTCGAACTCAGAAATCCGCCTGCCTCTGTCTCCCAGAGTGCTGGGATTACAGGCGTGTGCCACCACAGCCTGGCCTTACAGTCTTTTTGTTTTCTCTTCTGTCATAGTCTCTGGGTTTTGGAGGGGTCATCCAGCTGTCTCGTTAAGAGCTGTCAAAAAGAAATTCAATGATCGGCGTGGGTCTGTTTGTGAGAACGCATGTCTGATTAACTTTATGTTCACCAGTTTGGCGCCCTTACACGACAACTGCATGTTTGATGCTAGCTTTGTGCAGGGCGCTGCTCTGGGCCACTGGCATCTGCAGGGAACCACATCCAGTCCCCCGCCTCTGTGGACTACACTGTTCCAGCAGCAGGCAAGGAATGAATAGAGCCGTGGCTGGAGGGAGAGAGGGTGGTGGAGGGAGTGAACAGAGCTGGAAAGGGTGTGAGCAGGACAGACGGGGTGGGGCTCGTGGGATAGGATGGCAGGTGGAACTTCCAAGGAGGCTGCAGAGGGCGGGAGCCATTGGGCTTGCTTCGGAAAAGCCCCTCTTGCATTTTGTGTTGAGCGTTCTCAGTGAATGGCAGAAAGGCCCAGTGGCAGGCCTTGTAATTCAGATGAGGGTGATCGTGGCTTGCTCTCTGAGGTGAAGACAGTAGCGAATCAAGAAGGCATCTCGCCAGAGCAGCAAAGGGTTGTGAGACAGAGACAGGACAGCCCTGGGACTTCATCGCGATCAGCTGATAAAGGAGAACCAGAACAAAGGGCTTGATGCCCGCTGGCATAAGTGACTCTGAAATGTGCCAGCAGAAGAGCAAAGGTGTCTCCTAACCTCGGAGATACAGGATCAGAACATGAGGGGCCGCGGGGATGATCCAGCAGAGCAGAAACTGTAAAGATGGAGGAGGGATGTCTCCATCAAGAAAAGAGGTGCCGCATCTCTCTCTGCTCTATCCAGAGGCAGACCTCCGTCCCACTGTGGGACAAACACCCTCCCCCCTCCCCTCTCCCCTCCCCTTTCTCCCTGCTCCTCTGTCTCCTGTCTCGGTCTCTTATTCCTTGCCTGGACTTTGGCCACCTCCTCCTGAGGCTGATTCCCAAGGTCCATCTATCAAAGTCCCCTTTGTCTCACCGCAAGGGCAAAAATCGACCATCCCACCCCCTCTTTTTCTATCCCAGGCAATTAGAGTCTAGAAAGGTAGAAAGTCTTATTGATTTAAAAGAAAATTATTGAGAAGACATATCAAAACATGTTTCTCACAGGCCTGTATAAAATACAATAGCCTGCCTCATCATCCAGTGTGATGGATAGAGTGTCTCAGTGTCCATCAACTGATGAACATCTATAGAGTGTGTGTGTGTGTGTGTGTGTGTGTGTGTGTGTATGTGTGTGTATGTATGTGTATGTATGTATGCGTGTGTGCCATTCGGCCATGAAAAAGATCTTATAACATGTATAGAAGAGGAGATCATCAAGATAAGTGAAAAAAAAAACTTCAGGTTTTAAAGAATAATATAGGTTTGTAGCACATGATGTGACTGGTGAATTCTGAAGAGGCTGATTTCACAGACACTACGGTGCACCCGCAGTCACCAGAAGGTGGGGCGAATAGGAGGGAAGGCCAGGGAGAGGGGCGTCAACGGGCATTACCTCACGAGGCAGGGATGCTCATGTGCACAGTAGGGCGATTACAGAGGAGAAGAACATAGTGTGCATTTCAGCAAGCCAGGATAAAGGAGCGTGCTTTTATCACAAGGAAACAATAACTAAGGAGACAGGTGTGCTTAACCTGGTTTAAATACCACACAGGGCAATAGCTGGTATTAAATGTCTACTTGTTACGATTTAGGATCACATAGGAAGAGGCCGAATGAGGGACTGCCGAGATTGCTAGGCCTGTGGGCAGGCATGCCTGTAGGGGATGGTCTTGATTGTTAATTGACGCATGAAAACCCAGGCTGTTGTGTGAAGCGCCATTTGCTAGCCGGCAGTCTCCTTACTGTCCTTGACGGTGGACGCGCTGTGCCTAGCTGCTTGTAATCTTGCCTTGCCTTTTTCTGGAAGGCGGATTGTGACCTGGAATTGGAAACCAAACCAGCCCTTCCTCCCCTATGCTGCTTTTCTCCGGACAATTCCCACAGCAGCTGGGATGAACTTAGAACACAAAGTATCTACATTTCAAAGGATCACCTGGCTCTGCACGGATGCAAATCATTGTTATATATTAGCTAAAAACAGTAGACTGTTAAACCAGGTGGGATGCAGTAGCAGTTTCTGTTTCTATTTGTCTTCCAGCAAAACCAGGGGCAGCTAGGACCAACAGGTGGGTGAGTTGGCCTGTAAGGCCGTGCCTTTTCTTATCATGACGTCACAGTGTTTAGGTCCAGGGGGAGTGGCCGAACCCCTCCAGTACTAGTTTAGCAGAGTCACAGAGCACATGCCACATGCTCATAAACTCTTCTAGCTGGTTGTGTATCTAATCACCAGAGTCCTCCACTTTCAGAGGATACGAGCAGCGGGGGGGGCCTTGCAGGCCATATAAGGCATAGAAGTGACGATATTACATCTTTAAAGAAAATACACTGTAAACTGTGACTTCCTCATTGCTTTTGATAGAGGGGCTTGTTTATTTGTTCTCCATCTTCAAACAAAACAAAATCCGCGGCAGTGAGGATGAGTGTGGGAATCTGTGAGGATGGGTGTGGGAATCCGTCGGAACAGAGCAGCTGTTGTTCACGTTCTGCAGGGGCGGGGCAACCTGCGGCCTCCCGCCCGTTCGCCTTCATGGCTGGCCCGGTGACTCGGAGGAGGCCTTCATCCACAGACACAGTGCTCCTGGGAGAATGGCAATTTGGGATCTAGCATATGGGTGTGGGAGGATGTTCTAGCTCACCGTAAAAGCTAAACATTGGAGTCAAAAAGACTTACCGGACAATATGGCGACCGTAGTTCACAGCCTATTCTCTTGGAAATGCTCAAGTGTGGCTACCAGGTGTTTCTCACCGGAGAGACAGAACCTGTGTGAGGTGATATCTGTGCTGACTGACGTGTGCTGACTTACTTGTGTTGCTATACACATGCCACAGTGACATGTCATGTCACATGCACTTCCAAACATGCTGCCCATGGTAAAAACACACATTTTATCTGTTAATTGAAAAGAGGAGTTAAAAACCAGCAACCAATTTCCTTCTTTTCATCTTCTCTCTCCTTCTTCTCTCTCGTTCATTTCCCTTCCTTTCTTTTCTTTCTTCCTATTTTGATTATTCCTTGACTTTTTTTCTAACCCATTAAAGTGAACTATTCTTTCACAATCACACACACACACACACACACACACACACACACCATCTACTTTACTTCTTCCTACCAATTCCCCCTCTATTTCGAATCTTTGTTGGGTGTGGCCCACTGCAGTTAATGAGGGTGTCTACGTGAGGACTAGTAGGGGTTATTTACTTGAGAAAAAACAACTCACCAGGGATCACACCACTGAGAAATATGACTCCCACAGCAAGCAAACTACCTCAAGCTCCTCAGGAGCCAGGGTGGGGGCCTCACCAGTCCCCTCCCCCTCGCCATTTCCATGACAGAATGTTGACAGGCTAGCCATGGCTTTGTCTCCTTTCTTGAGTTCCGCCTTGGGAACCATGATCACAGTGAGTAGGATACTGAGCAGAATCTCGTCCATCTGCTGGGCATATGATCAGCCTAGGAAAGAGTAACACACTAGTAGATTTGTCCAACATGGATGCAACACACACCATACACGCCTTTCTTGCTTTGGACAGACAAGGCTTGGACTCACTATGTAGCTAAGGATGATCTTGAATTTGAATTTCCGTTCTTGTCTCTATCAACACTAGGATCAGGGTATATGCATGTGTGGAGGCTGGGCTCAGGCCTTCCTTCATGCAAGGCCCATGAGGCCAACCGAGCCACAGCTCCAACCGAGCCACGGCTCCAGACTCACATCCACAACACACAGTTTTCATCCTCAGGGTGGTTGTTAAACGGAGACCTCTGAGCTCCTTCAGAGCAGGGCAGAGGCATTCTGAGCATGTGAACTTTAAAACTCAAGTCTAGGTGGTCCGAATATCCTTTGCAAAGAAATCAGCTTAATGTTGATGAATGACAGATTCTAGAGCCACAGATGCCCAGGCGGCCAAATCTGCCTTCGCTTTTTCCTGAGAAGTTGGGAGACTTTTCTGTCAGCATATATCCTGATGGGTCTCAGTGAGGAAATCACCTAAACTGGGAAAATGTTCCCCAAGACCTGCCTGCTGCTGTGTGCTTTTGTGAACCCTGTTTGGGGTCTTCTACTGTATTCACCTTTGCTTGGTCATGGGAGTGGGAAGAAATGATTATTAATATAAAATAATTCCTATGTTTTCGCTCTGGATAGTAAGAGGAAAGGCACGAGGTTTAGAAACATGAGGACAGGTTATACCACGAGTAAGAAAGTTCTTGGCATCTTTCTTTCTTTCTTTCTTTCTTTCTTTCTTTCTTTCTTTCTTTCTTTTTTGGTTTTTGAGACAGGGTTTCTCTGTGTAGTCCTGGCTGTCCTGGAACTCACTCTGTAGACCAGGCGGGCCTCGAACTCAGAAATCCGCCTGCCTCTGCCTCTCAAGTGGGCATCTTTCTATTATCAATGCATGACAACTGGGCTCTGAAGTCTATCTATCACATTTCTATTGAGACTCTAGTACCTTTAAACAGTTAAGTGGATTCTCTGTGTGTGCACTGTTTACAATATAGTTCTTACCTGTTCTTCTAATGGAATGCTTTAAGCCCAGAGCCTTAGGCAGCACCTTGGCATGGGTAGTTCCTTTGAAGGGTGAGAGGTCAGTCAGGGAAAGAGGTCAGCTGAACAGGGTGTTCTGGAAATTGTTCCCCATGGACAGTTCAAGGCCAACAGATGTTGTGTACCAAAGGAGCCATTGTAGGTGCTCAGGAAATCGGGGAGAGAGTAGAGCGCCCAGTGTAGTGCAACAAAAGGAAAATTAACGATGCAGGGAGGGGATTATTGTCCTTCCCCGTATGTGATGGTTTGTATATGCTTGGCCCTGGGGAGTGGAATATTAGGAGGTGTGACCTTGTTGGAGTGGGTCTGTCACTGTGTGTGTGGGCTTTAAGACCCTTATCCTAACTTTCTGGAACACAGTCTTCTGTTTGCCTTTAGTTGAAGATGTAGAACTCTCAGCCCCTCCTGCACCATGCCTGCCTGGCTGCGGCCATGCTCCCGTCTTGATGAGAATGGATTGAACCTTTGAACCTGTAAGCCAACCCCAATTAAATGCTGTCCTTTATAAGAGTTGCCTTGGTGATGGTGTCTGTTCACAGCAGTGAAACCCTAACTAAAACACCATCTCCATGTAGAAGGACAGGAAGGACACTTCTCACTTCAGGGAAAGAGACCTAACCAACACCAATCTTACAATCAAATCAATAGCAGCAGGGTCTGGAGAGATGCAGTCTGGAGTACCCATGACTCTCCTAAAGGACCTGGGCTCAGTCCCTAGCATGCACGTGGCAGTGCTGTCTGCTTGTAACTGATCCCAGTTCCAGAGGATCCGACATGCCTGTGGGCACCCACACACATGTGGTACATGTAATCTCACAAAGCCTCACACACATGACAATGAATTTAAAAAACAAAACCCAAGTAACAGTGCTACCAGGGTGTGGTAATACTAGGCAGAGTCCCAGGACCCCGACCTTTGGCTAAACCCACAGACTGAGACTGTAGTGAGTTCCATAGGGCAGCCGGCAACCTCCACCTGCTCTTCTTTTCGCTCAGGTGGCAGAGAGGGGAGCCAGACTTCACTTGTCGAGGATCAGGGCACAAATGGTAACACAGGGCTGTCTGGGGTTCTGGTGACAGGTCTGCAGAGACCAGAGCAAGGGAGCAAGGACTCACACTCGCTAGAAAGTGAGGATTCCTGCCCCCCACCCCCCATGATGATAGAAACGCACAGAGACCACTCAGGCAACAGACGAAGTCCTATGTATTGGGAGTTGGATCCAACTTCTGACCATGTCAATCCCAACCTTGGAATGGGTCTGGGTCACAGCGTTCCTCCACCTGAGACCGTGTAGAACTTTGTGAGATTCAGGTGTGACCCATTTAACGCCGAGTCAACAGTCGGAGAGCTGTTTCCAGCATCTGTCTCTCCGCCCCGGCAGCGCAGCTTCGTCAGGACAGGGCTTACAGCTGGGACTTGAGCATTCTCCGTGATCCCAGGAAGCTCCTGAGCTCTGGCAGGAGAGATTTCTGCCTTGGATCACATCCTCAGCAGAGATGCAGGACCACAGTGCATTCCTAAGACCGCACAGGTTCTCAGAGCTGGTAGGTGTGGCAACTACCTGTATGGCCAAAGGACTGCCCGTACCAACCCCAGCCCCGGGCAGCATACCAGGGTTAGGATGGGAAAATAACTATCAGTTTGCCTATGGGATTTAATGTTAGATCAGCAAACACTAGCAGCGGGAAGACTCAGGCTCTCCATTACCAGACCTGCCTATAGAGGTGGCATGTGGCTGTGACATGTGGTTGTAGTCTCTCAGACTTTGTTCTTTTTTTTTTTTTTTTTTCTTTCCCCCAAGAGAGGGTTTCTCTGTGTTGTCTCGGCTGTCCCGGAACTCACTCTGTAGACCAGGCTGGCCTTGAACTCAGAAATCTGCCTGCCTCTGCCTCCCAAGTGCTGGGATTACAGGCGTGTGCCACCACTGCCTGGCTCAGACTTTGTTCTAATGTATCAACTGTCACCAGGTGCAGTCAGTCACAAGTCCACCTCAGCTGTAGACAGACAGTAGACACGTGGGGCATGGTCTTAGCCCAGTGTTGTCCTGGTTCTAGTGGGTTGTCACCTCAGAGTGTGACACACACTGCTATATACACAGAGGTAGTATAGGAGGCAGGGCTGGTCCATATACAGCGAGTCTTCCTAGAGCCAGACAGAATCCTGCAGTGTCTAACCAAGGGCATCACAGAATGAGGCATTGAGCCCTACCTGGGTTCTAGCCTGAGTCTTAATGAGGGTAGGCCACCATGAAGAGACGCCATGACAGAAGCAACTCAGTTAAGTCTTCCCTAAGACATCTTAAGATCAAGTCCTCATGGGTGAATGATACAGGGGAAGGTCTCAAGGTTTCAACAGGAGAGAAACAGCACATGGGCATTCCAATTCACGTGACCACACTCCTCTGGAGAAATCTCATGGGTTAGAAGAGAAGCACCAGATTTTTTTTTTTCAGCATAAAGAACTTCAAAAATCAGCCAAAAGCACTGTAGTCAGGAAAACAAAAAACAAAACAAAAAAACCCTCAATTCCTTAGAAAGGAAAGAGATAGCTGGGCAGTGGTGGTGCACGCCTGTAATCCCATCACTTGGGAGGCAGAGGCAGGAGGATTTCTGAGTTTGAGGCCAGCCTGGTCTACAGAGTGAGTTCCAGGACAGCCAGGGCTATACAGAGAAACCCTGTCTTGAAAAACCAAAAATAAATAAATAAAAGTAAATAAATAAAAGTAAAAAATAATAAAAAAACAAAACAAAACAAAAAAAAGGGAAAGAGATTTTCCCAGAAAAATGAAATCTGAGAAAGTATGACTCCATCCAGGCCTCTCTACCGCAATGCTAAAGGAAAACCTTGAGCTAAAACAAGGAGACAATAATGAGTAAGGAGACAGCCCAGGAAGGTATGCAGAGTATGCATGCCTGCTAAGGGAAGCTATAGGAGAGGGAGAGAAACACTAGTAGAAAACCAAGTTACATAAGGTTGATCAGAAGACCTTTACTGTCAATTATTACCTTAAACATAAATGGACCAAATTGTTCTATTAAAAGACAAAGAATCACTAAGTGTATACATGATAACATAAGACCCAAATACATTACAAAAAACCTTACTGGACCTTTAAAGATACACATGAAATGTAAAGAGCATGATTATCCATATTGATATCAATAAAATAGACTGTATATCTAAAGAGTAAAAATAGATGAAAGGTTGATACAGAATAACGAAGTCCACCAATTTAGCAAGAAGAAATTAAGCATGTGTGTCCCCCTGGCAACAGGCAAAGAGACACCCTGTTGGTGGCATTTTATCAGTCAGGAGCAGAGCAGAGACAGTCCTTCGTTCGTCCTAGCTTGATGCCTGGCTTGGTGACCAAAGGTCTTTTATGCCGAGGACCATAAACCATCAAAGCACACCCAGGCTGAAGGAAGAAGACGGTCAGAGACCTGGGGACCACCATGACATCCATGGACCTGCCTTCTGTCCAGGGCGCAGCACAGGTGGGCCACAGGCATCTGCTTGCTGACACACAACACAGTGTAGTTGGAGGATGTCCCCCAGAGGCTTGCCAGCCTGCAGCTGGAATCACCACAGTGTGTGAATGTGTCATATGGGAAAGAAAGAAGTGGAGCAGCTTGAACATTATAGAGAAAGAAGTGGAGACTCAAGGGAGGAGAGGAGTAGCCTTCTGTGAGTGGCCATCCCTGTCACCCAGAGCCATAGTGAGGTCCTAGCCAGAGCTGCCACTGAGGACAATGTCTGAGTCAGTGGCTGTGCAGTAGCAGGGGTCAGTGTCAATGTGCACAGCTCATATTACCACCAGGGAACATGGAAATGTTTCTGGTTGGGGCAAGAGCAGGGGATGTCCAGGGGCCGTGACAAACTGGCGCCACCCCTCACTGGATGTGACACTCTGGAGAGCTGGCCCTATCTCCCACTGCTGGCAGCACTCTGCAGAGTGACCCTGTGCCTTGCCCAGGCAGTGCAGTAGAGCTAGCCCTGGTGGAGGGGTCCGGTGAGCTGGCCCCAGGCCTGTGAGCATGGGAGAACTAACTCCGCCATGTCCGCCGAAGAGTGGCATGAGCTCGGAGGTAATGGCTCCCTCGCCCCTGCCCCTCACCACCTCCAGCAGCTGAGAAAGCTGACCGCAGGGGCCATGAACTTGGGAGCGCTAACTCTGTCTCTTACCGGCGGCAGCACCTAGGAGAGTGGGCCCTGTACTTCTAGACAGCATAGTAGAGTTGGCCTTGGCGGAGGAGGGGGTACAAATGAGCCGGCCCCAGGGGCAAGAGTGGGAGAGCTGGGCCTGCACCCTGTCTGATGTGAGGTGGTTTGGAGGTGGTGCTGATTCTCTTCCCCTCCCCCTCATCACCTATGGTAGCGGGAGCAGGAGAGCTGGCCCAGCCCCTCACAGGTGGCAGCACTTGGGAGAGTGGGCCCCAGCCATGCCTTGACTGGCGGCACAGTGGAGTTGGCTCTGGAGGCATGGGCATAGGTGAGCTGCTTTGAGGGCACAAGAGCTGACCCTGCTTCCTGCTGATGGTGGCACTGGGTGGCCTAGCTAGAGCCATCTGGAGAACTTGCCCTACACAGCAGATAAGGGAGAGCCAGCAGGCTGACCACCTCTGCTTCCACCCAGGCCCAGATCCAGGGTTCTCAAATGACCTACCTCCAAATCTCTATCATCTGCATGGTTGGGACATGTGAAAGGGCCAATCCTAATGGTCCAAAGCTGCAGGGTCTCCATGACACTGGGCAACAACAGGACAACCAGAAGGAGTCCTGGTGAGGATCCAATATTGATGGTGTCACAGAAGCCAGAGACCTTGAACCAGACCAATGACTCACTGCAGTGAGCAAGTGAAGGTGTGGGGCAGAGGGACACACTACAGGGCACACAGTGACATAGTCCAGCTTCCACAATGAGATGTTTCCCTTTGTGGTCTGTATATGTGGTTTTCATTGTGGGGGAGGTAGTAAGAGCAAAGGATGGATCTGTGGGAACAGGGGATTGAGCTGAGCTGGGGCACATGACATGAAACACATAAAATCAAAGAGTTTTAAAGAAGAGCTAAGAGTCAAACATTGAAGTCATGCCTGCCATCCAGTGAGGACCACACCAGTATTTGTTCAATATGGCTGCACATTATTTTGAGCCTTTGGCACAACATTAATATAAAAATTATTAATCCAGTATTTGAGGGATTAAATATATAAGGCAAAGTAATGATAGACCCACAGAGACAGATACACTCAAATACTGGAACAGTTAAGGATCTTAACACATACTTTTGGCAATGACAAATTATCCAGACAAGACAGGCCACAAAGAAACAGGAGAGTGAGGAGGTTTCATCTTACACATAATAAAGCTAACATGTACAGAGCATTGCAGTCAATTGTCAAATGTACATTCTCCTGATCACTACAGGGAACGCTCTATAGGATACCTGCTGTGCAGGGCGCTAAACTGAGACCATGTTAAGGATCCTTTCATTTAGAACACGGAAAAAAACAAAAAAACAAAACAAAACAAAACAAAACAACAAAAAAGAACACGGTATGGCTAGAAATGAATGACAGGGAAACACTGTAACGAAACCACTGAGTTTTGGACACAAGGTTAAGAGCCCAGCAAAAGCCAGGTGCTTGCTACACCCCATCCAGTCCCAGCACTCTAGAGGCAGAGGCAGGCGAATCTTTATGAGTTCAAGGTCAACCTTGTCTACAGGGTGTGTTTCAGGGCAGCCAGGCTACACAGAAAACCCCATCTTGAAAAACCAAAGGGGGAGAAAACCCAACACAAATAAAATTATAGGTCTGTGTACTTGATGGAAGTCGATGTTAAAAATCTCCAACCAAACAGCAGAAAAATCAAATCCAGTAGCACATTAACAAAGTATTCATGTTCAAATAGGACTCATCCAGGGACTCAGTGGTGGTTCATTAGATTTGAATCAATAAATGCGCTGCATTATATCAATAAGATAAATCTTTCCGATAGCTTAACACACACACAAATTATAGTTGTTCAAGTCAAGATTCCCTAAGCTGATAAGCTTTTCTAGTTTTAAATATTTACTTATTTTTATGTGCATTTATGTGTGTTATATGTACCATGTGTGTTCAGTACCCTTAGAAGTCAGAAGTGCAGTGCTCTCTAATAGAGCCTGTCAATCAAAATTCATGCTTTGGCCTCCCTGGCGAACAGGTCAATTCAGGACTTACCAACTCAGCCCAACACAGACTTCTCCTCTATCTCCTTAAAAGTCCCATTCTTGGAAAAAATACCTTGCCTGCCTTTGCCCCATCCAGAGGCAGTCCTCCCACACCCACCTGTCCCTCCTGGGTAAAAACGTCTCCTTTGTGCTGAGAATTTGGTGTCTGGGTGTGTTCAGTGCCCACTCCAAGGCTCCCTTACAAGATGCGAGTGTGGGATCCTTTAGAACTGAAGTTCCAGGAAGTTGTGAGTCACCAGACAGGGACTGGGAACAAAGCCTGGATCCTCTACAAGAGCGCCTAGTGCTCCCTCCTAACTGCCAAGCCGAGCATCTCTGCAGCCGCAGATGGCTTCTCTCCGATGGCTTTGAATCTGTAAGCCTACAGAGGACTAAGGAGGAGGGGGACAGTCTGACCTGTTGAGCTGCCCGCAAGCCAAGCGTAGAGCTCTGGGCTGCAGCCCTCACGGGGTGGGCCTGTCAGTCATGCTCCCATCAGCGCCCTGTCACCACTGGCTTGCTAGATTGGATTTGAGTAGACTCATCTCCTTGCTTCATTGTGGTGCCCACTCTGAGGCGAGCAGATGTCTGTTCACATCTCCCCGGAACCGTCTCACAGGACAGGTGCTTCTCCAGAACATGAGCTGTAAGAAGGGGCAGAAGGATTCATTCAGCCTGAGCAGGCTGGCTCATCGGATCCACGGGAGGTCCCCAGTAGCATGGCCCACCCATGTCATGTCTAAGTGAGGCAGGGGACTGGGACGTACCGTGGCAAAGGAGAAGGTGTGAACCTTGGGCAGAGGCAGTGACTTTGGCTCACGGTGACTCTCGGAGGAGGTCTCTTCCAACACACAAGAGCAACTGAAGCTCAGGATGAATGGAGCGGGGAGACTGGAGCCCCAGTCCTGAGGGGAGCCTGACTGCTGAGCTCTAGAGTCTACAGCACGAACTCACACCCCACTCCATCTCTGCCTGCCTTCCGTCTCCAGCCGTAGGATAACCTCACCTCCCACGCATGTGTCTTTCAATCATGGGTCTTTTTGCTTGCGTGTACATGCACGTGAATACATGTGACTGAAGGCCAGAGAAGGCATCAGATAGATGCCCTGGAGCTGGAGTGCTGGCCGCTGTGAGCCATCTGACGTGGGTGCCTGCCGAGCACCCATTTCCGGTCCTCTGGAAGAGCAGAAAGTGCTCTTAATGACTGAGCCCCTCCTCCCATTTATCACAGAATAGAACTCATTCTGTGGGAATCATGTACACACTGTAGGACTTTTGCTGTAAGAAAGCAGTAATAACTGTTCAATATTAATACGATGATGTGAAGCCAGAATTTACCTTAACTTATACAAGTGAGCTCACAGACATGTAGGGGCCCAGTACCTGTACAGCAGGTGTTGATTTTATTTGTGTGCTTGGGCTTCCTTTATATCTCTAACTTCTCTCATTACATGTTATGTTGTATTCCAACTCATGGCAATTCTCCTGCCTCAGCTTCCCCAGAGCTGGAATGACAGGTATAAGCCACTGTGACGGTTACTCTTGGCTATCCACCTGACTAGATCTATAACTAGAAGATCAGATACTGGATGCTCCTGTAAAAGGTTTTTTGAACTGGGAAGACCCACCCCTAAACGTGGGCAGCTGCTTCCGGTTGCAGCCGGATAGAGGTCGGAGATGCTCGGCGTATCCCTAGCGGGCTCCACTGCCACCACTGCTACATCCTTTTGCTGATAGCAGAACCCAGTCTCGTTGGGCCTCTGTGGTGGACTGAGATCAGTGGCTCCCTGGGAATTCTCCAGACCTTCGACATCACGTTGGGATGGCCGACGCCTCGTGTTTTGTGGACTGAATAGCCCTGGGGTTCCCAGCCTCACCAGTTGGCCCCCGGGAACATGTACGGCTATCTAGGAAGGTCCCTTTAACTGTGAACCCATTCTACGGGCTCTGTACCTTTATAGAGGCCTGGCTGATGCCGCCACTGTGCTCAGCTTGAATCCTTTTCCTATGAGAATCTCAGGGCACGGACCGCACGCAGGAGCCAGATTCTGACTAGTAACTGCTGTGGGTGGGAGGTAACCAGACCTGAAGATTTATAGATGGAAGAGATGGACTGTTGGGGAAGTCCATACAGGCAGAAGGACTTGCCCCGGGGCTTCAGGGGTCCGTTGGTATCATCTGTCACTTTCGGGCTCCATCGACCTTAGGCAAGTTCCTAGCCCGGTCTGATCCTCCACCCGTCGTTCCTGAATTTGATTGGATACTTTTCCCAAACAAGTGCTGTGAATATCGAGAGCGGCCCCATGGAAATCTCCCTCCTGGTGGTGCTCTGCAAGGCTGCCTGGACTCGGACTCCATCCTTTAAAGTGTAATACAACCAGGTATTACTGGCTTCCCAGAATGCTAATTGGTCTGATGTATCCTGCATTGCAGTTTTATGTAAAGAAGGTGCCAGGGTCTGTGTTCTCCCTAGTCTGCAGCCAGATTACGAGGGCACAGGACTAGCCACAGGAATGATCCAGGACTCTGAGAGGGTCCTCAGCGCAGAGCATTTCCTGGCCTCCCCTGGAAAGCAGCGTCTTCCCTGGAACGATCTTTTACATTTGGACCAGCTGAAGGAGACTTGATAACCTTAGTGTCAGCTGTGTCCTGGAGTGGGCGACGCATGCAGGTGCGTCCCCTTTCCCTTATTTGGCCCAGGGATGTCTGCTGAGCTCTTTGGAGTCCTAAGGTGGTATTCCAGAACCCACCTGCAGCTCTTTAAGGCACTCGGGTCCGAGATTGATGGACACTTCACAAATTGCTGGCTTTCAGTTCCCTGTTGCTCGATCATTACAAGCCCATCATCAGAGCTGGGTCTCACAGAGGGCACACTCCTGTCACAAGTTCAGCTCCGGGGACTAATATTTCTGGTTTTAGGTCAGTCTGTAACAGAATCGCAAGGCCCCCAGCAGACTGTGGTGGTAACCAGGGGCTCCAGGGAACCATTGTAGCAGCCTGCATTCAAGTCTGTGAGTCTCCAAGCACACAAGAAAACAACCCTGAATTAGACGTGTTCTTATAATCTAGGGAAGGCCTTTAAAAACATCGGAGCAAACAGTGTCCCAAATTGGCTCCGTAATTAAGGTATGCAGATCTCGGCTTAGAAGATCCCTCACGTCGGCTTTAAGGGCCTCGGTAAGCGAGCAGATAATTGCGTATAGGAGCCGCAGGGCCGTTAAGGCAGCTCAATCTACAGAAAGCTTTGGATATTAGGGGCTTCTGGGACGCTGCTTCCATGGTAATGTCTCATCTGCAGATATTACCCCAGATGTGTGCTTTCCCCCATATATATATATATATATATATATATATATATATATATATGGAGAGAGAGAGAGAGAGAGAGAGAGAGAGAGAGAGAGCGTGAGCGAGCCGGGGAGCTGGCGTTTGGGTGCAGTTTTGTAACAGGATGAATAAGTACCCAAAAGATACTTTGATAGCCACGAAAGGTAAAAACATAATGAGAAAACCGCATAAGATTTCTAGGGTACGATTTTCATGACCTGTTAAACTTGTACACAGTGGAGAGGCAACAGGCTGATGGCCCCGGAGAGGGGGCCCTTTAGGTTTTGTTTGGCCTCGGCCGTGGGGCCAGACACTGTGTTAGCTCCTTTAACTTAACCCTCGGTAAGTCAGGACAGTAGCAAGTTCAACATCCAAAATGAGCCTGGGAGTTTCATCTTTCCCCAAGGACCTCAATGGAGAACAGATTTACAAACAGACTGTACCTCAGAGAGAATCGGGACCAGGCGGCCAGGCTGCAGCCTGCCAGAGAGAAGGGCCTCTCCCTGATCTGTAATAAATATGCCCTCTTAAGTGATAACTTGGGGGCTAGGGAGATGGTTCAGTTGGTAAAGTGTTTGTCCTGCAGGCGTGAGGCCTGCGTGTGGGTCCACGGCACCCACATATGCAGTGTGATGCGCCTGTCTGTGAACCCAGGGCTGGGGAGGTAGAGGCAGGCAGACTTCTGCGGCTCACTGTCCAGACAACATCGCAGATTTAGTGGGTCCCAGGTTCAGAATAAGACCCTGTCCCCAAAAGTAAGGCAACAGGGGCATCCAGATGGCTCGTCTGGGAAAGCCAGGGAACTGGAGTGTGGAAGTCACATAAAGGTGGAGAGAGAGCTGACCTGTCTGCACACACATGCACGCCCGCACGCATGAGCACACACACACACACACACACACACACACACACACACATGCACGTCATGCACACACAATAAGACTATTAAACAAAAGTCAACTGACCTCTGGCCTCCACCTGTATGTTCACACACATACATTTGTGCCTGCACGTGCAAATGCCCACGGCCGTACAAATACATGCATGCCCCCACATGTCATGTCTGTGTGTCTTTCTCCTTCTCTTCCACTCCTCTCCTCCCACACACGCACAAATAGCAATTCTCAAACAACTGACAGATAAAACCGAATCATCATCGTAATGAATGACAGAGGTGATGAGGAGAGAGTCCGAAGTCCTCCTTGTCACTGCAGGCAGAAAAGGGAGCAGAGCCGTCATTGTTTCCTTAGTGTCTGCGCGTGTTCAAGTCCACACCCATATCCTCCTCACACACACTTCTTACTTTTATAGTCTAGCCTCTCTCTTAATGGACCGCATGCAAAGACATGGCCTCAAAACCCCTCCTCCCAGCACGCTGTGGTAGCCACCAAGCCCCTTCTTTTTAACACACTGTGAGAAGGGCTCAGTAAAACAAAGGACATCATAATTTATTGTTTTGAGATTATTGATTCAATAAATTAACAACAATTTCCTCAGAGGGTAGCAACCCCGGTGCCATAAAAGTTTATTTATTCCTAGTTTAACTAGCATTGATTAGCGCATTCAGATTGTCCCAGCGAGCTGCAATCAGGCTTCGCAGGTGAATTGCTCCTCGCTCCCCCTCCCAGGAGACAGCAAAATAAACACCCAACCAGAAGTGACAATGGCTCCTTTAAAAACCAGAAACAGCCTTCTCTTTCTTTTTATCCTTTAAAAGAGCAGGGACAATGCAGATAATGCTTTTAGTATTTGCCGTGTGTACACTGGACCCTGCGCCCTAAAAACACTTTAAAAGTTTGAAGGGAGTCTTGCAACTGTGAGCAAACAGTAGGTGCCTACTCACGGGGACTAAATGAACACATTTTGGGGGGCTTGGCTTTAAAATGTCATTTGATGCTGAATTTCAGAGCAAGCTTCGTTCAATTTTTTTTTCCTGTCCCTGCAGTGGAGGGAGGATTCTGAAGGAGAATAGCTAGCAAGACTTCAGATAACTATGATTATCTGTGGATAATCTGGGAAATAATGTGGATGTTGCAAGACTGTTGATTAACTGTGGATAAACAGGTATTACTTTTATGTTCACAGTCACAGGGCTGATTAGTCGAAGCAGAGCAATGGACCTGCTAGACACACCCTCGGAGTTCTGGGCAAACAGACCTGGCGCGGTGGCTTTCTGTTTTCCTGTAGGTACCACAGGCTTTCCTTCCTCTGCGACAACCAATCAGTACATTTGATTTCTTCGTTCTTAGGTTTAATGTTTTCCAAGGCCATCTCTCTCCTCTTTCTTGCCACCAAGAAATCTCTTCGTTGAACTGTGATTTAGAACCAGGCATTCGCGGTAATTAATAAGACGGAATGAAATGAAAGACCTCAAAGCTCTTTGTAACCGAAGGCTTACGGTGCACGCAGGCTTTCAAGGATTGCTGGCATTAAATTGTGTGTCAGAATGCAACTCAGGAATTTGAAGTTGTCAGATTAACTGCTGCATTTACTGGTCTGTTTGATTAGGTGAGTGTAATTTATATTCCCTCTTGGAGACCCAAATAGCAACCATTTCCTACCAAAACAGTGTAGAGAACAAAGGCCGTATTCACAGGGCAGTGGGCACTGCTCTGCGGGCCTCTGCATCTGAGGCGCCATGGTTACCAAGCGCCTTCCTCTGAAAGATGCAGTGATTTTTTTTTTTAAGTGTACATGGAACAGGCACACACAGAACTCACCACATACCAAACATACTCCATCAATGTCACATGGAGTAGGGTTTTACTTTTATTTATTTTTTGGGTACTGCCAGCCTTCTTTCTAGGGAAACAATGAAAAATGACTGTGGTCATTTCGGAAGGGTGTCAGACAAAAGGAGAATAATGTGGGTGGATGTTGTCTGGTTTCATTATTGTAACTACTTGTAAACACCCTCAGAGCTGGTGCCTGGTGTTTTGAGTCAGTGAGCACTGTTTGGAGGCTGGCTTCCACCAGGGACATGGAGGCCAAGGATGCACCATCTCTCCTTGTTAGTATTATAGCTTACATTTTAAATTCAATAAATTAATAATTAACCAGGTGTGTGTGCATGAGTGTGTGTGTGTGTGTGTGTGTGTGTGTGTGTGTGTTCATGTGCGCGCCTGTGTTTGTGTGCTTGTAGAGGCCAGAGGACAATCTCAGGTGCCATTGTCAGGCGCTGTCCATGTTCTG